>CM017761.1:32613608-33047020 GCA_008009225.1 Acer yangbiense | reverse complement strand
GTTATACTGATAAAGATTTTGCAATCCTAGATGGATAATATGTGTATATTTACGAGGATGTTCATGGATCTCTTCTTGCATAGCAACCCAGGGAGGCACAGCTATTTTCATTATTAATAGGTCCAAGTCTCAAACAATCTAGTGCAAATCTAAGGGGAACAAAAAAAAAAACACAGATTCCTGATCCGTTAACAAGTACGAAATGAGAACTTCATGTACACAATCTTGTACCCCACATCGGACTACGTTGTTTTATGCTGTGAATTTGATAAAAACAGCCTTTTATGAGTTACCAACGCTGTAGTTTTTTTATTATTTATTTTTGTCCATCCCTTTAGCTTGTGGTCGTGTAATTCGTTAGTGCAAAATCCTCCTAGTTTAATCTGCATGCTTCATGTTTGTCTTTTCTTAGCGTGTGTATTAGATCGTGTAATCTATTGTTGTTGATTTTAATTGTGTAAGGAATTTATTCTGCTACCGTGTTTCGTATAAGTTTTTTTTCTTTTCCTCGCGTAAAGAATGTTGTTGCATGTTTTGTCTTTTCTTAGTGTGTATTAGATCGTGTAATCAATTGTTGTAGATTTTTATCATGTAAGGAATTTATTCTGCTACCGTGTTTCGTATAAGTTGTTTGTCTTTTCCTCGCGTAAAGAATTTTGTATTATTAAGGATTATTTTTACTTTCCACAGACAACATTTGAATCCATTGCGAACCATGCAACTTGGGTGTAGAAAGACTTGTCCAGATATACCCCACCGATGATTTCTTGTTCGAACAATGCATAAACATTGTCTCCAAATACAGACGATGATATCTTCGATTAGAAGTTCTTATTCTTATTATATATTGATTACTCTATTGGGCTTCGTTTGGTAAAAGATGTTTTCTTTTAGTAAGATGGGCTTTTATCCACCTTCAGGACAACAATCTTATCTAATCCATCCGATTTCCGATATTGCGTTTTTACTTTTGTACAGCAAGAGTTATTTTCGTTATCTTATGCACAGTAGATCTTTTATAGTATATATGTATATATGTTGACCAATACAGTCGTCGCTCGTTTTGCACACTGTACTTTCATGTATTTAAATTTTTTGGTTCAGCTACTATATACTGAGTAATGCTATTGGACCCAAAAAACCAACCCAAATTCTAACCCAAATGCCATATGGCAACATAACACGAAACATGGGCCCACGTCACTCTTTCCAAGATCCCATGTGATGTTGCCATATGGGTTTGGGTTAAAATTTTGGGTTGGTTTTTTGGGTCCAACAGCTTTACTCTTATTAATACTAGTATACTTGCTGGATTAGTTATTGGGCATTAGATTGAAATTGAAGGGTCAATAAAAACAAAACATTAAAATGCTCAGGATTTTACTTCCCTTCTTCCACTCAACCCTGTCAGCAAGGTAAAAGTAAAATTTATCCCAAACAAGCACAATAAAAGTAAAGGAAAAAAAAAGGGGGGGGGACCGACTCTATGTCTCTATCTCTTCGCCACTAATTATATAGTCAGTTTCAATTATAACCCTTATTCAATGGTCGAGCCAACCCCACACAACCTTTATGCCTTTCTATGTCGCAAATGCATCGTCGTTAACCTCAGATTCTTGTTTTTGATTTCCCATGATGTACGACTGAACTTACCATTTGCACACGATAGTTGTATCACACTATCACCATTCACAGGACCAAATTATTTTATGAATTGTGAGATATCCAGTTTGGATGTACTTCAGAGTTCAGATTTGTTATAGAGAACATAAATAAATGGGTAATACACTGAAACCTTTGAATCCGTATCATCCGTCCAACGTTGAACGGTGAAGGTGAACCTCACGTAAGAATAAAAACATGATTGACGAATGATGATGTATTTTGTTGTATTCGAAACACAAAGAAAACAAAAGCAGTACCGAGGGAGATGGAACTGCAAGTACTTAGAAAGGTCTGCACATATCTGGGAATAACCTACACAAAATTCACAACTATTAATCTAAAAATGGAAACCACAGCAGTAGAGGTAGCGAATCTACAGGTACCAAGGTTTTAATCGCAAACCAAGCAAATAACCAACAAAAAACAACAAACAGAAAGGCAAATTTCGTAGATTACACAATAACAACGATAATCTAAAAGCTTTAACTGGATTTACAAAAAATTCCTTGAAGTTGATGTCAGATCTTTCAATGAAAAAGGTCGGCATCGCCGGTTGAAACGGTCGCGGAGAGAAACAGCTTTCTGTGGTTTATCTATTCTCTTCAAGGCCCCCACATCTGTCTCCAGTTGATCAACGCGGGCCTCTAAAGAAATCCTTCCTGCTATTTTCCTAGAAGCATTTTTTTTCTTTACTTCGTTTAATGCCATGAACTCGTTCATCAGCAATTTGATAGCCTCGGAGCTTCTACTTACCTGGGAAACCACTCGATCCCACCTGCCTAATTCGTTCTTATCGTCTGACGACTTGGACTCCATATCTCTGGTATAATGCGAAGTAGCGAAAGGTAGATGATTGTGACCCACACACACGTTTTGAAGGAAAACCAGTACTAAGGTGATTGCGATTGAATCTAAATCGAGTTAGATGACAGAGAATTGTAATAGAAAATTTGAGTCAAATAAGCTCTAGCAGAAGGGTTCAGGTAATACTGCTTACCCCCGTTTTAAAGGTTAATTGTAAGCATTACCCCCTTTCAGAAGCGACAGAATCTTGCATGCACCTAGTGCATTACACCCAACCAATGGGTGCATGCCATGTGGCAAGGGCAACAATCAAATGTGTTCTCCCTGCCACGTGGCATGCGCCCATTGGCTATGGTGCATTGCACCGGGTGCATACAAGATTTTCTCAAAAAAGCATGACATGTGTCCATTGGGAGTAAAATTGTCCACCCAAATACAGTGTTTGGACAAATTTACCCCCTAATGGACACATGTGACACCATTGTTGGACAGTTGATTTCAGTCTGATTACTTAAACGAGCATGAACCCAACCCGATATATTGCATCCTAAATTCCTAATGAATGGGAGCATACCATGTAGCATGGATAACTCATTTGATTGCTTTTCCTTCCCATTTGGCATACACCCATTTGGCTGATGGATTGGTTTTGTTAAATAATGTACTATACATACATATACAGATATATAGAAATGATCAAACCAATGCGCACCGATGTAAATTTATGGTCCATGATATTGGATGTCAACCACTATTAGCTAACATCCTTTGACTCAAGTGTGTATGCACTTGTCAAAACAAGTGGGTCATGTTCAATATCCTCATGAAGTTATATCATTGCACACTAACCAGATCATAACTTTATAATTTCCAGACGTCCAACCATAGCCACACATTCACAGTGGGCCCAGAACCTCACATTAACACGATTTGTACCCACAACCAATACGAATGTGTGGTTGTGGGCAGATGTCCTTAACTTATAAAGTCAAAACGGCCCTAATTATAGAAGTATTATATATACAGTCTCGTTCCCATGCGAACGTTATGATATAACCTCATGAGGATATTGAATGTGAGCCACTAGTTTTGATAAGTGCATACACACTTGAGTCAAATCATGTAAAACTAGTGGCTTACATTCAATATCCTCGTGAAGTTATTTTAGGACGTCCTCATTTGAAAAAAGTCCTTATCGCAATATGCTAGGTAACCCATACCCAGTCTCCATTTGTTTGAGTTTTCAAGCAAATAGGTTTTGTGATGCTGTAGTTGTTTACGATGAGAAGAACAAATACAGTATTAATACGATTAGGGTTTCAATAGAAGACACAATTTGAAATAAGTCATTTATTTATGGGAAATTATTAGTCTCCCCCCTGTAGTTTGCCGTATTCTCCAGTCTCCCCCCTGTAGTTTCAAAATTCTTCAATTTCCCCCCTCCCATGCACAAATACAACCATTCTCACCATATAAAAATAGGCATGGGAGGGGGGAAACTGGAGAATTTTGAAACTAGAGAGGGGAGACTGGAGAATACGAAAAATTGCAGGGGGGAGAATGATAATTTCCCTTTATTTATTTGTGAGCAACTAGGGTTTTTTTTTTTTTTTTTTTTTACAATAAATTGAACTTGAAGTAAAAAATTTCTAATACATGGTATTTTAAGTAAAGTAATTCCAACAGGCAACCATTGGCAAATCGTGTAAGGTTTTTAAAAAAAAAAAATTTATTTTCGTGTCACTGTAGGTACTATTTTTAGATTCATCAAAGTTGTACACGTGTATAACCTATATCAAAAATTTAGGTTTGGAGATCGGTTCTCCTCTCATTTTGAATATTTTGTCCTCGCTCAATTACAAAACATCATATCGACTCTGGTTAGGACGCCATTTCCGGATTGTCAAATACAAGTTCAACTACTCCCTGATACTTAATTGTCAATTCAATCAGTATTATTAGGTTGGGCCACACCCCCATGAGCAATTTTCTTCATCATTACCCATACCCTATTCGTACAGAACTAAATCTGTGACCTGCAAATAAGGTGGGTAGAGTACAGTCACATGCAATTATGGTAACCTTACAAAGTGGTTTTTTGGGTGGGCAGGGGTTTGGGTCAATGACCAATATATAGTTGATACGACACTTATAATGGGAGCAAGTGAGACGTCAAAATCCGATGGGTTATCCCACAGATTTACTAAATCGTCCATTGTAATCTATAGCCGTCTCAACGTAACGTATATCAAGGTTTGATTTTACACATCTGGTTTGATGGCAAACGAAATTAACCATAATGTAAAGGGTTGTACAACAGACATTGTAAACCCTCATCTCCAACCCTAAAACCCGATTTGGTGCAATCGTTGGAACTATAATGGTGCAACTTGCACAGTATTTGAGATGTTGCCACATGACATTTGGGTTGGTTTTTTTTGGGTCCCCAATAGCATTACTCTTTTTTTAAACATCTCAAACCCGTTCGATAATCCAATATTTTATTAAATATAGGTTAAACTGTATACAAGTCAAACTTTAGGGATGAAATAATAAACAAAAGTTAATGCCATTCTTCCGGCAATCGAAGACTGTTGCGCCAAGTTTCCCTTTAGACTGTGTATGAAGCTGGAATTAAACGCATACTATTTACGCTTGGATGGAAACCAATTGTTGTTCTATGTTATGTTTGAACAATGTTGTATTTTGCCTATGGGTTTGAGAAATCCACCCTGAACAAACCTTCGGACATATTCCCACTTCTACATATGGAGTGAGAATTTTATGATTTCATCGAGATTTAAACGGCTATAGTCTATAGATAATAATTAACATTATTCTGAAGCAAAATAAAGTTAAGCTACCTTGTTTTATGCGTCTGAATGGGAGCATTTTTATCAACATCGACAGTTCTCGACACCTCCCTCAATTTACAAGTGAAGTTGGGGAATGGTGTTCTTCTACATGTTAAACTTAACAGGACAATTGGTGTTCAAACTAAGAACGGTGTTGAGTACATCTCAAAATTAACTGTGTCTTAGGGTTGTTCGAATAGTTTGATAACTGTAGTGAAATGTGAAAACGTACAAGTTTTTTTCTGAATTTTAACTCCAAGGTTAGTTTCCGATTATAGCTTAGAAAACCCTTCAGAAGGGACATAAGTTGTTAAGATTTTACAACACAAAATCGTCAGATGATTACACACACAAACGAGGTATGTCTGGAAGTTTTTAACATGGGTTATCTAAATCCAATTACAAAAACAACAGGCGTTTTTGAAAACATAAAACAAATGGCAACAGCAAACCTAAGTACCTTACGTCAAACGGTATTTGCAAGTCCTGAAATGGATTCTAGGAACAAAACAAACATTTGCAAAAACATGTTTGGTGGCACTATAGCGTTGACTCGGTGAGTGTGAACGTATTAATGCCTTGAGCCCGAAGGGCGATTCTTAAATAACGTACAGCCCTCTTGACGCCGAAGACGGTCGACGGTCGACGGTTGACGAGAGACGTCGACTTGGTATTCTTTAACCTGTAAACATCCCTCTCCAGTTCTGCGATGCGAGATTCAACAACTGTTGATCGAGAACGGGACCGTGCTTCGTTTCTTTCCACAACTTTCTTGTATTCAATTGTAACATCCAGGAGGTCTTTCAGAGAGTCGAAGCACCTACTTACGCAGAAAATCAGTCGATCCAATATGGTGGATTCGTTCTCATCATCGGACTCCATCTCTACAGTCATAAGTAATTTTTTTTTTCCCAAGCTCTATAGACCGAAGTTACCTGTTAACGAAATCTGACTCTGAACATATGTTTTTATAGGGGGGGCACACTGCGGCACAGGCGCACAGCCCACTCATCTGCGGAAACATTAACACATCCTTGTCCTATTTCCCTAAGTTTAAATTCTAGTATAATGGTCAACTAGAAATCATCAATGTATTATGTATATAACAATATCATCGATCAAGTAAACGAAATATATTTATTGGTTGTCTACATGATGTCCATAATTTTAGATGGTATTACATGTCCATAATTGAGTTATTATGTATTTATTGTTTTTCATGTTTTAGTAAAATTATCTCATATTATTTTTTTGAATTATATATATAATATTACATATATTATTATATTAATATATTAATATATATTATTATATATCTATATATAATATTGCACAAATTTGTGAAATTTTTTAGATTTAAGGTTAAAAAGGTCTTTTTGAGACTTGTCCCACGCATGGGGACTCAAATAAGCTGTCAATTTTTGGTGTCCCAATTTGTGTGTAACCAACCAAATTGGGACATGTGTGCACATTTATGACACATTTCTGGAAGAAGTTGAAAAAAATTCATACATGTCCCAATTTGGTTGGTTGGACATAAAATGGGACACCAAAATTCGACAGCTGATTTGAGTCCCACGCATGGGACAAGTCTGGCCTTGCGTCTTGGGTGGGACACAATTTGGTGATTTTTTTTCCCACCTTGTCCCATTCTGTCCCATGCTAAAGTCGTACCAAACGTGGGACAAGAATAATCTGGCCAACGTTTGGTGCGACCGTGTCCCACGTACCAAACGCACCCTTTCAAAGACTTTTTTACCCTTAAATCTTATTTTAAATCAAAAACTTGTGCAATATTATATAAATTTAATTATAACATATATATGTTATGCAATTTTTATTCTATCGGCCTGCCTTTCCAATTGATTACATATGATTTTATGATATTATAGGTATATCAAATAGGCAAAACGTGTCATTGGCCGTATCAACGCAGATAAATGGATGAGCTATTAGCTTCGGAGATTGAATCTCGAGTTAATGTATCGAATCCTACAAATGGGTTGATGTTTTTATATAAAATACCTGGTTTATAACGGTGAATACATAGATACCGTCAATAAATATGTGCTGGGAGATTTTGACAAACTCCGAAATTATAGTTTAGCATTCAGTTTTGGAACCATGAGGGTAATAAGGATTACAGCAACTCAAAAGTTTCATAGCCAAATGATGAGACTTGATATGCAATTTAAATAGCATGTTTTGGAAATATGCACTGACACCAAATGTGAATTCATTCTGACGAGATCACTTATGTCGTGTGGTTAACCCCTCACACATGCACCGAAAAGGTTAGGGCTAAACTCCTCCTCTCCCCAAAAGAACTCGACAGGTTTTTAATAGTGTAAAACAACAAGAAGGTATATTTCAACCACTATTAAAAGTTTGTTGAGTTATATATTTTTCTCCCATTTTTTCGCAAGCTTTATATTTAACAAAATTGGTATACTTAGTTGTAATGCTTTAAAATTTATCAAATTTGATTTATTGGTTTATATTAGAATGAACTTATCATATAAATCGATGTGATTTCATGAAGGTGTGGACAGAACTTGAAGTGAGGGATCCCTTAGTTGACGGTTAATCTAATACAATTGGAATTATGGATGGCAATTAAACCCGAGCTCATGGGACCCGCCCGAACCCAACCTGCTTGACGAGGGTTTGGGTTTGAAAATCGTACCCGTCATGAGTTCCGGTTCAGGTATAGATTTGAAAAAAATTCTATACCCGAACCCGCATACCCGCGAACAATAAAATTTATATAATATTTTCTTATTTAAAATATTATAAATTTAAACCCCAATAAAAACTTTTTAATTATATAGAGAATAAAATGTAAACATTTCAATATATTAAGTGTTTTTATTCTTTAAAATTATAATATTACATATATTTAAATAGGGGAAAATAATATAGAAATAATTTCTTAAAAAAAAAAATTGTTGGGTTCGCGGGTTCACGGGTTCATGGGCTGGTTTGGGTGTCCTAACACACCAAACCCGAACCCGTTTATTTTCGAGGGTTCACGGGTGGGTTTGGTAGACATAAAATTTTGCGGGTTTGGGTTTGGATTTTGCCAAACCTGCCCGAACCCGCCCCATTTTTGATTTATGATTGGAATGTACTGAATTTGGTCAACGTAGAACCTTCCACATAAACAAAAATAAAATTCAATAATGTTGTGATTTGTATGGAGAATTCTACGGGCATGTAAATACATGTACATAATTCTTGAACATTGTAGATACATATAATAAAATATATGAATTCTATAGTAATTATAACTTTTTAAACCTAATACAATACAACTTCTTAGCTACCCACGAATTATGGTTACTTAATTTTGTTTGAATTTATATTAAATAATTTATTATTATTTTAAACTTATATTATTTGTAATAGTTTTAGTTTGCCATACCAAACATATCACATCAATAAACCATTAAATCTCAAATTTCCAACTATGTATTAAAATAGTCCTTTTATTAATATGATTCATTTTATTTTATCCTTACTATTTTTCTTTATTTTATATGTTTAATTTATTTAGATTCATTAAATCACTAATTTACTTTAATTAGAATAATAACAAAGTCAATATCATGTCTAGTAATATTTATTAATCAATTATTCTGTATTAAATTAAATTAAAATAAAGATATATGAAAGCTTGAATTGTTTCGACTATATTCGATTAAACTCAGATTTTCTACGACTAATTAAAGAATTAAGGTTCTCTATGCAATCACATACCTACAAGTAACAAAAACGATTTTCATATTTTGAATTTTTTTAATATTTTATTTTAAAAACTAGGTACTTGTGCTTTCTGTTTTTTTATTCATTTATTTAAAATTATTTATTTATTTATATACATACACATGGGGTTTTTGTGTTGCTTCATAAAGAATGGAGATAGATAAATACAGATATTTATTGGAGGATATAGAGGTTAATATGGTAATTAAAAATTTAGGAGAGTATTTCATATGTAATATGATATCTAATTATTTATTTAGGAGAGATAATTTATTTACTTAATAATTTAATTCAAATAATATAAAAAATAAATTATGGTAACAACATTAACCGTCTTTAGAATTTTTCTAAATTTTAATTATTGGAATGGAGATTTCATAGAAAAAAATGTGGTAGAATAAAAAATTGGATTGTCAAAAAAGCTCTCCAGATTAAAATAGAACTAATTGTCAAAATTTTCCTCGTCTAAATTATTTTATTTTATATTTTATTTTATTTTATTTTTTATAATACAACAACTGCCGAGACCGGCCAGAATGGGCTCTACAAACACAGCTCGGACTACAGCTCCCACACCGGGGAGACGGAAGCTCCCGGAATCTGGAGAGAACTATAATTTTGAACTTCATTTTTGCGTGTGAAAAAACCCATCCAATACCCGTACATAAATAACATATATTAAGTTCAATACCCGTAAATAACATCCAATACCCGTAATTTTGAACTATATAATCTCAAGTTTTCGAATTAATTCTGCACTGCCTACGTGGCCAATGTATTTTGTCAATATTGGCTTGCAATCTGAAATTGTTGCCTACATAATAAACCCATCTTCTTAATATTATTATTTATTTTAAATAGTACATTAGGACTGTCGGGATTTACCGAGATCAAACAATACATGTGCGGCCCAGATATCTACTCCCATAACAGTAGATAACTGCTTCCCAAAACCCGGGCAGAAAAACTCCCCACACCTGCTTCTAAAATCTGAAACTAAACCACATATGTGGAAGAGGTGCACTACCAGCTTTGCTAAGAGATGATGTGCACTCCTGATCTTTATTCTGGTATCTTTTGAATATATCTAATCTACTGATGTTTATATTTGCCTGTAAAGATGTGTGGTATACTGGTATGCTGTGGTGGACCCAGGAATTTTACACTCTTAGGGTATTTGAATAAATTAAAATCGCAATTATATGATAAACGTTTGAAAAATTTAACATCATAGTAAAATAGTTTTTTTAAAATATTTTATTTTTGTATTTTTTATTTTTATAGATAAAATTAAATAAATAGAACACTTACTCAAATGAATTAAATAATCTTACATTCAAAAGAAAATAAAAACAAGAAAAAATATTTAAAATTAAATAATAACAAGAAAAAATATTTACAACAAAAAATAATAACAAGAAAAACAACATAAATAATGAAAAAAATTAAAAGAATAAATTACAATCTAAATTTATAATAAGAAATTTTGTTTTGCATTATAATGAATTCAATTTAAATTTATACAAAAATTATTTATTAATAACTATTACTAGACATGTTTTTTAATTTTTTATTCTTCAAACTATTGGTAAATTATTGATTTATTGATTCTAAATAAATTACAACTATAAAATAAAGAAAAATACTAAGGATAAAAAAAAAAAAAAAATCATAGTAATAGATTGACCATTTTAATTCAATATAGTAAAATCTGATATTTTAAGGTTTATTGATTGGGCATGTTAGTTATGTCAAATTAAAACTATTGGAGATAGTAAAAATCGAAAATATTAATATATAATTTAATATAAAATAAAATTGAATTAAATAAACACATAGTAATGGTAGTTAAGAAATTGACAACGACAGAATAGAGAAAATGAATCGGAAAAGATGATAAAATAAATAAGACATAAAAAATTGGAAGATAAACTTGAATTAAAAAAGGCACATAAAAAATATTTTAGAACAAAAAATTGAATTAACAAAAGTACCCTTGAGATGAGACTCGAACCAAGAACCTAAGCCTAAAATTAAGATCCACCACCCGCCATACCACCAACAACTTGTTGTTAATGATTTTTAATTAATATGTATATATACAATGTAAACAGAATAATTTTTTTTTTTTTTTTAAATTGAGGTAGGGCACGGGCCCCACCTGGTCTCCACGTGGGTCTGCCCTAATGTACGTCCTTTGAGAGTGGATAGTGTAATCTTCTAATTTAATTCTCATCGTGTCATCATCCACAGTATTACTATCATGTAATGATGTTGCCCCTAGCAGAAACCTGTCAACCAATCAGTTCAGTTGAAATCAGTCGATGACGGAAAATCAATTCGGTTCCCTATTCACACTGACCGAAGAACTGATCCTGACGTTTGTACTCGATGGATGTGCCGACCCAGTCCATCGCATTTTCATTATTACTGTCCATTGGGTGGTCACATCAAGGAACTGTTCTTACTGTTTTACAGAGTGGGTGCATTCAGTTTAATTAAACATTTTTGGATTAGGATAATATTTAGTAACTTATTTAAGTTTTAATATAACATGGGGAATTATAGCCTACAAGGTTATCGAAAATGGTCTTACTTTAACTTCTTCGTGTTTATCGAGTATTTTTAATATGAGATATAGAGCATCTCCCATGCTATTACGCATTTGGAGAAAATGGAGTGCCACATAGGATATATATTTAAAAAGTTAGAAAAACTCTCCGAAGCTGTTATCTAAGTTCAATATGGAGATGATGTGGCAAAAAAAAAAGTTATATGGAGTTGGGTTTCTAATTCTAGAAACCGTCCTAGATATGCTGACTGGGATTTCTAACTATTTCCACCAATAAGATTAAAGCTTTCAACTCTTTCCACCAACAAGATTAAATCTCGTTTAATTGTAAAATTAAAGAGGAGAGAGAGTGTAATAATTGTTTTATTATGATTGGACATAAAATGGATGCATATTTGACTTTAGATAATTGATTTGGAGATGTGAATCTGAATTTCTTTAAAAAAAATTCAAAAGTGGGCCCATAATAAATAGAAATGCTGATGTGGCACTATTTAGAAACTCAAAAATGCATTTTTACATTGTAGATGCTTTTACTATTACACTTTCATATGGAGTACAATGGGTATTTATTTGGTTTACTTTTTATTTTATTTTTAAATATACAACAACTGCTGGGACTGGCAAGATTAGGCTGTACTAGAGCAGCCCGGACTGCAGCCCCATAATCGCCGGCCAGCGAGAGAGCACCCACAATCGGTGGGACAATACCCACACTTGGAATTAATGGCCAAGGGGGACAAATAATATATATATACACATGTACACACCGGGTGTTGAACCGTCGTGGTGGAGGCTCCCAAGGGAGGGTCCAACCACATTGGAAGGGGCGCGACTGATCTTCAAAAAATTAAAAAAAAATTTAAGGGCCGCGACTGTCTAGTAATCAACACCTTCGAACGGTAATGCCTTCATTGCTATTATAAATATCAAAACCAACGATGGAAAACAAGTGTATCAAAACTAACGACCATACTATGGCGACCGTAGGTGAAGTGGACAGCAATGGGGATAATGATAAAATTTACCCAGTTCTCGCTGCCATGTCGACACACATCCGGAAAGTCGAAGCACTCAGAGATGTCATCAGAAAAATGAAAGTGGTCAGAGATGTTATCACAAAATGTACAAGCAATGCTCCGGCGGGGAGACACCGAGTTTACGGCGATTGTCCGATGGACATTGCTTGGTTACATTTACAATTATTCGAAGTCACTGAAGAGGCACACCGGCTTTTAGCAGAGCTCGATGTAGAGTTCGGTTCTCGTCCAGGACCGTCATCCCTTCCGTCAAACTGATCAAACAAGTCCTACATCTTGTTTCAATGATCCGTGCACATATTCGTTTTTTTAGCTTTCATCAGGATGCTTGGTTTTAATGTATTGAAGTTAACGAAGGGTATTTTCATCCACTCAATCTTAACTTCGTTTCAGGTGTTAACTATATCTTAGGGTAGCCAATCAGTCACCGGACACATAAGGATTGTACTTACCTTTTTTTCAATTATATTAATATATGATTAGTTCATGAAATGTTAAGATTCTTAACAAAATGGGTTGGTTTTAAGCCTTCTTACCTGTATCCATCATTTCATCTTTCTAGACAATGTTGTGTTTTGCATTATATATTCATTTTAAGAAAAAACCCAAAATAAAACAGAAAAAAAAAATTCATCAAGAGGGCACCGTCTTAATCAAATAAAACAAGACTTATAATAACATAAGGGTACCCTTAATCAATGATCTTAAATAATTAAAAATAAGAAATATTTAGAGCATTTTCAAAAGATTATATTTTCACTCTTCAAATGTCTATTTGCTTACCTATTTGTCAATTTGAAGAGTGAAAAAAAATGAGCCACTCCAAAAGACTCTTCAATTAGAAATAGAGTTATAGTATTTTAATGAAAGCACTGAAATTCCTCCCCCAACAAATCTAATCACCCTCCAATTTTTTCAAGTTAGAAATAATAATATGTTATTATTAAGTATTCATTATTAATCTCATTTTAAAGATCTAGATGAGACCTAGGCAGCACGGATACGGATACGGATACGGGATACGGATACGGCACGATACGAGGATACGGCAAATCTTCAAAAACTAGGATATGGATACGGCAGGATACGTCAATTAAAATAATATATATTTATATTTAAAAAAAATATTTAAAAACATTGATAATTCATTCAAAATCAAAACATATTCATAATCCAAATAAAACATGTCACATAACTACATAACATAACTAGATTTTCTATTATCAGTTTGTCCTGACAATAAATATATCAGAACGAATAATGTGGACCACTAGATTTACATATTTTGACTCAAAGTGTATGCACTTGTCAAAACTTCTTCATAATCTGTGGTCAACATTCTTCGTCCTGATATATTTATTGTCAGGATGAACTGACAATAAAAAGACTGATAACACAACTACATAAGTCATAATAATCTAACATATTACAGGATCCAAATAAAACATGTTACATAAGTCGAACAAAATACAAAATCCAAATAAACCATACGTCACATAAACCATAACATATTATAAAATCCAAATAATACATTAAAAAAAAAACTCATAAAACATATTTTAAATTCTTAATTAACTTCATTGTCATCATTCACATTGTTAGATGATCTAAATAATTAGGCATCTAACTCTGGTTTATCAAGAGAAAGGTTTACGAATCTCAAGTATCCCGGCATTCTCCATGTCAATGGAATCAAAGACAAAATTTCCTTACAATATCATTTTGACCCATAATATTTTGAAATTATAATTTGACCCTGTTTTATACTAAAATAATTATAATATTGCCCCAAACGTATCCGCCAAGTATCCGCCAGTCAAACTTATGAAAAAGTCAACGGATACGCCATTTGGCGTATCGGATACGTATCCTGGAGTATCTAGAGAGTATCCGAACTGGATACGAGTTCGATACGAGTTACCTCCACCAAATGGAGTATCCGTCCTTCCTTGGATGAGACCCTTCTAATGGTATAATTTTTATGATGATAAAATTTATAAATTAAAACGTTGACAGTTGATTTGAGTCCTTTTTATAATTAACACCTTTTTACTTTTGTTTTCAATATTTGGGGTTTCACCCTTGAAATAGTGTCTTCCCCTCTTCCCAGTTCCCAATCACCCTTGAAATATTATCTTCCTCACTCTCAGTCTCACACCTTCACACCCTCATTATATAACTCCACCTGTGTTTATTGTAAATCCGCCCTTGAATCTCCTGTTTCCGTTCTTCAAACCCAACAGTTTTGTTTGCCTCTAGTCAACATGCTTCCTTCCTCACGTAGTGTAAAGTGTTTGCTTCCATGCTACATATCTTCCCAATCACCCTCCACCCGTGTTTTACTTTTGGTTCCGGTTTAGATTGTTTGTTTTACCTTTGAATATTGAGTTAGGTTTCTTCGATTGGCCAGGTAATGGAGCATAAATTGTCGTTAGAAGATACTGCGGTTCCTATTTCATGGAAAGGAAGAAGACCTCCGGGGAGGCCACGGTATAAAACTATGGCCAAAAAGTGCGTATTCATAGCGAACACCTTTCTTGTTCAAGTGGCAAATAGAGACATCCATCACTATGATGTTCGGTGGATGAGACATTGATATTTCTAATGAAAGCACTAGGTGACGACGTGGTCAATTGCGTGGAGAAGGTTTGGAGCATCCAAAGCATTCCATTGATGCTAGTGTATCTGCAGAATTTTTGGTAGATATGTTGGAGTATGAAAATAGTTCACTATGAGCCACTAGTAATGAAAATAATGTATGGATCGTGTAAGGGTTATGTTCAGAAAGCTATTATATATTAATTTTCTGATGAAGTTTTTGAATTGAATATACATGGTTGCACATTACAAAGAACTACCATTGCACGTTATACCATTCAAATTATTTATTTTAATTTTTCATTCATACAATATATCCCATACATTATCCCATACTTAAAAGTTGGTGTTCGGTCATTTGAATCCCCACTGTGAGTAAATGAAATGAATACTTACATCTGTATATCTGTTATTGGGTTACCGAAAATGTCGCAAATGAATTTTCATCACATTCAAACAATTGTCATTATCACTTTCATTAAGATGTTCTTTTACGCAATTTACCCAACTCAATATGTAACACATGCAGTGTAATAAATCATTGCAACATTTGCACAACGCATAACATGATATCGGTGTACAAAATAGTAAACCTTAATTATATTGTAACCAACCCTCTCCGGGTGGAGTAAATCTTGGCTGGGACTGTCCCATACACGTGGCCATGGGACCGTCCAATGAGAGTGCGCCACATATACATTGGGACAGTATGTGCAGAATATGTGGCACACTCTCATTGGACGGTCCCATGGCCACGGGTGACATAGAGACATACACATTACATACTACGATTAGTTTCGAACCAGATGTGTTGAATCCGGTTTCATGTTCGAAATCAGTCATTTTCTGTCGTTCAATCTCGAGGGTCGATCGAGTAATATCCTAATGCTTTGTTTTAACCTTTCTATGTTCGTGCCTTGATCAGACAGGGGTTAACGTACCGAATCTAATTTGATGCTGACAAAATTGATTTTTCTTGCTTTGTAGAGCATAATGACGTTTGATGTGATGGCCCAGAAGGATTTTGACAACCCAAACACCAATGGCCACGCTTTTCTGGTGCAATGGCGGTCTACAAATAGTCAAATACACTCATTACCTCTTCGTGTAGGCGTGTAGCCTTGCAAAACAGGAATGGACGGTTGAATACTTGAATAAATGTTAATCAATTTAAATTGCGTCATCAAATCCTTATACTCCCAACGCAATCATATCATATCATATATATATATATATAATGATAGAGTTTCACAGCTCCACTTAATAATGAATTTACAATTTCAAAAAAAGCCTTAATTATATCAATGCATGCACTTAATTAATAACTAATGAACTTACAATTTCAAAAAAGCCTTAATTATATCAATGCATGCACTTAATTAATAAATAATCATCATATAATAATATATATTTATATATTATATATACTAATAGAGTTTCACAGCTCCACTTAATAATGAATTTACAATTTCAAAAATGCCTTAATTATATCAATGCAAGCACTTAATTCATAACTAATGAACTTACAATTTCAAAAAACTTGAGAACTTCAAAAGTCTCGATTTATAAATTCTAAATTCTAACCCAACTTTAAAGTTCAAATACATTCACAACACTAAACCCACGGTTGTACACATATTCATTTTCCGGAATGGATAGGAATTTCCAAGGCGAAGCAGCGGTCAGCCGAGATCGAATATACTCCTTTCTTGACGCGATTCTACAAGTATTCAGTGAATTGGAGGAAGTGCGAACTCACTTTTCTGGGCATTTAAACACAGATGTGGTTTTGTTATGGACAAAATTCATCCAGGTAATTGATGACACACAGAGACTGATCGCGGACTTTGAGAGGGAGATGGGTCGTCCTTTATCACCGTCTGATCCTCCCCATTAGGTCATTAAAAGTACTGTAAACGAACACATGTAGGCTGTTTATCTTTACCTTATCAAATTTTACGTATGGAAATCGATACTAGTGGGTTCAGCTACTGTATATTGCAAGTTGGGATGTGATGTTTTTAAGTTTGGAATATGTAAACGAAAATCTTCACCTTGTGTTTTCTATGTTTTTATCTTTGATTTTGGTGCAGTGGTTTGCAAATGAAATGTTGTAGATAAATTTCTGCATCCCTAGTGAAGTTCTTGTATGAGTTTCCCCATCACATGGGGAAGACGAACCAAATCACGCGACGCATGCGTTTCAAGTGTCTTAACGCATCCATTTACCATGAAAATGAGTTAAAACTTTATTATTTAAACAGGAAATTCAAGCCATTTACCCATTTTGTGTTCAGGTTACCTGCAACACAAAATCCGTTGTTTGACACTGTTATTAGTTTACCGATTACAAATTGTGTCTAATGTCTTTTCAACTCTTTATCTTTTCAACTCTTATCGTGATAGAATAAACGTTCAACATATGGGACAAAAGGGTTAGAGCATCTCCAATGGTATCCTCAAAAGTGAGAGAGTAATGAACATTTGCCCAGAAAAACAGTCCAACCGAGTCAATAATCAAATTGCCTGTTCACTTGGTATCGGCCAATCATTAGTACATACCCACAGTACATGTCATCGTCAAGCGTAATCCTTAACATAACCATTTCAGAAACAATCCAAATGGTCAAGTATGCACACCGGAAAATCTTTAACCGGATACGGTGGTTGTGGTATTGTATGAAATGGCGGTAAAAATATTAGGAATGACGGTGAAATCAAGTCTTAGCAAATATTATCAAGGAGCAGAGTATCAACTGTTTGGGTGTTTTCCAATGTCTGAACACACATTGAGTTCTAATAAACTGAAATACGCTTTTTTTAATCCCATTACGTACGCCTAAGTCTTACCTTTACGGCTTGACCTAAATATAACAAAAACCACAACATATCAACACGACGTAAATAATTTCAAGGCATAAAATATCACCTAAGCATAATAATATAATATTATGATGAATATGTTTTTTAAAATATTCAGCTAAATTTGTACAATGAACAGACATAAATGTTCTTCTGTTACAAAAACTATTCAATGTAAAATGTGTTCGAATTTTAACAATGAATAAGATATGAATTATTCTTCTGTAATTAAAATTAGGGTGGTGTTTG
The DNA here is from genome assembly GCA_008009225.1 of Acer yangbiense. Lineage (NCBI taxonomy): Eukaryota > Viridiplantae > Streptophyta > Magnoliopsida > Sapindales > Sapindaceae > Acer > Acer yangbiense. The sequence continues at coordinate 33,028,610 of CM017761.1, read as the reverse complement.
TTTTTTTTTTCCGATTATTAACCTGTGGATTTTTTTTGTAATGGGGGGTACGGTGGGCTTGAGCCCCCCACCTATCCCCACACAGGTGGCCCCATGGTCATATCATGCACTGGTTTTTAATTATAATTCATTCACCTTCCCCATGCTGATTAGATGTTTCTTCACTATTAACAATCTTAAGTATAATTTGGAATCTGACCGGCCATGTCCAGCATTCGTCAATATTGGTACGCAAATAGTTGTAATGGTTCAATGTCAATGCACGATATCGTTGCTCGTTGGATAAAGATTAATGCATGCAACCGGTGCATTACACCCATCCAATGGGTACATGCCATGTGGCAAGATATACTCTTTCCGATCAGGTGGCATGCAAACATTGGTTAGAGTGCAGTGCACCCCGTGCATCCAAGATTTTCTCCTCGCATGAACTCCCTTACAGAAATCTTAAAATGGATAGTACAATCTGATTTCGTAACCCCAGATTTAATTGTCAAATCTAGGATCGGAGAAAATATTGCGTGGGACTGGCATGTGGTGAGAACATGAGACAATCCAATGACATTGCAGCAATGAAAATTATATAATTATTTTTATGTTCCCTATATAAACGGTGCAATCTCATTGGATGGTTTCACGGTCTCTAAATGTCGCAGTCCCATGCCAGATTTCCTCTCACGACGGACCCCATTTGTGTCAAAGTGTGCACATTAAAGTCTTTTTAATTTATTCAATATTGTACAAGCAATGATGGTCATGCAATATGGGAGTGGATGGGTTTCCCGTCAATGACGGACTTCCCGTCAATGTCGAAATCCGTAAGGCTTATGAAGATTTCATTGGGTTATTTGCTGACATACTCTAGTTTGTTGAACAGGTAGGGGAGGGAAATACGCTTTTGTGGTTCAAAGCCATTTCCAACCCTAATCCTTAATTTTGTGGAAGTTTTGAAGTAAATTGGTGGGACTATTAGCATACACTAATCTCATTTTCCAAATCCAACCCATTAAAACCTATGTTACCCTTAACCGAATATTCCCTACAATATTATCTGTGTTCCTATTTATCAAATGTCTCAGAACAATTAAAATTTGACCCCATAATATACATAATATTGCAACATGTTAATAAATGTTTGAAATTGATCAAGCTGCTCATTAACAAACACCCAAAACCCCGTTAGTGTAATCAATTAAGTGATTTTCTGTAAATAACAATTTCTAAATGTTATGTAGTCTACACATAATTCTAGTTGAATAAAAAGGTTTTGATATATATATATGGGATATATAATAATGAAAAAAAAAGTAAAAAAGAAGCTTTCATATTTAAAACCATACGATTGGAAACATTTAATTGGTTACGGGTATATCTCGTAATTCAGAAAACCATAAAATAAGGGATACAATAAAACAATACGATGACAAATATTTCATACAATATAATGGTTGAACTCTGATTCAGTTAAACTTGAGGGTTTTCCCATATTGTGAATTGTTTGCTTACTTTAGCACTATTGCGCCAGTCACGGGGGATTGCACTGCACTGTTCATATGCAGCCAATTCGCCGAATTGGAGGACCGCTGGTTGGAGAGGTTTTGTTGCTCAAATTGGATGATTTGCTCAAAGTTGCAGCTGGGTTGGAGACGCTGGGTTTTATGCACTCTTAATTAGAAGTTAGAGCATGGGATTCACCGTGATATCAGCAATTAAAAGAAAAACAGACTTTTCATAGCAGTTGATCACTAGCAAAAACACAACGGAACATTAACACACTACGCTAACTGGTACAAAGACCCTTAAGGCCTTAATTACCCATAATTACAACACAAAACATGAAAGTCAAGGATCAACTCATAAAAACCTAATCCATATATATAATACATATAAGTTGAACTACTTGTGCTCTACACGATCCACTATATGGACACACCCCTTTTGCTGGACCACGTTACGCCTGTCCATGTAAGTGGACCACAAATACAACCCAATGGCTGTTATTAAAAAGGCTCCATAGACAGTTCCGACGAACAGTACGGCAAGCCATAGCCCCTTGGTATCAGTAGGCTTGGGAGATGTTACCTGGGAGGTTTTCGTGTCAGTGGAAAATTTATTAGGATCTAGTGGCTGTGAATGCATCCAATGTGGCAAAAACATGGACTTAAAGGTCCACGAATAGATAGAACACGTCTGCGTAGTGTTGCCATTTGAAGAGGTCATTCCCACAAACACGTCGGTGTCAGGCCATATTTTCGACAAGTCAATTGAGTAAGAGAGGAGAGGATTCACAGGTTTTATATTACCAGAATGACACAACCTAACCTCTAAACTCTTTGCACTAGCATCATAATCGATCCATGAATCCAATTTCTTACCACTGTTAAGGAACATATTTTGAGATGAAATATTGCATAATTTAACAGATAATAGACTATCAATGTCAATGCCGACGTGATTTCCATTCAAATCACCACACTCGATATCTAAAGAGGTGTCAAATCCAACAACCACCACCCTAAACTTGGTTTTGTGCAAACCCATCTTAGAGAGACCAAATGAGCTGTTACCCATATCGGTAAAACGATAACCCTTCGGAACCATAAAAAAAGCCAAACCATCACCACTCTGGTTGGACATTGAAAAAGAGAAAATCGTAGAGAAAGAAGGAAATGTCGAAGGATTACCTTCCACGAGCTTAATGGGTTTTTTGTACATCAGTCGCCCAGAACTTGATGGATCCGAGGTTGTGAGCTGAACAGAAGACCCACCATTGACAGCCATTGCAGCTCCATAGAAACAAATTTTGGACCGCCACCTTGGGACTTCATCAAAGCTGTTGAGGACAACAGGACAACTTGGCTCAGCAGAAAGGACTTTCAAGCTGCAAATGAACAGAATAACGGTTGTCAGGTAATTTGTCATGGAAAATTTGGCCATATCTGGAATGGGTTTTTGACTGTTTGAGTGTATCTAGAGTTTGTCTCACCTTTTAAATGAAGGATTCAAATCGGCTAAGTGGTTGTCCAGATAAGCCGTACATATCCAACCATGCTCCCTAAATTTTTATATTTTAGCTCAAATGTTATTTTAGCTAGCAACTATTCATGAGATCACTCCAACCATGCTCCCTAAATTTTTGCTAAACTTTTGTTTTAAATTGTATTTAATAACCAAGCTCTCATGATATCATTTTTTTTTATTACAAAATCAATTTAAAAATATTAAAACCATAAGAGAGAGAAGATAGGGAGCTCCCTACATTTGGAGAGCCATCAAGAGGCTCTCTAAAATAGGGAGCCATTTGGAGTGCAGCATCTCCAACCACGCTCCCTAAATTTCAGTTAAATTTTAGCTATTTTAGCTAGAAAGTTATTTTAGGGAGCCACCTTTCATTAAGTCACTCCAACCATGCTCTCTATTATAGCTAATCATTAATATTTTATTATTTTTTACATTTAAAATAAAAAACAAAAGTTGCACTCTCCATGTAAAAAATAAAAGTTGCCGTTGACAACTCTCCATGTAAAAAACAAAAGTTGCACTCTCCATGTAAAAAATAAAAGTTGCACTATCCATGTAAAAAATAAAAGTTGACGTTGACAACTCTCCATGTAAAAAACAAAAGTTGCCATTCACAAATCTCCGTGTAAAAAATCAGTTGACAAATTGTCAACAACCTTCAAACTTTTAATAAATAAAAATACAAAATTGAATTTAAAAATATTAAAAAGTTAGGAAAGAGAAGATAGGGAGCTCCCTACATTTGGAGAGCCACCAAGAGGCTCTCTAAAATAGGGAGCCATTTAGGGAGCCCCTTGGAGTGCAAAAAAGTTAAATTGGCTCCCTATTTTAGCTAAGGAGCTCATTTAGGGAGCCCCTTGGAGATGCTCTTAATTGGCTCCCTATTTTAGCTAAGGAGGCCATTTAGGGAGCCCCTTGGAGATGCTTTCATTCTAAAGAAGGTCAACATAGTTGAACTTCATCGGTATCCGCAGTGCTCAGATGCAATGACGTCAGATATCTCATCGTGTTACGTTTTTTTAGGCTATTTTTCGTGTATTATCGTTGACCTGTACACGTGTAAAAGAAATATCATTGAGATGGCAACAATTAGCGGTGATTAAGTGTTAGGGTAAATTACACTCACACCCTTATGTTATCAAGATCCTACCCACAGAATACTGACTTACAGATTGGCATTCCAAACACGGTTATTGATGAGCTCAATGGTTGGTTGATAAACTCAATGGTTGGGTTCCCTATACAGTCCTTAATTGATAGTAACGTGAGCATCTCTAATGCTTTTATGCATTTGGAGAAAATGGAGTGCCACATAGGATAGATATTAAAAATGTTATAAAAACTCTCTCCAATGCTATTATCTATGTTGAATATGGAGATGATGTGGCCAAAAAAAAGTTAGAGAATATGGAGTTGGGTTTCTAATGAAAGAAACTCTTCTAGAAATGCTGACTAGAGCATCTCCAATGCAAATATGCATTTTTGAGTTTCTAAATAGTGTCACATCAGCATTTCTATTTATTATAGGCCCACTTTTAATTTTTTTTTAAAGAAATACATAAATTCACATCTCCAATGCAATTATCTAAAGTCAAATATGCATCCATTTTATGTCCAATCATAATAAAACAATTATTACACACTCTCTCTCCTCTTTATTTTTACAATTAAATGAGATTTAATCTTATTGGTGGAAAAAGTTTGAAAGCTTTAATCTTATTGGTGGAAAGAGTTAGAAATCCTAGTCAGCATTTCTAGGAGAGTTTCTAGAATTAGAAACTCAATTCCATATTTTCTAACTATTTTTTGGCCATTTCCACCAATAAGATTAAAGCTTTCAACTCTTTCAACCAATAAAATTAAACCTCATTTAATTGTAAAATAAAAGAAGAGAGAGAGTGTAATAATAGAAGAATGAGTGTGTAAAATAAAACCCTGAGACGTGGCAATGTTCTGAGACGTGGCATTGTTTGGAGCCCTGTATCGGAGTGTACAACGATTACGAATGTTTTAGTGTTTAAAATAGGGGGGGAGTATACTTGTTAAGAGGCAAATACCCACACCATGTTCAAAAATAATGCAAGTTCCACTTATTTTCTGTAAATTGCTACAACTGCTTTATGTGAAATATTCATGTCCATTTGCATCAAAGTTATAACAAAAAGACATATTGACACACCAAAGCATAACGTATTAACTAGCGTCAACATCTTTATGCCACTTACACTAGTTTCCAAATTCTACATTCGTCCATTTAAATATGTTTCCAGGTTGTGCATGTTTGCACGTAGCATTTCCACTTCTTCGTCGGTAGATGTAGGATGTCGACCGTTAGATGTAGAATCTCTACCGCCTTCAGCGGTGCTTAGGAAACGTCCCTGTAAATTTGCACAATCGGGCTCCCACCAACTAAAAAATTTGCATTGTCGTTGCGCACAAATAAAATACAGCTTACCTGGATTATCTTTCGATTCAGATATTTTCACAGCAGCCTTCTTCCCACATCTGCATGATTTGTTCCTAAACATTCCCAAGCCACCATTAATGTTGCTTGCTGAGCCTGAACTTCCTTCCATGGTTGTTGAATGTAAGAGAATTGTGTGTGATTGTTTAATGGGAAACAGATAGGGAACCAATACAATGTACGATTGAGGAGAGTAGCAGAATATAAGTTGTGTAAGAACGTGAACATCCAATTTACAGACACCAGGTTTATATTGCCGTAAATATAGCCGTTGGAGAACAACGATTGTATGCAGGGTTCAAATTGTAGTTGCAACAATGCCAACACGTGTTCAACTCAGAAAAGTGTCTTAAAAAAATTAAAAGGACAGTGTACTTAGCTAATGACCAGTCAGTACCCAATGGAGTGACCCCTCCACTTGGGTGTTGCCACGTGTCAGTTTTGTTGAAGATTGCTAGCCATGTGGTAATACACCATTCGGGGGTCACTGCCTTTGGTATTGACTGGTCAAAACCAATTATTTTCCATATAAATAACTTTCGTCATTGACATTGGAATTTGCTCCAATACACGATTTGTATAGGGTAGAGTAAGCAATACACGATTTGTATAGGGTAGAGTAAGCAATACACGAATAAAAGGCGGATCTCACTTGAAAACGTCCCATCTAGTCATTAAGTACCACCCATCCTCTAAAATCATGTTTCGAAGACAATTTTTAGAGGATTTTGGAGGATTAGTTGCTCCCACCCACCCTCTAAATTATTGTTTCGAAGAAAACAAAACAGGAGAACCTCCAATCCATTCTCTGAATTTAGAGAACCATTTCCCATCCTCTAAAGTCTAAACCACTTTTTAATTTTTTTATTCCGATTATATCCTTTTAACTTTTGCATTAAATTCAATTAATGTGTAATAAAATTTAATTTATACATTTTATTAACCTAAAAAATATACCATTAGAAATGTCTCATCTAGATCTTTAAAATGAGTCCAATATTGAATATTAATTAATAATTTTTTATTTACCATACTTTATCATTTGGGCAATCTCTTATTACAAATTGATAATTATAAGTTAGTAATAAAATAAAAACCGAAACATAGTATTAAAATGATAAATATTAATATTAAAAATTACAATAACATAAAAACATTAAAATAAAGAATAATGAAAATATAAGTTATTTTAAGATACAAAGAAATAGGGATAGAGATAGAGATAAGGATAGACAGTGTGGTGGGCGTGAAATATTTTTAGAGATGGAGTTATGGGAGGAATATTCCCTTATAGTTCTCTATTTTAGAGATGGGGAATGCTATCTACCTTGCCAATTTGCCTTCCCCATTTACCTTTCCCATTCATTGCTTGACACGTGTACACCTCTTCATTTAATAAAAAGCTCTCGGTTTTTGCTACATGTTTATTTTTTTATCCCAGGTGGCTTAATTAAAACAACCCTTTTAAAAAACGATACTTTGGGAGAAGAAGAGCTTTATTAATGCTAATTGATTGTTATATTGTTTTTTGTATTTTTTTGGAAAAAATTAAATAAAAAACACGTGGTACGTAAAAAATTCCAATTGTTTTTAACAACACATTCCAATTTTTTGTAAAAGGTTACATTTATTAAAAATTGAAACGGTTGTCTGCACAGTTATAACTAGTCAGTACCCGTGCTTTGCACGTGGACAAACATATTTCCTCAAACAAATAAAAGATACCAATAGTTTTATGATATTTAAAATTGATTTTTCATTGTGCCATTAAAAAAAATCTTTGAAAAATGTGCTAAAATTTAGATAGGTGAATCTGTATCTCTATCGAGAATAAAGTTAAAGTGAAAAAGAGTGTGAAATAGCATTGTTTACTTCCTCATTCTACCCACTTACAGTGATCAGTAAATATTGGCTTCAAGTATTTTAAGGCAAAATAATTCATGAAGAAATTTGTCATAATAACGTAATACCTCCGTGACAGTATTCCTAAATAATTCTCATTACTTTTTATAAAAAATGGAAAGTCAACACATCATTCAACTATTGAACCTGTCTAATAATTCATAACTAACAATATACCAGAAAGATAGTTTCATTCCAAAGAATTCATAACAGAAAACTTAAGAGTTCAAACCAACATTCAACTTTAACCCTGCATTGGCTGTTGCAAAATCTGCATCATTCATAAAAACAATAAAAACAATCTTCAACTTGACGACATATCAAACCAGGAAACTTACATGTCACCTCAATCTACCCCAAGTAAAACACAACTCGAACATGATAACACATAGAACAGTTTAGACATTAATCTCACAAGATTCATGATGTATCACCGGAGATCTGGCCGTTGCATGCCGTCGGAACCCCGACGACAGGACTCCTTGTGTGTTAATTCATCGGCCAACGCCTCCAACACCGAAATCCGACCATCCACCTGGATGTACATCTTCTTCCATCTAGCGACCTCCCTCACCAGATCCTTCCGCTCGTTCTTCAACCGGGCGATCTCATTCTTCATCGTGTTCACTCTCGCATGATACACGGACTCCACCTTTGCCAGATCAGAAAAGCGAGGAGACGTCTGAATCGACCAAAATCCGTTAGTTGTGGTGCTACTGCTTTCTCCTTCGACTTCGACATCCAAACCGACATTATCCTCCATGTCTTTCAATTGAGTCTTTACGAGTTTGTGAATGTATACTTAACCCACCGATCACTGAACATTTATAACCTGTTGAGGGTCACAGCCGTATCGAATCCCTAAATTAAAATTTAATTTAATTAGAGTGAGTGGTTAGAGAAGTAAATGTGTGTTTTGTGAAACGAAAAGGTCTGGTTCATTAATTAGTTGTTCTTGAATTCATTGTATTAAATTAATTTTTTGTGTTACCAAGAGATGAATAGAGTGGTGTGAGAATCGAAAAGACTGATGTGAAGATTTTCTGAGTGCATTTTTGCTCACCCACACTAACTAGGGTGAACCATTACCACCCACTTCAGGTGTTGACACGTGTCCTAAAATAATCCAAAGTCAAAAGTTAACCCAAATTTAACCAAGTTTGGGACACGTGTCAACACCTGGAGCGGGTGGTAATGGTTCACCCTAGTTAGTGTGGGTGAGCAAAAATGTACTCAGATTTTTTGGTATTCTTCTGCTGAAACTAATTTAATATATAATTAAATTAATAATAATTTTATATTCATTTGGTATTCCTCGGGAAAAAACAATACAACACTTTACCGATAGTGTAAAAGGTTGCATTTACTAAAAATGATACGGTTGCCTGCAGAGTTATAATTTTGAGTCCACATGGTGACCGTTCTATGTTCAATGGCACCGCCCGGCCACCCCTATATATAAGGGTGGACACCTGAAATATTTATTCTCATCAATTTACATTTTCAAATACCATATTCCTTACAATATCTGTCTTTCATAAACAAACTCTATCACACACTGGTGCATTTTTTTTCTTGAACATCTCTCTCCCAATATCCCTTGAAATTGTCTCTTCCCACCCTATTTAGATTGTTTGTGTTACCTTTGAATATTGAGTTAGGTTTCTCCGATTAGGTTTCTTCGATTAGACAGGTAATGGAGCAGAAATTGTCGTTTGAAAAGACTGCGGTTCCTATGTATTCGAAAGGAAAAAGACCTCCGGGGCGGACAGGCTATGAAACAATGGGCAAAAAGTGCGTATTCAAGGCGAACCTCTTTCTTGTTCAAGTGGCGAACAGAGACATCCATCATTATGATGTTCGGTGGATGAGACATTGATATATCTGATGAAACTCCTAGGTGACGACGTGGTGAATTACGTCAGAATTAGAAACGATAGAAGGTTTGAACATACGATTTGCAGAGGCAAGAATTGGTTCCATCCAGAAGGCTTTGGGTCCTTCTGTTAGCATCTCAAGTCGGTTCACGTTACAACCAAAATGAGACCATCTTGCATGTTTATTTTTATTTTTAAAATCACATAATCCACTTCTACCTAGAAACTGCAATTATAACAAACAATGCATGGAGAATACTCTCCTGCACATGGGTTACATTGTTTACAAATCCCAAAAGTTAGCACAACAAAAATAATTCCTCTGGAAAGTGCCTTTCATTAGTTTTGTTAGACACAGTAATTCAAACTTTCGTTCAAGAAGCACAAATCCTGACTCCAATGACGAATTGTATTAAATTCGTCATTGGAGTCAGGATTTGTGCTTCTTGAACGAAAGTATGAATTACTGTGTCTAATAAAACTAATGAAAAGCACCTTCCAGAGGAATTATTATTGTTGTGCTAACTTTTTGGATTTGTAAACAATGTAACCCATGTGCAGGAGAGTATTCTCCATGCATTGTTTGTTATAATTGCAGTTGCTAGGTAGAAGTGGATTATGTGATTTAAAAAAAAAAAAAAGAACAATGCAAGATGGTCTCATTTTGGTTGTAACGTGCATCGAATTTGGTTTTCGGTTGTTCAGTAATATTGAAGATTACACATGTTTCGGCAATGGGCAATTTTTATTAATACAGTTGTGGCCATCATCAGGCATTACTTTCGTGTATTGTTTATTTTACTGTGCACATATCGTGTATTTCACGCAATTACAAGTATCCCTTTATTTTATTGCGCTATTTAAAGCAGTACAATTATCGCCGATGTCATCATTAATTTTTATTAATACAGTTGTGGCCATCATCAGGCATTACTTTCGTGTATTGTTTATTTTACTGACATATCGTGTATTTCACGCAATTACAAGTCTTTATTTTATTGCGCTATTTAAAGTAGTACAATTATCGCCGATGTCATCATTACCTCTATCCTATTTTCGCAGGTCCAAATCTGCAAAATCTTCGAAGTGTACTCCTCCGAAATCAAACAATCCCATTTCATTGAGGGATATTAATATTTTGGCCCCTCTAATTTTCCATATTCTGACTTTGCCCCCTCTAGTTACAGAAATGGCCGGTCTTCCCCCTTACAGAAATGGCCGGTCTTCCCCCTTAGGTCCAAAATATTCAAACTTTTGCCCCTTCCCTCATGTTTTCATCCAAATTCCAAAATCACATTCACCGTTACAATTGAAAATGAAAAGACAACTTTACCAACTTCACCCATATTTTTTTTCACCCCTGAATGCATTGAATATTTAGTTAGAATTTTTTCAATTTAATTTTCCCTACTACATTTGTTAAATTTTTATTATTTAAAATTAAAATGTCAACAAAAACGGTTGCATTTATTGTTGTGCTAAATTTGGCATTTATTGTTGTGCCAAATTTGGCATATGCTATAAACTGTGCCAAATTTGGCACAGTTTATAGCATATCCCAAATTTGACACGGTTTATAGCATATGCCAAATTTTATCATCGCATTGGAGCATGCTTTTTTTATTTTATACTAAATTATAGCATGATTGACAATGATTTTGGATTGCATTGGAGATGGTCTTAGATTCTGTTACGAAATTTACCTAACTAAATATTTAACAGATGGTGTAAACATGTACCGTCAACATGTGCACACCCCACAACAAATAACACGATATGGGTGTACAAAAGAGTAAAGTAGTAACCAATCTTGTCCGGGTGACATAGACATTAGATATCAAGTATTAGGATTAGGTTCGAACCAGATCTGTTGAATCCGGTTTCATGTTCGACATCAGTCATTTTGTTTCGTTCAATCTCAATGGGCGATCGAGTAATATCCTAATTCTTTGTTTTAATCTTTCTATGTTTGTGCCTTAATCAGATAGGGGTTAACGTACCGAATCTAATTTGATGCTGACAAAATTGATTTTGCCTGCTTGTAATGACGTTTGATGTGATGGGCCAGTGCCATATTCACAGCCGAAAAACCAATGGACACGCTACTCTGAGGATACGCAATGGCGAAATGCCGGTCCACAAATGTACTCATTACCTATTCGTGTAGGTGTAGCATAGCAAAACAGGAATTGTCGGTTGAATCTTGAATATGTGTTACGCAATATAAATTGCGTCAGCAAATCTTTATGTTCCCAACACAATATTTTGTAATAATTTCTCTGGTGCACTACTACAGTTCATCCACCCCCAAACTGTTCATATGGTAATAGGTCCGATAACGCGATGGGACTATAATAACGGCCATGAGGCCATCAAGTTTTGCATTATTGGACATGTTCATTTTAATATTATGAAAAAATAATAATGAATTATTAACTTAATTATGATGATATACGTTAATTACATATAAAATACGAGGATTTCAAAACAATAACTTTCCTTTCTTCTAAACGAATGGATTATAATTTGACAAGATCTTTTGGGCACCATTTCTGTGCAAGGTGTTTATGAATAAAGATACTTAATGTATATTCATTAGCTAAAGTCTACATTGCATATTTGCGTCATTCAGGAGTTCGAGTAATATTACGAACAGTAATTTGTATTTTTTTCATTGGAATATTGGATTGACTGTAATTTAAAAATTCCAAAACGAATTTAAAGTTCAAGATTGAAATACATTCATCTTTAACGGCAACTGTGTGGGCCAGCTAATGATCAGTCAGTAACCAAAGGACTAACCCCTGCAATGGGGTGTTGCTACGTGGCTTTTTAAAATTGCAAGCTACGTGGTAATACCCCATTCGGGGTCAGTGCCTTTGGTACCCAAGTAAGTGGTGACCTTTTCATTATCAATAAAAGTTCGTCATTCATCCTTTGATGCTATTTATTGAAACCATTACATTGAATTTCAATAGTACAACGGAAACTACAATCAACTGCAATCACTGTTATCAATGCATGAACTCAATTTTGGAGAAATGTTGTTAACAGAAATAAAAAATTAAACTACAATCAGAAATAAAATTTTTGTCTCTCTCTCTCTCTCCCCATCGGACTATCTTCTGCCATCTTCTTCTTCTTGGGTTCTATATAAATCTGACCCTTTCAGGGGTTGTTGGGAGATTATCATGTTATAATCTTTCGTGTAAGGAGTTGTAGCCAATGTTTTATATTAGAACTAAGGGTAAATTTATAAGGGTAAATAGGTAAATTTAAAAATAAATAGATTTTTTTACAAGAGTGGTGCTGTTGGCACACCTTTTCTATAAAGCTTGATATTCAACGAAGATTTTATAATCACTGAATCATTTGTTTATATATGTTTGTTTGTTTTGTTTCGAAATATATTTCTACTCGGTTAATAACATGTGGGAACATGGTCTGTTCTTGTCATGTTTTAGGGAACTTGTTGTCTAACCAACAGTTTAACTCTATGTTGTAATGTTATTAATGTTTTTTTTTCCTGAAGATTATAACAAAAAAATTCAATAAATTATTACATGTTGTTCTGTGTTGTATTGTGACGGTGTTAACAAATTCCTGGGTTTTTTTTGGGGGTGACAGGACAGAAATATCTGGCCAACTATCGAAGAATTCATTGACACTAGTCGACTTCACCCTGATTGTTCTATCCAATTATAAGGAAATGTGTAGAGGAGGCAGTGGCGGTGACGGCGTCTAGTTGATAATCGGAGAGATCAGCCTTCTCCATGGAAGCACTGAGGAGATGAATATATGGCAGGTAATATAATTATTACTAGGTGAGTGGGTTGAGTGGGCTAAGCAACAAACACTCACTCAACCATGGAATCATATTTTCCATTTACTGATGAATCGGAGGGAGAGTTGAGAGCACAAACAGCCTTCAAAAACGGTTCATCATCTTTTCCAAGTGAAAGAATGACGTCTAATTCATACTCCCATTTTTTATCGACTTACTGCCGTTCATCTTCCGAACATTGCCATCTTCTTAATTATATGCCCTTATAATTACTAGGTTTATATACTGAAATGTATAGATTTTGGGTGACATTTTATGTCCCTGTTGGTATGTATGTTATATGTGTTTGGATTTGATAATTCCACATTTCCACCGATCACCATTGATGTAGCTGCTTGATGTGGTGGAAGTTCCTTCCATGTTAAAAATCAATTTTTCTATGTAAAAAAACAAAACATTAACATCAAGAATGAAATGTAAAGACCGAGTGGCTCACGAACACTAATATCGCAAACGACGAACCCGATGATTGGTCACCTCCGCGGTCGTGGAAAACAACATTTTCTATCGGACAAATAATTAAAAAGGTCATAAAAATAAAATTAAATTTAATAAAAAAACACAACCATCACATCCCGGGCTTCCAAATAAGTTCAGGGCCTTATAACTTTATTTCACGGGTATAAAAATGTATTCTCGGCTTATGATATTAAACAACTTTTACACAACGGAAAGTGTAATTCTAACCTCTTCACATTTTTTGATACACATTTTAAAATCAACTGTCGTTTTTTACAATGGTTTTCGAGTGTATGGCAATGAGACCGATTTGATGTTTAGGTGGCTTTCGTACCATTATAATCAAACAGTAATGCTACACATCCCAGCTAAAATCCCACATTTTTCATCCCACATTTTTCATCCCGCTTTTCTTCGTGTATTGTACAAAATTACAAATATCCCAGTACAATTTTACCTGTATCTTATTTTGACGAGAGCAACTTTGCTCACCCCCATTCACTGAGTGCAATTTTGCTCACCTCCTTTAACTGGAGGTAACCATAACCCCCCACCCCCCACCCCAAGTGTTGACACGTGTCCCAAACTTAACCCAAAGTCCAGAGTTAAATTAAGGTTTGGGCCACGTGTTAACACTTGGGGTGGGGGGTAATGGTTACAGCCAGTTAAATGAGGAATGCAAAGTTGTACTCCCATTAACTAGAGGTAACCATTACTTTTTAAAAAATTAATAATTTTAATTTATTTCATTTATTTTTTTTTTTGTAAACTATTAATTTATATTTTTAAATTTTTTTTATTCTATTCAAGTTTATAAAGTTTTTGATTAAAAGGTAAAAAACAAAATATATATAAAATAATATAACTAGAGGCATTTTAGGTATTTTGAAAGTCAAATTTAAGTATTGGGGGTGCTTGTGTATAATAACAAAACATTTCCAACTAAGTGTAACTTGGCCTAAAAATTGAACAAATTTGGTAGGGAAAATTGAGATTGAAACGAAAACACTTTTGCTCACCCACCCTTAGACACATGTCATCTTTTTGAGAGGGGGGTAATGTTTACGCCCCTTGTAGGGTGGTGAGCAAAAATGACTAGATTGAAACAGTGCTAACAAAACAGTCAATGCTGCCACGTGTTATGTCTGAAGATTTTTTTTATTTTTTTTATTTTTTTTATTTTATATATCGATACGCGATGTCAATGGCGTAGCGGTTGACATTTTCATAAGTTTTACCGGAGGATAGTTAGGGGATACTTAGGCCTTAGGGATGGTTGGGGGATACGTATAAAATAGTGTCGTAAATGTTAGCTTTTAATTTTCATTGGTTTTTACCTTTTTTTATCTTCAGATGTTAAAAGTCTGACAAAAAACAAACAAAAAACCTTAAAAGGAAATTACCTTCATAATCATATAAGTTTAATAAACACAGCGGGAACAGTCGACATATTTAAAAGTTGTACTGACGATGGGACATAAAAACACACAAAATAGTGAAAAGAAGTAATACTGGAAAGTAACGAAGAAGCTTTCTGTAGTGGGCATTTTATTCAGGGAGAGGCCCTACTACTTTTGTTGCCTTATCGGGATCAACCTCTTCCCATTTTCCTTCCGGGAAAACTTTTTTCGCATATTCCCTCATCAGGTTGAACCCAACACTAAAACCGACCTTATATCAGGACTCGAAAGCTTTATGTCCGTATTTTGTAAATCTTGATACGTCATTTTGAACAACCTGTCCTATTTGCTCTAAGTGATAAATCCGATCCTCCAAAAGGCGGATTTTCTCTAAAACTTCCTTGCTACCCGAATTTGGTGAAGAGGAAGCGGTTTTCTTCCCAGATTTTCGAGCTTTATCCATCTGTAACACAGAGCAATTTATCAGTTACTTACTTTGAAATGTTTTATGTAAGAATGGACAGAGACGGAAAGAGAGAGAGAGATAGCAAGGATCATTGTCATTCCAATCTGTAGAAGATAATGACCCTTTCCCTTGACAAAAGTTGACAGAAAATTCGAAGAACTGGCTATAGTCATTTTGAGAAATATAAAGCACTGAAACTTACAACTGGTGGTGGTGGCGGTGGCGACGGTGGAGGTGGTGTGAAGAAAAACCTGATAATTTAAAAGTGAGAAACGAGAACAATGGAACTCAATGGAGAGGTACGAGACATATATATATAAGAGAACCGGTTCGATTGGCATTTCAGTATTAATTGTTTTCAGGCGGAATTTCACATAAATGATCCAACGCGATGGTCATATCACTATCCACGCCAGCTCAATACGGTGTTTTAAATCTCTACATACTCACCAAACCCCTTCAGCCAATCAGCCCCCTCGAAAAAATAGATAAAGAAACCCCTCATCTTACAATAGTGGGAAATGATGTGGATTTATTTTGGGGAGAAGGGAATTGTTTTGGGGGTGCCCGCTTTACCTTAGAAAAACACTTGCAAAGGACTCCTTGTGTGTTTTGGGAAACGAAAAGGTCTGGTTCATTGATTTGTTTTGTTTTAAATTCAATTTATTTATGGTTTAATTAAAAAAAAAATTTGTGTTATCGAGAGATAAATAGAGTGGTGTGAGAATCGAAAAGATTGCTGTGAATATTTCTTCTTCTGAAACTAATTAAATATATAATTAAATTCATTATTATTTTAAATTCATTTGGTATCCTCCAAAAAAAACAATACAAGACATTCCAATTATGTGTAAAGTTTTCATTTATTAATCTGGAACGGTTGGCTGCAGAGTTATATAATTTTGATTCCACATGGTGACCATTCTGTGTTCAATGCACTTATATAGTTATGTACAATAGGTTGGACCAGCCCTATATATTAGGGTGGACACCTGGAATATTTCTTCACCTTGAACAATCCTATAATTGTTTTTTTTTTTTTGTTTACAATTGTTTATTATTATTGTTAAGCAGATTTTCTATTATCAGTTCGTCCTGACAATAAATATATAATTGTTTTTTTTTTGTTTATAATTGTTTATTATTATTGTTAAGCAGATTTTCTATTATCAGTTCATCCTAACAATAAATATATCAGGACGCAGAATGTGAACCACTAGATTTATATACTTTGACTCAAAGTGCATGCACTTGTCAAAACTTCTTCATAATCTATGGTCCACATTTTTCATGCTGATATATTTATTGTCACGACGAATTGACAATAGAAAGACTGTATTGTTAAGATACATATATATATATATATATAATATCGGGTAAGTTTAGAAGTTGAATTATAAATTATAATTTATTTATGAAGTTGGCTCTTCATCTATATTAATTATCCATTAATAATGGGATTGACTCTTGGTTTTTTTATACAAATTGAAATTTTTGTAGTTATTAATTATAATAATTAATTTATAATTTGCATATAGAATTTTGATGTAAAAATTATATAGCTAATCAATACGTAATCCAGTAATTAATGGGATAGTGAAACATTATCTTAACGAATATCATGATTGATTTTTAATATATATATTTTAAATATTCAATTATTTAGGCTAATCCCATATTGCACCAACGGGAAAGACTACAATTAATCAAATGATGTCTTAAAAATAGTCCAATCCTATGCCGCGCACCAAACGCAACATAATTGAGTAATTGATGTGACTACTGATGTCATGGGTGCATAGACGCATCAAAAATAGAAATGACAAAATCAAAGAAGAATAACGTGTTATTACAGGGATCTTGCCTGTCTTTTACATGCGTGATGTGCTAGCCACGTGATGCGATACACCACGGGATTTGGATTCCATAAGCAATAAATGAGAGTTCAGGGGGTTTTAAAAGAAAAGCCAATGGGGCAAGATGTGAATTCGCGTATACTTCAGGAGGATGGATTGCTGTTACTTTAACCAGAGGTTTGGATTACCTTCAAGTTAATACACAGGCAGACGAAATTCAATCTTCAATAAAATACACGATATTGTATGGATATCAAGTATCAAGCGTGAAGTTAAATACACGTTCAGATGAAAAGGAAGGAACCTTTAGTGTAATAGATGAATGCGATATGAAAATCAACGTTCAAGGTAATACACGATGAAATAAATAAAATAAACATTCAGTTGAATACACGATTAAATAAATACTCTTTCCGAATACTATATCGAAAATGTTGCAGACTGATCACCTAATGGGGAGTTGCCACGTGCCTCACACTTTTCTGATTATAGATTTTTATCCTTGCTTTGTGTTACGTGACAACCAACCTTTAGTTGGTCAGTATGCCTGGGAGCTGACCGGTGAGGCATTATTACACCTAATAAAGATTGAGTACCCTATGCCCCTAATCCATATGCAGTACTAAATGCATATTGACCCTTACGGGGTTGAGTTTGGGACACGTGTCAACACCTGGAGTGGGTGGTAATGGTTCACCCTAGTTAGTGTGGATGAGGAAAAATGCACTCCTAATAAATAATAACATAAAACCGAATGTGTCCACACACTTGAGTCAAAACATGTAAAACTAGCGGTTCACATTCAATATCCTAGAGTTATATGTGGACGTCCTCATTTGAAAATTCATGTAAATATATATATCTAGTCCCGATCTGGTCAGTGCATCCTGATAACACTTTATCAGGATATTGAATGTGAGCCACTAGTTTTGACAAGTGCATACACACTTAAGTCAAAGTATGTTAAACGAGTGGCTCACATTCAATATCCTCACGAAGTTATATCAGGATGCACTGACATGAAATTTTTTCTATATATATATATATATATGTTTTTGGTCTTTCTGTTATCGGTTCAAACTGATATAAAATATATGAGTAATGCTAGAGGACCCAAAAAACTAACCCAGATTTTGAAAACAAATATGTGGCAACATCACACACAACATGGGCCCACGTCACTCTTCCCAAAGATCCCATGTGATGTTGCCACATGGGGTTGGGTTCAAAATTTGGGTTAGTTTTTTGGGTCCTCTAGCATTACTCAAAATATATTAGTTCCTTGCATATGGGCTATTGGATTTAAAATATGCTTTGACAAGTGCATGCAACCAAGTCAAAGTATTTAAATCCGATGGCCCACATGCAAGGAACTAATATTTATTTGGTCGGTTTAAACTGATAATAGAAAAATTGGTTATATATTTATATGAACTAACCGCATAAATGGATTATATAACGGAAAATGATCTAACACGAAATATGACAAACAACTGGTTTGATTACAATTAATCCAATCTAAAGCCAAATAAACAGTCTAGGTACAATAACAAAACAAAACGGAGATCAAAAGGACCCGTCACTATTTGTGTCCTTTTACTTAATATGTGGTTGTTGTGTACATTTCTTTGAACAACATATTCGTGAAGGGCCAATGGCCCCTTCCCAAGATGGTTGGACCCTCCTTTGGAGCCCTCCACCATCACCACCAAGGTTCAAGTGCCAAGGCATGCATGGATATATGCAATTTTTCTTTGGCCCTCCTAGTTTGGATGTTGTCCCTCCTTTGTGGGTGTTGTCCCACCCTTGTGTGGGTGCTCTCTCCCCTTTTGTGGGAGCGTCTGTCTGGGCTGTGCTTATAGTTGTGTCTTATCCTCACAGGGTCCCAGTTGTTGTATTCCAATAAAAAAAAAATAAAAAAACATAATCGTGAAGGGAAATTAGTTAAATGGTTACAGAACATATCTTTTTAATATGTTCCCCAATTTTTGGTAAATAAAATATGTTGTGCAATAAAGAGTGGTAAAGCAATACCTTCATGTTCTGATGCTCTATACGTTGCGTCAGGTGTTTTGGACAGTGGAAGTGGTCCGGAATAGGGTGTCGCAAAATCGGTTTAAAAGCAAAAAACGATCAACGATCAACGACGGCATCGCTATGGGAAAAGTAAACACTTTCACCGTACGCTAACTTCAGATATTCCAATGCCTCGTCATCGTAACTGATGCTGCAATTAAATCATGATGAGACATTAAAATTTCTGAAGCATGAGTTCGGTGAATGAAAAACGTAGGAAACGTAGGACAGGATGTCAAGGAAAAAAGAGCATGTCCAAGTGCGGACTTGACCACCAAACAGCCCTCAAACGGGAGTGAGAGCATCTCCAAGAGTCTCCTCTGGAGACCCGTTTGCTTAATTAAGGGAGGAGTTTCATTTTTGCAAATTGAAGAGGTGCCTAGAAAAAGGTTTTAGTTAAGCTCACTGATATGCTGAGTGTTGAATCCCTTAATAAAGGGGTGCATTGAATATTTTCTCCTGGATTCAACCCCTAAAGTGGGCTCCACGGACCATGGTTAAACAAAGTATTGACCATTTGTTCAAGAGTGCAATTTTGCTCACCCCTTTAACTAGAGGTAAGCACTACCCCCACATCAGGTGTTGCCACGTGTCCCAAACCTTGGGTTGACTTTGGACTTTGGGTTAAGTTTAGGACACGTGGCAACACCTGAGGTCCGGAGTGTGCAATTCGCGACCCGTTTGAAATTATAACACGAATTTAAAATTTTAACACGAATCTTTACAGAGAAAGCAATACATGAGTTCAAGTTCCTAATGTAATCCCAATGGACAGATATTGCTATGATAAGATAATCTTTTATAATATAGGTTGTCACCTGACGTGTGGGCCGATCACGATGCAATCAATCAATCAGAAGGATATTTTGACAGGGAAAATTCAGGCAATTAATGGTTTTAAATGGCCTGACGGAAGATTGCGTTGTGAACAAAAGGATATTCTGACGGGTGGAGTGTTGGACATAGAAATAAAAATTAAACTACAATCAGAAATAAAATTGTGTCTCTCTCTCTCTCTCCCTCGGACTATCTTGTGCAATCTTCTTCTTCTTGGTTTCTTATTGTGACTCTTTCCAGACGTTATTCGGATATTGGGAGATTATCGTGTAATAATCTTTCACGTATCGTGTAAGGAGTAGTAACTAATGTTTTATATTATAACTAAGGGTAAATAGGTAAATTTAAAAAAATATTTTGTTAAATTTTTAACAATTCTTATTTAAAGATTTAATTCAGTCTCCCGATTTCCTCTCACCCTATCTCTGACTTCCTCTCTCCCTATCTCCGACTATCTTCTGTCATCGTCTTCTGGTTCCTTTCCATCAACTGCAAATCGAAAAACAGACGGGGAATTGGACTCTGTGTGGAGATTGTGGTTTTGGAGTCGGTTGTAATTATTACGGTTTTGGAATTGGATTTGACATAAAATGGGGTCAAAGAAAGGTACATCAGTTTCATTATGAAAACCAATAAAAATTGGTTGTCTTCTAAACTTAAGGTTGTTCAGAAAGGAACCTTATATCGATCAAAATTTGGGATTCATGGATTGGAGAAGCCATTTATACAAAATTCTTGATCCGAACCTCCACCTACCTGTTATTGACTCAAAAATTCAGTTTGAAATTGTAACCCAAAAAGATGTAAGGTGGAGACTAGGATCCTATTATTTTTTGATTTGATTTTACAGAAACAAGGGGTTGAGTGGTTGTGAGGTGGACGGTTGGGATAATTTTCTGGGTTTTTTATGTATGTTTTCAAGTGTTCTTATGTTTAGATTACAAAAAGTTATGTTATAACGAGGTTAATTACTTACCGGGGACAGGGGTAATGCTCAACCCCCTTAGATAGGGGGTGACTGGGTCACCAAAAATTAGCTCAGTCTTATATTTTGGAAGGTATCGTCAGAAAATATGTGACACGGTGATCAATTGTATCGTGTCTATATTACGTCCAACGTTGTTGGTTGCGTTTACATGGTGGATTTGAAATCTCTTGCCACCGTGTTATCTACTACAATTTTTTTATCGTGTAATATGGGTATTAATTGTTAAAGAGATGCATGGCAAAGAGGATTGCCCAAGGAATCGTCAAATCGTTTGTAAAGGTTAATTGTTGATTACTTTACACTGACGTAATGAATATGACGCAACCATTTCTATTTAGTGAGGTATTAATCAAAATCATATTAATACAAAGATTAATCGGACCACTGTGTATATATGGACCATTATCGTGTAATCATTGCAACACATTTTATATCGTGTAAGGTTGGAGTAATAGTTGTTTAATCGTGTGAGAATGATGTGTTGACAATGCTTTGAAAAAGTACATCTTACACACGAGTGCAATGTCCAGTGATAATGTGATTGGGTAAGGACATGTGCAAATGGTAAATAATGATTGCTGGGCGGTTATGGTGCTGGCTCAATCCGTTGTTGCGTTCGTGTAAACCTCATGTGCCATCCATGCCCTAACCAACGGCACGCCCGTAAAGTGGAAATTCCAAGGTTCTTTCTTTCTTTCTAATATAAATTCAGCAAACTGGCACATGTAGACGCCGCACTGGATACTGAAAAGTGAAAACGTATAAAGAAAGTATGAAAATAAATACATATATGAAGACTGAAGAAAAAATCAACTGTTGCAAAGGGTTATGCGAGAAATTAACGACTATTAATTACGTACCCATCATTTTGGGTTGGCAAATCTTTTCTGGCATAATCAACAGGCTTGAATGGCTTCGTATGTACTTGTATCTCCTTATGCTCATAGTAACCAGACTGGTGGAGAAGGGAGGGTATTAGGTAGCTGACACAGTGCATTTGCCCTAACCTCCACGCTGTGTCGCTTTTGGCATGCACTGAGTCGTAAAAACTGAACGCCCCATCTTCAGGGAACAGATGGCAGAGAACCCAGTGGTTACCCACATTACAGGGGATTAGAACCTACGGAGGTGAGATGAGAAACAGGTTTAGCAATTGATGACATGAGATGTTAGTGATAAGGAAAAATAGTGCAGGAAAGATAACCCACCGACTTCATTTTCCACCACTCGGGTCGAACTACAATTGACCCACCGCCTCTGACAGCATCCAGACTAAATTCGTCGTGGACGAAGGACATGACATCAATGTCATAATTATCAACCCAAGATTCCGGATTCAGTCTACCACTCTTTCGTACCCCCGAGGTCTTCGATTGCAAGGTTTGCTTGACCGTCTCCCATTTTTTAGCAAGGTTAAGTTGTTCAAAGGATTGGTGTTACTTTGTTGGAGACAGGGATGTGTTATACTGATTAAATGACTGTTGGATACGCACTTAGTCGGGTATACTTACATAGAATGAACAGTCAACCATTGTGATGTCATGTGCATACTCGGACTCTCTGGACGAACGCCGCCTCCATAGAACATCCATAAAGCTGTTGATATGCTAATAGAATTTTGGTTTTTATTAAAAATGATTGTTTAAGGTGTTCGGCCAAAACATAAAGGGATAAATAGCATGTACAAAAACAGTTATAATTACCAGGTTGGAGAACGGCACCGAGACGCTCCTCATTTCGAGAAAATGTTGCCGAGTAAATCGCTCTTCTTGACCCACGTAAAGACTGTGGTACAACACGAAACGTATTAGATGCAAGTAAAAAAGATAGATAATGTAAGGATTCCCGGTTGTTGATTGGCTTATTTTGTGGACAAACCACATGTTGGGGTTTATTGTGTAAGGGTAGTTTAGGTGATTGAGGATCAAGCTCAAATGCCCTTTCAAGACCTCAAGGGACAAGCACGCCAAAGGTATAATCTCTAGTGCTTATTTTTCTTTGAAGAGATTAATTGCACACACACACTTAACATACTAGCATTTGTGTGCATTCTCTTGTCACATTCCACACTTACACTTCTTTGTTATATTTTTTATGTGTGAATTTGTCCATAGATGAGTTCCGAGCGATTCGGAGACTTTTTTATATGTTTCGGATGATTTCCGAGACATTTGGGACATTCCGTGTTTTTATCGGAAACCGGATTTCAATTCCGAGCTTAAATTGAAAAGTTATATAATTTTTTATATTTATGATTAAATCCAGGTCAATATTCCGAAGACGAAATTGGATTCCAAGATTTGAGGTCAACTGGACTGAAGAACACTCGGGTCCGAAGTCAACTTAGTGTGGCATGATAGCCACAACCTAGCAAGGCAAGCAAGAGGGTGGCGTGAGCCACGGGCTCCTCACGGCAAAATTGCCTCTCTGCCCGCGTTGCTCTCACGGCGCACTCACGGCCTACCTGATAGCATTTTGCTTTTGTTTTTCTCATAGCATTTTATTGAGTGTTGTATTTTAATGTGAGCTCATTTATGTGTGATTGACTTGTTGTTTTAGTAGATTTGACTTATTAAATCATTGGTCTACTTGATTGCCTCTCACGTGAGCTCACCTCACAGGATCACTCTCATTTGTCACTCTTTTCAGCATCCAAATGCTGTGCGTTTTGATTGTTATATTATATATATATTCTTTAGCAATCTGCGCGTTTGGTGTGTGTGTGTGATAATATATATATATATGTATAAAACTTTAAAACGGTGTAGTTTTATTTCACGACCTAATATATATATATATATATTTTTTCTTCTTCACTTCAGCAACAACACATTTTTGAGAGAAAAATATCTTCAAGTGAGAAACTCCCAAGAACTTGTCTTTAACTCTAAAAACCCATTTTCATATGCATCAAAATATCATCTAAGCATTTTCTAGCATAGTTAGGATGTTTACTTGCATGGGTCTTGGTCAACACACTTCCCTTGGTATGTTCTTCACTATTATCATTTATAATTAGTGTTTTATTTATCAAGGCATCTCTTTTATTATTTGCTTGTTCTTAGATTAACATCTAATATTCAAAATAGAGATTAATTGTGATGAATTGATTGAGTGTTGTATTGTGATAGCTAATTAGGTTTTTGCTTAATCTTGATTAGCTAAGCTATTTGACATGTCATTTAGCAATTGATATCTATGGTTGATTTAAATTGATTATCTCATCATCCTAGATAAACATTTAAGGTTACCTAGCCTTGTTTGTTATTTGAATATTCATATATATTCACATAGGTTGTATAATCTCTTCATTGAGAATTAAGTCTTGAGGCTAAGGTTGCTTAGACCTCAAGCAATTGGACTAGAGCCACTTTTAAAGGCCCGAGTGGTAGAAGTGGGGGGTTATTGACCGGAGTGTTAGACGAGGTCTACATAGGTTGTAAACTCCATTTCGATTAGTGGATTTCGAGGTCCGAGTGTGGCGCACTAAACAGCCCGTGGTTTTTCCCAGTGGTTGGGTTTCCACGTATACATCAAGTGTTATTTAAATTCCGCACTATATTACACTTGCTTGTATTTTTGACTAGTAGGGGCATTTTCGTAAAATTGACTTGCATGCGAAAATTGGGTAATAATAGTTAAAATCTATTCACCCCCCCTCTAGATAATATATATCATACACACCGTATTCTTTTCAATTGGTATCAGAGCGGGTTCCTAGACATACATAGGTGATCCTAGCTCATTTTTGGTGTGTTTTGCATTTGTGTGATTCTTTGATCATTCATACATTTTGCATTCATTTCATCCATTCATTATACACTATGAGTGGAATCGGTGGTTCAAATGAGGGTGCTTCGAGCGTAAGGCCACCCCTCTTCACTGGCATAAATTACTCCCAATGGAAAGGGAAGATGGAGGCATATGTGTGTCAAATCCATGATAGGGCATGGATGGCCATTGAAGATGGATATTCGCCTCCTATGATGACTCCCACGGGTGGAGGAGAAGAAGTGCTCAAGCCTAAAGTACAGTGGACACAACCCGAGTTTGAGTTGTCCAAGTGGAATCAAAAGGCGTGGCACGCCCTTATATGTGCAGTGGACGAAAATCAGTACAAAATGATTCAGAACACTAAGATAGCCAAGGAGGCATGGGACATCTTAGAGGTTGCACACGAGGGAACCGAAGTAGTGAAGGACTCCAAACTTCAAGTCCTCCAAACTCAATTTGAGACACTTAGGATTGAGGAAAATGAGTGCTTCAACGACTTTGAGATTAGGTTGATGGACATTGTCAACCAAAGTCATCAACTTGGTGACCCTTACTCGGATAGAAGGATCAAGCGAAAGATAATGAGATCGCTTTCCGAGAGGTTTGAGTCTAAGGTGACGGCTTTAGAAGAAAACAGTGATTTTAAGGACATGAAGCCGAGCGAGGTAATAGGTAGACTTCTCGCCTACGAGTCTAGGAAGGGTCCTAGCTCCACTCCTCCAAAGAAGCAAAAAGGAATTGTTTTGAGTGCTTCTAAGGTAGGGAAGGAGGAGAAAGGTGACTTGGACGAAGACATGATTTTGATGCTTCAAAGATTCAAGAAATTTGTCAAGTTCAAGAAGCGTGGCTTTGGATCCAAAGGCCAAGTCTTGAAGAAAACGGCTCCCTTCAAGAAGCATGAGCCTAGGCAAGTGAAAGGGGTCCAATGCTATAAGTGTGGCGGCATAGGTCATATCTCACCCGATTGTGGGAATTTGAAGAACAAGAAAGAAAAAATGATGGTCGCCACTTGGACTGAAAGTGATGACTCCGGAGAGGGAGATAAGTCATCAAGTGATGATGAGCTTATCAATAACTTCAAGGCATTGGGTGCCAATAATGAAGAAAATGAAGTTGTTGGTAAGAATTCTGTTGTTAGTGATCCCAAAGAAGAGAAAGTCAAAAAAGTAGCTATAGAGGAGATAGTTGTTGCTTCACATTGGGATATGGCACTTATTGACTCAAGAGATCAAGGTGAAGGTCTTGATGAGGATATTGGATCCATAGGAGAGGAGGAGAGTCTAGAAGATGACACTAGTGGAGATGACTCATTATCTAACTCTACAAATGGAAATGTAGAGAATATGGATATGCATGACTTTATAGTCAATGTTGAAAGCTCCATGAAGAAGAAAGATAGATTTCTAAGGATTTTAGAGGAAGAAAATCTAGAGCTTTCAACATACAATGACCTCTTAAGGAAGCAAGTGGAGAAGATGGATCTTAAGGATAACTTTGAAAGTTTTGAAAGCTCTAAGTTAAAGAATGAAAAAGAGATTCAAAGGTTAAAGGAAGAACTACTTAGGCTTTCAACACAAGTTGATCACTTGAATGATGAAGTGGTAAGATCCATGGTGGAAGAAGACAAGCTAAAAGATGAGCTAGCTTTGTCTAAAAGGAATGAAGAGGGTTTGAAGAGAGAGCTTGTTGAAGCCAAAGAGTCATTGACTAGAATGACCACAAGCACCAAGAAGCTTGACAACATACTTGGTGTAGGAAAAAGCCCTTGTGACAAAAGAGGTCTTGGATTCGAAGTGAGCAAGGATTGCTCTATTCCTAAGAAGACCGTCTTTGTGAAGAGTTTGGGTAAGATAGAAGCATCACCGGTGCAAACTCCTAGGAAGAAGTTAGAACTAGGACAATGTTCAAAAAATGTACAAGTGAAGGTGGTGAAAACAAGACAACCCCAAGCTCAACGGATTAGAGCCTCTCGAGTCAACTCTCCTCAACAAATGACTCACTATGAAAAGAGGCAAAACATGCTACCTCATCCAAGGAGGCAACCCATTCCGGTTCAACCACATAGAAGACATGAACCGACTCAACACCAAAGGAGACATCAAATGCATGATGAGTCTCCAATGACTTCACATGGATATGGTATGAATTCTTACTTTGTACCAACTTGTTATTATTGTGGTGTTTATGGGCATATTAGGCCTAAGTGCTTTAAGTACATTAAGCACATTAAGCATTGTAGGATTAATAGCATGATAGAGAAAAAGAGGCTAAGAAGAGCCCACTTGCATGAGCCTAGGAAATCCTTTGTCAATAATCCTAGGTTAGTGAATGACATGCAACCATTGACCACTAGGAAGAAAAATGTTATATCTATGTGGATAAGGAAAAATGAACCCGCTTGCTACGAGACTAACAAGTCTCAAATAGGTTCATCCAAGTCAAATGGACTTGGGAGGTCTATAGGACCTCATGACCTTCATTGATGAAGGATGATAATGACCCCACATGGGGAACTCAAGCAAAGAGAGCTAATTGCATACTTGTTGCATGCAATTTTTTTTTGAAAAATCTTATGCTTCTTTGTTGATTGCTTGAGTAAGCTTGGTTGCACATATGTAAATATGTTTTAAATTCAATAAGTGTGAACCTTGCTTGTTTACAATCCATGTCATATTTATGTTCAAACATGCATTTTTGGATTAGGAGATTTACCTAGGAAATATGATTTGAATGACCTATAGTTATCTCAATGACATGATGATTCTTAATGACATGCTTAAAAATGGAAAAGCATGAAATTCATATAATATGCTCAAATGAAAAAACATGAATTGGTGATTGCATATTCTTAATGCAAAACTTGTGTGAAAAAGCTTACGAGACTCAAAATGAATAAAGGATCTTGTATCCGTTCAAAGGAATTTAAATTCCAAATGTCTCTCTCTCTTTATTAGTTGAACATGGCTACTATCATACGGATATCTTATCCGGAAAAATCAAATATGGTGCAAAGTCGCTCATGCCATGTTTCGTTTATAAAGTTGGATATAGTTGCTCATAAATTAAAATCAATGAAAACTCTATATCTTTGCTTTTCTCATGACAATGGTGAAATTGGTTTGAATTCCCATTAGAAACCTTTGTCATTTGCTTTGCCAAATACCATTGGATTTTGGACTTGAATGCTACATGTCTTGTATGCAAAGCATTTTTGATTCACACATTTTATCAAAATAAATCTCCTTGTTTCTCACTAATTAATTGAGTTGCATAAAGTGCATTTTATGATTATGCAAATGACTTGAATGCTATCATCTCTCTTTGCTAAGTGACCCGGTTGGGGACTACTCCTTTGCCTATATCATGACAAAAAAGGGGAGTAGAATGGTGGTAAGGGGAGTTGCAAATTGTGGTAACAATTATGCATGTTCGGGAGACAATACATTGAGGGGGAGTAACCCATTGAGGGGAAGCATTGCATTCACAATTATTGCATGATGTTGTACTTGTACTTAAATTCTTAGAATGCAAATGCTTGTTTATATTCTCACTTGATTCATCTCACTTTTTACTTGAATTGGATAGCATAGAAACTTTACTTTCAGGGACTGATTATTCTACAAGAGATTGAAGACTTCAAGATTTTTTTTAAAAATATCTCTTTGTATTGTAGATCATTATTTGTGACCAGTAGTTTCTATTATGTTGTGAGGAATCAATGTGAGTGGTGGTTTTATCACGAAATAGCCAAAGGCGGAGATTGTAAGGATTCCCGGTTGTTGATTGGCTTATTTCGTGGACAAACCACATGTTGGGGTTTATTGTGTAAGGGTAGTTTAAGTGATTGATGATCAAGCTCAAAGGCCCTTTCAAGACCTCAAGGGACAAGCACGCCAAAGGTATAATCTCTAGTGCTTATTTTTCTTTGAAGAGATTAGTTGCACACACACACTTAACATACTAGCATTTGTGTGCATTCTCTTGTCAAATTCCACACTTACACTTCTTTGTTATAATTTTTATGTGTGGATTTGTCCATAGATGAGTTCCGAGCGATTCGGAGACTTTTCTATATGTTTCGGATGATTTTCGAGACATTTGGGACATTCCGTGTTTTTATCAGAAACCGAATTTCAATTCCGAGCTTAAATTGGAAAGTTATATAATTTTCTATATTTATGATTAAATCCGGGTCAATATTCCGAAGATGGGATTGGATTCCAAGATTTGAGGTCAACTGGACTGAAGAACACTCGGGTCTGAAGTCAGCTTAGTGTGGCATGATAGCCACACCTAGCAAGGCAAGCAAGAGGGTGGCGTGAGCCACGGGCTCCTCACGGCAAAATTACCTCTCTGCCCGCGTTGCTCTCACGGCGCACTCACGGCCTACCTGATAGCATTTTGCTTTTGTTTTTCTCATAGCATTTTATTGAGTGTTGTATTTTCATGTGAGCTCATTTATGTGTGATTGACTTGTGGTTTTAGTAGATTTGACTTGTTAAATCATTAGTCTACATGATTGCCCTCACGTGAGCTCACCACACAGGATCACTCTCATTTGTCACTCTTTTCAGCATCCAAATGCTGTGCGTTTTGATTGTTATATTATATATATATTCTTTAGCAATCTGTGCGTTTGGTGTGTGTGTGTGATAATATATATATATATGGATAAAACTTTAAAACGGTGTAGTTTTGTTTCATGACCTAATATATATATATATATTTTTTCTTCTTCACTTCAGTAACAACACACTTTTGAGAGACAAATATATTCAAGAGAGAAACTCCCAAGAACTTGTCTTTAACTCTCAAAACCCATTTTCATATGCATCAAAATATCATCTAAACATTTTATAGCATAGTTAGGATGTTTACTTGTATGGGTCTTGGTCAACACACTTCCCTTGGTATGTTCTTCACTATTATCATTTATAATTAGTGTTTTATTTATCAAGGCATCTTTTTTATTATTTGCTTGTTCTTAGATTAACATCTAATATTCAAAATAGAGATTATTGTGTTGACATGATTGTGTGTTGTATTGTGATAGCTAATTAGGTTTTTGCTTAATCTTGATTAGCTAAGCTATTTGACATGTCATTTAGCAATTGATATCTAGGGTTGATTTAAATTGATTATCTCATCATCCTAGATAAGCATCTAAGGTTACCTAGCCTTGTTTGTTATTTGAATATTCATATATATTCACATAGGTTGTATAATCTCTTCATTGAGAATTAAGTCTTGAGGCTAAGATTGCTTAGGCCTTAAGCAATTGGACTAGAGCCACTTTTAAAGGCCCGAGTGGTAGAAGTGGGGGGTTATTGACCGGAGTGTTAGACGAGGTCTACATAGGTTGTAAACTCCATTTCGATTAGTGGATTTCGAGGTCCGAGTGTGGCGCACTAAACAGCCCGTGGTTTTTCCCAGTGGTTGGGTTTCCACGTATACATCAAGTGTTATTTAAATTCCGCACTATATTACACTTGCTTGTAATTTTGACTAGTATGGGCATTTTCGTAAAATTGACTTGCATGCGAAAATTGGGTAATAATAGTTAAAATCTATTCACCCCCCTCTAGATAATATATATCATACACACCGTATTCTTTTCAATTGGTATCAGAGCGGGTTCCTAGACATACATAGGTGATCCTAGCTCATTTTTGGTGTGTTTTGCATTTGTGTGATTCTTTGATCATTCATACATTTTGCATTCATTTCATCCATTCATTATACCCTATGAGTGGAATCGGTGGTTCAAATGAGGTTGCTTCGAGCGTAAGGCCACCCCTCCTCACCGGCATAAATTACTCTCAATGGAAAGAGAAGATGGAGGCATATGTGTGTCAAATCCATGATAGGGCATGGATGGCCATTGAAGATGGATATTCGCCTCCTATGATGACTCCCACGGGTGGAGGAGAAGAAGTGCTCAAGCCTAAAGTACAGTGGACACAACCCGAGTTTGAGTTGTCCAAGTGGAATCAAAAGGCGTGGCACGCCCTTATATGTGCAGTGGACGAAAATCAGTACAAACTGATTCAGAACACTA
Source organism: Acer yangbiense (assembly GCA_008009225.1). NCBI lineage: Eukaryota > Viridiplantae > Streptophyta > Magnoliopsida > Sapindales > Sapindaceae > Acer > Acer yangbiense. The sequence goes on along the minus strand of CM017761.1, from coordinate 32,997,588 downwards.
AGATAGCCAAGGAGGCATGGGACATCTTAGAGGTTGCACACGAGGGAACCGAAGTAGTGAAGGACTCCAAACTTCAAGTCCTCCAAACTCAATTTGAGACACTTAGGATGGAGGAAAATGAGTGCTTCAACGACTTTGAGATTAGGTTGATGGACATTGTCAACCAAAGTCATCAACTTGGTGACCCTTACTCGGATAGAAGGATCAAGCGAAAGATAATGAGATCGCTTTCCGAGAGGTTTGAGTCTAAGGTGACGGCTTTAGAAGAAAACAGTGATTTTAAGGACATGAAGCCGAGCGAGGTAATAGGTAGACTTCTCGCCTACCAGTCTAGGAAGGGTCCTAGCTCCACTCCTCCAAAGAAGCAAAAAGGAATTGCTTTGAGTGCTTCTAAGGTAGGGAAAGAGGAGAAAGGTGACTTGGACGAAGACATGATTTTGATGCTTCAAAGATTCAAGAAATTTGTCAAGTTCAAGAAGCGTGGCTTTGGATCCAAAGGCCAAGTCTTGAAGAAAAAGGCTCCCTTCAAGAAGCATGAGCCTAGGCAAGTGAAAGGGGTCCATTGCTATGAGTGTGGCGGCATAGGTCATATCTCACCCGATTATGGGAATTTGAAGAACAAGAAAGAAAAAATGATGGTTGCCACTTGGAGTGAAAGTGATGACTCCGGAGAGGGAGATAAGTCATCAAGTGATGATGAGCTTATCAATAACTTCAAGGCATTGTGTGTCACTAATAAAGAAAATGAAGTTGTTGGTAAGAATTTCGTTGCTAGTGATCCCATAGAAGAGAAAGTCGAAGAAGTAGCTATAGAGGAGATAGTTGTTGCTTCACATTGGGATATGGCACTTATTGACTCAAGAGATCAAGATGAAGGTCTTGATGAGGATATTGGATCCATAGGAGAGGAGGAGAGTCTAGAAGATGACACTAGTGGAGATGACTCATTATCTAACTCTACAAATGGAAATGTAGAGAATATGGATGTGCATGACTTTATAGTCAATGTTGAAAGCTCCATGAAGAAGAAAGATAGATTTCTAAGGATTTTAGAGGAAGAAAATCTAGAGCTTTCAACATACAATGACCTCTTAAGGAAGCAAGTGGAGAAGATGGATCTTAAGGATAACTTTGAAAGTTTTGAAAGCTCTAAGTTAAAGAATGAAAAAGAGATTCAAAGGTTAAAGGAAGAACTACTTAGGCTTTCAACACAAGTTGATCACTTGAATGATGAAGTGGTAAGATCCATGGTGGAAGAAGACAAGCTAAAAGATGAGCTAGCTTTGTCTAAAAGGAATGAAGAGGGTTTGAAGAGAGAGCTTGTTGAAGCCAAAGAGTCATTGACTAGAATGACCACAAGCAACAAGAAGCTTGACAACATACTTGGTGTAGGAAAAAGCCCTTGTGACAAAAGAGGTCTTGGATTCGAAGTGAGCAAGGATTGCTCTATTCCTAAGAAGACCGTCTTTGTGAAGAGTTTGGGTAAGATAGAAGCATCACCGGTGCAAACTCCTAGGAAGAAGTTAGAACTAAGACAATGTTCAAAAAATGCACAAGTGAAGGTGGTGAAAACAAGACAACCCCAAGCTCAACGGATTAGAGCCTCTCGAGTCAACTCTCCTCAACAAATGACTCACTATGAAAAGAGGCAAAACATGGTACCTCATCCAAGGAGGCAACCCATTCTGGTTCAACCACATAGAAGACATGTACCGACTCAACACTAAAGGAGACATCAAATGCATGATGAGTCTCCAATGACTTCACATGGATATGGTATGAATTCTTACTTTGTACCAACTTGTTATTATTGTGGTGTTTATGGGCATATTAGGCCTAAGTGCTTTAAGTACATTAAGCACATTAAGCATTGTAGGATTAATAGCATGATAGAGAAAAAGAGGCTAAGAAGAGCCCACTTGCATGAGCCTAGGAAATCCTTTGTCAATAATCCTAGGTTAGTGAATGACATGCAACCATTGACCACTAGGAAGAAAAATGTCATATCTATGTGGATAAGGAAAAATGAACCCGCTTGCTACGAGACTAACAAGTCTCAAATAGGTTCATCCAAGTCAAATGGACTTGGGAGGTCTATAGGACATCATGACCTTCATTGATGAAGGATGATAATTGTAAGGATTCTCATTCCTTGATTGGCTTATTTCGTAGACAAACCACAATTGGGGTTTTTGTAAGGGTAGATTAGGCTCTCAAGACCTCAAGAGAAGAAGCACCAAAGGTATATTTCTTGTGCTTGCTTTACTTTGAAGAGATGTAGTTGCACACACACACAACACTTGCATAATTCTTACTTGTATGTTGTGTTTGCAGTTTGTGTGCATCATTGGGTATTTAAATCTCTCTTCTTGCATCTTGTGATTATAATGGCATATCTAGTTAGGCTTAGGATGCATTTCTTTTGACCCTTGCACTTTTGTTTGTGTGCTTAAGGGAGTGTGTGCGCTGGTCGTGCGCTGGTCGTCACCAGCGCAAGCTGACCAGCGCAACTAGTCCAGTGGACTGCCGCTGGTCGTGCGCTGGTCTGCACCGGCGCACTCCTCCAGCGCAACTCCTCCAGTAGGTTGTCGCTGTTGGTGCGCTGGTCGTCACCAGCGCAAGCACCACCAGCGCATCTCGTCCAGAATGTTGCCGCTGGTCTTGCGCCCTTGAGGTGCACCACTCGTCGAGCGCCCTTGCCAGTTAAAGGGCGTGCGCTGGTGAGTTGCGCTGGTCGTCCAGCGCAGAACCAGCGCAGCTGACGGGAATCTGAAGCGTTTTTTTTCAAAACGACGCCACTTTGTACTGATCTCCTATATATGTGGCTTTCTTCCTTAGGTCATTTTTTATGAGTTCAAAAGCCATTTTTACTAAGCATATTTTTCTTCAAGAGAAATTCCACCAAGAACTCATTTTTATTCACTCAAACATCATTCCATGAGCATCAATCTTCATCTAGCATCCTTCTTGAGCATCTAGATAGCTTATTTCATGGATTCTTCAACATACTTTGCTTGGTAAGGTTTTCACTTGTATCTTACATATCTTGTGTCTTTCTTTCCAAGCTATCTCTTTTATTACTTGTATATTATGGATTTATCTTTTAAATGCAAGTTAGAGATTAGTATGTTGAATGTTTGAGAGTTGTATTGTGATAGCTTCTAGGTTTTTTTTATAAATCTTGTGTTGCTAAGCTTTTTGACATGTTACTTAGTTTTTGATATCTAGGATTGTTTTTCTTGACATATCATCATCCTAGGTAAGCATATAGAGTTGCCTTGCTCTTGTTGCATTTTTGAGTATTTCATATATTCACATAGGTTGTAACTCTCTTCATTGAGAAGTAAGTCTTGTGTAGCTTCCGGGATTAGGTTGCATAAATCACAAGCAATTGGACTAGGTTCGCTTATACCGGGATTAGGTAGGTGTGTGATTACTTCCGGGATTAGGTTGTAATTAGTTTACACATTTAGTGGATTCGAGGTTCGAGTGTGGCTTACTTACTAGCCCGTGGTTTTTCCCGTGAGGGTTTCCACGTAAATATCTTGTGTCATTTATATTTCCGCACTTTTACACTTGATATTTTATATTGTCTAGTTTGAGACATTTTCGTAATATTGACTTGTATGCAAAAATTGGGTAAAATTGTTTAAAATCTATTCACCCCCCCTCTAGATAATATATTTCACACCGATTATTAGTTTCAATAATGACCCCACATGGGGAACTCAAGCAAAGAGAGCTAATTGCATACTTGTTGCATGCAATTTTTTTTTTGAAAAATCTTATGCTTCTTTGTTGATTGCTTGAGTAAGCTTGGTTGCACATATGTATATATGTTTTAAATTCAATAAGTGTGAACCTTGCTTGTTTACTATCCATGTCATATTTATGTTCAAACATGCATTTTTGGACTAAGAGATATACTTAGGAAATATGATTTGAATGACCTATAGTTATCTCCATGACATGATGATTCTTAATGACATGCTTAAAAATGGAAAAGCATGACATTCATATAATATGCTCAAATGAAAAAACATGAATTGGTGATTGCATATTCTTAATGCAAAACTTGTGTGAAAAAGCTTACGAGACTCAAAATGAATAAAGGATCTTGTATCCGTTCAAAGGATTTTAAAATCCAAATGTCTCTCTCTCTTTATTAGTTGAACATGGCTACTATCATACAGATATCTTATCCGGAAAAATCAAATAGGGTGCACAGTCGCTCATGCCATGTTTCGCTTATAAAGTTGGATATAGTTGTTCATAAATTAAAATCAATGAAAACTCTATATCCTTGCTTTAATGGTGAAATTGGTTTGAATTCCCATTAGAAACCTTTGTCATTTGCTTTACCAAATACCATTGGATTTTGGACTTGAATGCTACATGTCTTGTATACAAAGCATTTTTGATTCACACATTTTATCAAAATAAATCTCCTTGTTTCTCACTAATTAATTGAGTTGCATAAAGTGCATTTTATGATTATGCAAATGACTTGAATGCTATCATCTCTCTTTGCTAAGTGACCCGGTTGGGGACTACTCCTTTGCCTATATCATGACAAAAAGGGGGAGTAGAATGGTGGTAAGGGGATTTGCAAATTGTGGTAACAATTATGCATGTTCGGGAGACAATACATTGAGGGGGAGTAACCCATTGAGGGGGAGCATTGCATTCACAATTATTGCATGATGTTGTACTTGTACTTAAATTCTTAGAATGCAAATGCTTGTTTATATTCTCACTTGATTCATCTCACTTTTTACTTGAATTGGATAGCATAGAAACTTTACTTTCAGGGACTGATTATTCTACAAGAGATTGAAGACTTCAACATTTTTTTTAAAAATATCTCTTTGTAATGTAGATAATCATTTGTGACCTGTAGTTTCTATTATGTTGTGAGGAATCAATGTGAGTGGTGATTTTGTCACGAAATAGCCAAAGGGGGAGATTGTAAGGATTCCCGATTGTTGATTGGCTTATTTCGTGGACAAACCACATGTTGGGGTTTATTGTGTAAGGGTAGTTTAAGTGATTGATGATCAAGCTCAAAGGCCCTTTCAAGACCTCAAGGGACAAGCACACCAAAGGTATAATCTCTAGTGCTTATTTTTCTTTGAAGAGATTAGTTGCACACACACACTTAACATACTAGCATTTGTGTGCATTCTCTTGTCACATTCCACACTTACACTTCTTTGTTATATTTTTTATGTGTGGATTTGTCCATAGATGAGTTCCGAGCGATTCAGAGACTTTTCTATATGTTTCGGATGATTTCCGAGACATTTGGGACATTCTGTGTTTTTATCGGAAACCGAATTTCAATTCCGAGCTTAAATTGGAAAGTTATATAATTTTCTATATTTATGATTAAATCCGGGTCAATATTCCGAAGACGAAATTGGATTCCAAGATTTGAGGTCAACTGGACTGAAGAACACTCGGGTCCGAAGTCAGCTTAGTGTGGCATGATAGCCACACCTAGCAAGGCAAGAAAGAGGGTGGCGTGAGCCACGGGCTCCTCACGGCAAAATTGCCTCTCTGCCCGCGTTGCTCTCACGGCGCACTCACGGCCTAACTGATAGCATTTTGCTTTTGTTTTTCTCATAGCATTTTATTGAGTGTTGTATTTTAATGTGAGCTCATTTATGTGTGATTGACTTGTTGTTTTAGTAGATTTGACTTGTTAAATCATTGGTCTACTTGATTGCCTCTCACGTGAGCTCACCACACAGGATCACTCTCATTTGTCACTCTTAGAGAAACTCCCAAGAACTTGTCTTTAACTCTCAAAACCCATTTTCATATGCATCAAAATATCATCTAAACATTTTCTAGCATAGTTAGGATGTTTACTTGTATGGGTCTTGGTCAACACACTTCCCTTGGTATGTTCTTCACTATTATCATTTATAATTAGTGTTTTATTTATCAAGGCATCTTTTTTATTATTTGCTTGTTCTTAGATTAACATCTAATATTCAAAATAGAGATTATTGTGTTGACATGATTGTGTGTTGTATTGTGATAGCTAATTAGGTTTTTGCTTAATCTTGATTAGCTAAGCTATTTGACATGTCATTTAGCAATTGATATCTAGGGTTGATTTAAATTGATTATCTCATCATCCTAGATAAGCATCTAAGGTTACCTAGCCTTGTTTGTTATTTGAATATTCATATATATTCACATAGGTTGTATAATTTCTTCATTGATAATTAAATCTTGAGGCTAAGATTGCTTAGGCCTTAAGCAATTGGACTAGAGCCACTTTTAAAGGCCCGAGTGGTAGAAGTGGGGGGTTATTGATCGGAGTGTTAGACGAGGTCTACATAGGTTGTAAACTCCATTTCGATTAGTGGAGTTCGAGGTCCGAGTGTGGCGCACTAAACAGCCCGTGGTTTTTCCCAGTGGTTGGGTTTCCACGTATACATCAAGTGTTATTTAAATTCCGCACTATATTACACTTGCTTGTAATTTTGACTAGTACGGGCATTTTCATAAAATTGACTTGCATGCAAAAATTGGGTAATAATAGTTAAAATCTATTCACCCCCCCCCCCCCCCCCCCCCCTATAGATAATATATATCATACACACCGTATTCTTTTCAAATAATAACAGGATGAAGAGGTTACAAAAATTAAAGTTTAAATTTACGAAATATTATCGTCGGTGTTTGTCAGGAAAGCGTGATATTGAGTGTCCAGTAAATCGTCATCATCACTGATATCACGGAGCTGTGGCATTTTTCGTCGCTTTCGCTTCTTCCTTGTCTCGGGATCGATCCACTGTCTGTTCAGAAATTTGGATCTCTTTCGCTTCCTCACGGTTTCTAAATCCCTTTCTGGGTAGTTGTCTGGTCTTTTTTCCAACAGAGTTATACTTTGTTCCATTGTCGGGACCTTCAAGTTGGGAACCGAAGATCTGTAAGGTTCAAGATCGATCGTACGTTTGCAGACTATAGGGGACCCTGTAAAAGCCTGTGACGCAACTAATGCAATTAAAAGCATTGCTATATGATCAAAGAACCTTGAAGAGTGACTAAACCGTAACATGTATGTACCCTTTTGGATAACGTGGAATAGGTAATAAGAAAGCCAAAAATAATAAATGGGTAACGCGGAATAGGTATTAAGAAATCCAAATAGTATTGTACTCAAATAATATTGTACTATGTAAGGAGTTGGATCAGAATATGTGTACCTCAACTGCAACTTCAAATTCATCGACTTTGGGACCATGTTCATCAGGTTTTGGGGCCTCGGAGATCTTATTATCAACTTCCTCAAGTTTGTCTTTTTTTTCGGCAGGGTCGGAGGCAGTGACATGCACATTGTACCGATTATGTTCAGATTCATTGACTTTGGGAGGATGTCCATCCGGTTTTGCGCCCTCGGAGTCCTTATTATCATTTGCCTCAGTTTTGTCTTTTTTGTTGGAAGAGTCGGAGGCATTCCCATGCACATTGTACAAATTGTCATGCATCGCCTTCTCCAGATAAGCAGGTATCAACTTCGGAAGAATGTCATTCAGTGCCTAAGGGAGGACCTTAGGGAGCACATCATTAAGTGCCCGAGGAAGCACCTTGGGTAGAACGTCATACAGCACCTTTGTTATCACCTCAGAAGTATTTTTTTTCCGTAACCTCATTAGGCAACACATCCTTCACTGCTGTCTGAGGAAGCACCCTGGGAAGAACGTCAAACAAGACCTTTGTCATCATCCCACACATACTTTTATATGTAACCTCTTTTGGGTCAGGGTCATCCATGCCGTTTGGATTGGGTGTAGTCTCAAGAGATTCGTTGTTGGCAAATAGTGTCCTCTAAACCGAAGGTGGACACGATTTGTGATGGGAATCGATTTGTTCCTTTTTATTCTTGGTTTCCTGGTTGTCCAAATCCGGAATACCACCAGGCAATTCACACCCTACTTTATCACTAATAGACTCACTTCGATATGGCTGGGCAGGGCATCCCAGATGAACAAATCTGTCACAGACAAAGTCTATGTCGATTGATTTGAAGTAGGTTTGCTGTATTTCGGCTGGAGTAGGTGTTAAGTCCACTGTTACCAACTACACATATCACAGGATTACTGTTAATGTTAAAGTGAGATAAAAATCTAACATGACAATTATGTATATACACACATACATTGCATCTGTCGAAAAACAATTCATCGAACCCATTCGAAGCGTTCAAAAACTCCCAGTTTTTGAACCGTGGATAACTCTGCTTGCGACGAATGCCAATTACGCCGGTCAGACAAGGAAATCTTTCAATGGCCCAAACCTATTAACGTTTTCATTAAGTAGCGTTATAAACATGTGTCAGGAAATGGATCCAGTCAATCGGTATTGCATAGTGGTCGGTGTACATACCTGAAAAGAGAGAAGAAACCCGGAAAGGTTGTAAGTGATGGAAGCATTTCCTTTCGAAGGACCTGCGTTCTGTGATTTTTGTTTACCTTCTCCTTCAACACCTGCTTTGATTGTTTTGAAGTATGACTCATTCTTGTCTACTTCGGGTTTGCTTTCAGTCTTTTTAATTCTTCTTCTTTTTGCATTTCCTTTGGAAGGACCTGCGTCTTCGGGTTTGCTTTCAGTCTTTTTAATTCTTCTTCTTTTTGCATTTCCTTTGGAAGGACCTACATCCTGTGATTCTTGTTTATCTTCTCCTTCAACACCTGATTCGATTGTTTTGGGTCTCAGATTGTCAACGTTGTTGTGTATAGCATTTTTCAGCCGGTTCAAAGTATAACTATACATGTATGAACCCCATGGAAAACCTTCGAAAGCTACGTCGTCATCCAATAATGCAAACATCCATAGCGGTACACGGTCACGTGGGTCGATAGTGCATAAGACATATCTTATAACCAACAGATTTGCCATCTTCAGGCCATCTTCACCTTGATCGTCGGTCAATCGTTTAAAAGTTTGGAACAAAGAATAGTATGAAGGTTGGTTTTGGAAATGTCTTGTGTATAGGCTGTTCTTCGTTGGAGTAATCGCCTTTATTATTCCTTCTGGCAATTTACCCATTTTTAGCCCAGAACATAGGCAAAACTCAACTTGACCGAAACGATGTTGTTGCCTACCCAGCCCAAACCACATTTCGTCATCTCGAGGTGGTGATGCATTTTCAGACCTACTGGTATATTCGATCTGCCTTTTCAGAATAGAATGCAAAACCTTTCCATGTATAGTGACGAGCAAATGCAGACCAAGGTAATGACCGAAAGGTCCTTGCTTAAACTGCTCTAAAACGGTTAATCTGCCTAATACGTTGCCAATGTCAACAAGAATGTTACAGTGCTGCCGACCTCTCGAGTTTATCCTTGCATTGATCCATCTATCGTGATCCGGATATAAGAAGGTTCCCGCGTTTGGGTCCAAAGCCATCTGAAAATAATAGGGGGAATATATATGAAATAATGCTAGGTCGTGTAAAAACCATAGGCAATTCATGAAAGCATAGAAAAACAGAAAATAGAATTATAAGAGGCTAACATGAAAAGGTAATGAAAGTAATTGAAAGCCATGGGAGATGATTGTGATGGCATCATGGAAAGTCATATAAACATCATGGAATCGAAAGCATCGTGGAATGTTAGCCTTCGTCATGGCATCATGGAAAGAAAGTCATGGCATCATGGAAGGTCATGTAAAGTCATATAAACATCATGGAATCGAAAGCATCATGGAATGTTAGCCTTCGTCATGGGGGCATCATGGAAAGAAAGTCATGGCATCATGAAAAGAAAGTCATGTTAACATCATGGAAAGTATTGCAACGTCATGAAAGGTCATGTAAACATCATTGAATGTCATGGAAACGTCATGAAATGCCATGTCCAGAATCATGAGTGCTTCATGGAACGTTAATCTTGGAGACATGAAATCATTGAATGTCATGGCAACGTCATGAAAAATCATATTAACATCATAAAATGTCATGGAAACGTCATGGAATGTCATGTGAGAATCATGAATGTATCATGGAACTTTAATCTTGGACATGGCATCTTGTTTGGCAACATCATGGAAATCAAGATCATGGAAAGCTTCATGTAAAGTCTAAGGGGATATGGCAACATCACGGAAAGCTTCATGTAAAGGGTTTTTTTTTTTTTGGTGAACCATCGAAATCATGGAGACAGGTCTTGGGTCCTAAACGACTCTTGGGAAAATCATGGTAAAAATCGAGACCCAAATCGGGAATTAATTCAAGATTAAATCCAGATTTCAAGTAATTTCAGATTTCCAAACAAACCCTAATATCAAATCAAATGTAATTAGGGATCGTGCCGATTAAGGGATACAAGATATCAAATCAAAGGAAATTATTAGGGATCGTGCCGATTAAGAACACACCTACTCCGATCCTACCTCGTCTCCACACACAGTGGTCGTCAAGGTATTTGGTGGTCACCTGCGGTCGTCGTTCTTTTCTAAGTATCCACACACTGTGGCTTTCCCGTTTTCCCTCCTTTGCGGCATGCGGTCGTCGTTCTTCAGTGTGGCTTTCTCACTTTTCAAGCTTTTGTTACTGGTGCCTTTCCGTTTCCGTTTTGTCTTTTGAACCGAGATTCTATAACAAGGGTAATTTAGTCTTTTAGTAGAACAATTAGATGTCAGATCGGAAGAATTCGAATAGGGGTAAAATTGTAAGATCAGGTATTTACTTCCACCACACAATCCATGATCCATGATCATATTGGTTATATTTGGTTTTTTTAAAACCAGTGGCTATATGTGGTTTTGGCATCTTAACGGTGGTTATATTTGAAAACCCCCCTATATATATATACTATATTATATTATACAATATATATAATAACATATTTATATAATATAAATATATAATATATATTATATAAATATTATAAATATATATTATTTAATAAATATATAATATATATTATTTAATATAATAATATATATATTATATATTATATATTATATTATATTATAAAACATTCATAATATATAATTTTTTATTTATCTTTAATAATTTTTTTAAACTTTTACTTCCTATTTTCAACACCAAACAAAATCCCGATATGGATTTATTTTACAGTAAGATATCGGTTTTTGGGCAAACCGATATTGGATAAGTAAAATTTTAAATTTAATAAATTTACTTTTAAAAAATTCAAAAAAATAATTTTTAAAAAATTGTTTATTTATTTTGCACCCTCTTGTTTCATACTAAGAGATGTATTAATAATCCAATTACCCATATAAATTAGTAATCTGAATCTTACATTTGTTCATTAAATTGCAAGATAAATGTTGAAAAATATCTCCCATGTAGTGAGAGTTGTATTCCAAATCATGCTTATTACAATTGATGTCACGAGTCTCCTATATGTCATGTTTGGTTGAATGGAATAGAAAGAAAGTCATTTCATTTGTTTGATTTTTTAAAATGAAATGCAATGGTGATTCCATTGGAATGGAGATTCCACCATTTTGGTGGAATGGGCATTCCATCCAAAAACCAATGGAAAGTCATTCCATTCCAAACTAAAATTTATATTCCATAAATAACCTCATATGCCCTAACTCCATTACAAAAATACCCTCAGCTCCTTCCCAAAAATAATATATTATTATTATATATATAACGATAAACATATATAATATAATATATTTATGTATTATATTATTATATATAATATATATAATATTATATATATATATATATATATATATATTATTATATGTATTATATATATTAAATAATATATATTATATATTTATATTATATAAATATATTATTATATATATTATATAATATAACATATATATTATTATTATAATGTATAATATATATATATATATATATATATTATATTATTATATGCATTATATGTATTATATTATATATATATATATATATATTATATATTATATTATATATTAATATATTAAATAATATATATTATATATTTATATTATATAAATATATTATATACATTTATATTTATATTTATATTTATGTTATATATATATTTATAAATATTATTATATGTATTATATATAATATATATGTATTATATATTATATATTATATATATAATATATTTTTATATTAAATAATATATAATTTGTTGGGGTTTTTGTCCTAAAGCTTGTAATTTGTAAATGTGAATTGAACATTGTTGACGGTGATTTTTCGTAGTCACTCAACAAACGATTTGATATCAGTTTTACGAACAACAATAATTGAAATTAACACAACAAAGTATTAGCAATGATGAACAAAAATACGTGGTAAAACTCCGATGGTCGGAGAAACATCCACGGGTTGTTGCCTAAGCAACAAAGACAAATTCACTATGAAAACTGTTAATTGAATACACACTCTGATCTCTTCTCTCAATTCTCACGTCCCCCTTATTTGTGTTTTACAGGGGTATTTATACATAGTTGTTTAGGGTTTGTGGGTATTATTAGGGTTTTGTGTCGTGGTGCCTAAGTTTCGGGAGTTTTCTTAGTCCTAAAAGGACTTGCTTTCCTATTTTGGTGTAGCGTATCTTCTGGTTTGGCTGAGTCATAATTTGGACAGGATTTTTATTCCTTTATTTACGGGAGACCTGCTTGTTTCCTTGATGAGTTCTGAGCAATTGCACTGTAGCTTATTGTAGGGGTGCTAGTTGCTGATTCTACCCATATGTTTGGGGAGTGAGCATATGTTTGGGGAGTGAGTTTTCGCAACTATCTTTCTAGCTGAACCCCGAGTATGCCCGAGTAGGCTATGTTTGCCCGAGCTGATTTCCTTGGTCTGTGGTTGGGTTGTCTTGGGTTTTTGCTACTTAGGTTGATTTCCCTTCACTTCTGCTTATGTGGCCTCTTATGGTGGTGACATGCCTAAAAAGCTATTTTTACCTATAACAATACCCCCTTAAATATTTGTGCTGACTGTGTCGAATCAGGTCTTATCGGGACAAATATTTAACTCTCGTATACCCCCTTTTGTTATAACTTCTCTTCGTCGTTTTCTGTATTAATGTATCCTCATCTGGTTCGAAGCATTGAATGACGTGTCTTAATTGCGTCCGTAAGCACCCGATTTACTACTCATTTAAAAATCTCTTGATGGTGACGTCTTGGTGTTAGGATTATGCTCAATAGCAAGAGTGTAATAGTATTTTTGACAATCTATTCATATTCATAATGTGATTTCTGGTTTAACAAATCTTATAGCATTTATAGTTTAATTATTATAATTGTCAAAAGTAAATAATCATAAGGTCAAAAGACTATGAGAAAAGAAGAATTGTTCGTACATGTGGATATATATGAGGTAGACACAATTCTTTAGTTAGTTTTGAATAATGTTCACAACTTAAGTTAAAGGTTGGGCACATTTACCTTGTTAAAGTTGTAGAATTCTTTTGCTAGCATTTGAGTGGGATCAAATGAGTTATGATGAGTCTAAAATCATCGGAGGGTCTTCGAGTAAAAGAATCTAGTGCACTGGGTGCACTGAATTGGATCGCAATGAAAAGCTTTATCTAGAACCGTCAATAGATAATAGTCTTTTCATTATCAGGACAATCGGAGAGTCTATCTTAATCCTAAGATAAATGATGGACTTATGGTTGCAAGTGGTATCATTTGAGTTATCAATGAGTACGATTATATAGCATAGTCTATCCTCGATAGTTTGGTGATATTCATTTGTTAATCGATAGATGACTTCATTTATAGATATGGACATCGTGGCTCCATTTATTAAATGAGAGTAGAATATCATCATATGGATGTTTTGAGGTATTGGATATTGAATCTTAACGTTAAGTTTTCGATAGAGTCTATTGAAACATGGCTTCTGGACAAGTCAAAATATCCAAGTTCAAAATGTGGTCATATTAGTAAATATGGTAACTTGGAGAGCTATAGGCGGTCTATGAGCTCTTGGCGATTACTGATATTCTTCACGAGGATACACCATCTCCTATAAGATTGTCTAGGGTATGAATGAGAATCATTTACTTATTCCATCTTTATTTAAGAGTGCAATTTTAGTTCTTTAGTGGAATGAACTAAAATTAATAGATTGAACCTAAGTGAATCATTTGTTGATTGTGATTGGGTTATGTCTATTGGAGCTTAAATTTAGATAGGCCCGCCAAGATCCCCAATCCACACGGACTTGCATGGATCACTTGATATATTCTACCGGACCAATTTATGGGTCCATCTTGAATTGTATTTAATATATTAAGAATATAATTTGCACATTATTTATTTAATGGGCTGATCAATTATATTAATATATTAATGAAAGGTATGTGGGCTTGTTTCTTTTAGTAAGAATGGGTCTGGTTCACATGTGGGCTTTTTAATTAAAGTCTAATGGATTAAATAAAATAAGAAAATAATATTAAGCCCATGTATATGGTGTGGGCGGCAAGACTAGAATAATAGTCTAAAATATTATTTTATTTTATTGATTGATTAAATGGAAATTAATTAATTTATTAGTTAATCATTTAATTGAGAATCAAAATCTTTTTCTGATCAGGAAATATATTTCCTAGAGTTATACTATTGGTAGTAGTATATTAAATATTAAAGACTTTATTTGGTAAGTAGATAAATAAAGGAAATTTATTTATCTAGTCAAATTAGGAAGTCTTTGATATAGTCACAAATACACTAAAGAGTTGGATTAGGGTTTGAAATTCTAAGGAAATCTACCTAGGGTTAGGATTTAAGTCAAAAGACATAAATCCTACATGGTAAAGGATTTCGGCCTCAATATATAGATATATATGAAATATATATGGTAATTAGCCGGATATATATAGATATATTTATAAAGCATGTGGAATATATATATATATATATTTAAACAGCATGCAGAATCGTATATAATATATATATATTGACTTATATATACAATATACATTATGCAGAATAGGTTATATATATATTGACTTATACATGGTGCAGCAGAGATATAAAGAAGATATATATATTGACTTATATACAATATAGGTGAGAGGCAGAATTTGTGCACTACATATATATATATGTTGACGGTGAAATTTGGATTGCCACGCACTCAACAATTATATCAATTTAATATAAAACAAGAAAATTAAGAACGCATGCAAAAGACAGATTTTACGTGAAAAACCCTTTAATGGGAAAAAACCACGGCGCCCCTGAGGGCAGAAAAATAATACTAGGTTTTCGTTGCCTTATTACACGCTTAGATCTCTCTTACAGTTGCTCTCTTTTCTCTCGATTTTCTGAACCCCCTTCTCGTGGGATAGGTGGTTCTATTTATACATGATATTTAGGGTTTTTCCCTTGATTTTAGTCCTACTCATAGTAGGATTTCCTTTCAGATTCGTACTGGGAATCCCACGTTGTTACGGATACAGATAGGTCTTCACTTTTTCCTCCCTTGATTCCTTGTTGTTTATGGGTTTACTCCCGTGTTTCTGCCGAGTCGGTTTAGGCCCAGTATGCTGGTGCAGCGAGTACATTTATTTCTGGGTTTCGTTTCTTCGGCGACCATATATCTAGATTTGGCGAGTACATATCCAGTTTCGGCGAGCGTGTTTCTGACCTTTTTGGTTTCGAGGTACTTTGACATTGACTTGTCACATTTCCTTTATTGACCCGGTCAAATGAGTGACGTGGCAGTCTTTATTGACTCTTTTTGATGACGTGTCGGGTTGGCGAATTTATGTATACATATATAATATATTGTGCAAAGTTTTTGCACTAGATATATATAACATATTTAGCAAGGGAATTCGGCCACTTAATATATATATATTCTTTGTATAGAATTTGGCTAACCCTAATGTCTTGGTTTTGAGAGTTTTTTCTTTTGCTAGAGAAAAATAGAATCAAACTCTAAGACTAATGTGATTTTCGGCAAAGAGGAATAGAGAGAAAAGTTTGTTCTTATTTCGATAGTGCACTAGTTACTTTTACATCAAAAGGTTTTGTGCACAATTTCGAATAAGGTTCACGCGAGTTTCAATCTAAAGATTGTGAATTCAAAAGTGACCGGAACATTCTTTGTTGTCTCTTGGAACTTGTTGTGATTAACGAAAAAGAAAAAGTTTTGTTAATCCATCCTCAGGTACACAATTCAAAGAGAAGGGAGACCACGCTCCTAGGTGATTCACGTTCGTGATTGGATTGGAAGATCTTGCGGATTACCATCGACGCAATGTCAATCAGATCACGCGACAAATGTATGATATCTTTAATATTATATGTTAATTAATTAGAGGGTTAAGGTTCAAATTATGGAAAAATTTTAAACTATACTAAACTCGATTTTAGTCTCACTTCCGCTACGTGACCGTATTTTTCCCTACACTTGGCTCTCCGACAACTCAAGGCGCTCTTTGGTTGCCACCTGTCTTCTCCTGCTTGGTTGTGGTACGAGGCATTTATGAGACATGACCCTTCTGCTCGTCTGTGCATAGCCCACGTCACAACCCACGTCCCTCTGTTTTCCCGCTTCTTCACATATCTCCTAGGGTTTTGGTTTCTTTTTGAAACCGATATCGCGCCTATATAAACTGCACTTTTGGGAAAATCTCTATTTTTCCTCCGCCATTTTCTTCTATCTTCGAGAAACATTCGCCTGCATCTGTTATATTTCTGGGGAAATTCATTAAAACTGTACTTTGTTCTTCAACCTGTTTTGAGTTTAGACGTTTCTTGGTCTTGCTTTGCCGAGATACTCAGTTTCAACCCCCCGGACCATTACTTGAAGACCTTCATCTGCAGTTCGTGTATCCCCGATTTTTCGATATATCAAGGTTAGTTCTCATGGATTCTATAGCTAGGCACCGTCTTTTTACTGTTGGTATGATTGCTATTGAACGAAATGATGCTCTCACTGCCACGGTTGTTCATAGGTTACTAGGAGATCCTCTTTTCGATCAGCCCCGCTTCTTAGAAGCCGATGTTTTCAGGCTTTTCCGTGAAGTCCCTGCTACTTCTGAAGTTCCACCTGCTTCTGAACTTCCCTCCGCTTCTTCTGACTCTTCAAAACCTGAGTCTTATCAACCTGAAGCTCAATCAGATCCTTTTGTTTCCGTCTATGGTGATACTCAGCCGTGGAAACAAATGGGGAAGAAGAAGAGTGAGCGCAAAATCTACAAGGATTCTTACTCCCGGGAGAGCCAAATCGTGACCCAGAGAGTTGTTGAGAATGACATTGAAGAAGAGCACATGGGGGCTCGCATTATTTTCTCTCCCGAGCGGGTGTGTGCTTATGACATCGAGCCGAATGTGGTCAGTCCTGAGGAGATCAGCAAATACAAGCGACGGTTTGATCTGGATAGCGGCGTTATCTCACTAAGTCCTACTGACGGCCGAGCTGTATGGAACCCCCCTCCCGGCCAAGTGGCAATCTATGGGGTGATGCTTACTTGTGGTGTTACTCTTCCTCTTTAGCCTTTCATTACTTGGTTCTTAGCTGAGGCTCAGCTTTCCCTGGCACAGCTAACTCCGAATAGCTATTGGATTTTAATGTGCATATGGCACATGTGGCATAGGATGAAACTGCCACCTCCCACCCCTCGTGAAATTAGGCGTTTTTATTCGTTGAGGCCTCTAAGGAAATCCAGGATTTATTTCCTTCTTTCAACCCAGCCCGAGAACTGGATACCAAAAGACGTGATGGTCAAGGGTGAAGTCGAATTGGCCGCGGATGAGAAGATGAAGAGATTTGTTTGGGGCTTCCCTTCTTCAAAGAAATTCTGGAAGAACAGTTGGTTCTTCGTGGGTAAACGCTGGGGCCAATCGATTAGCTTCGATCTTAATGGTACTCGGGTGACACGCAAGGTCCCTCGGTACTTTTGCTCGCTCGACAAATGGAATCATACAACTCTTTATTTTACTGACGAGGAGCTTAAAACTCTGGCCCGGGCAGCCGTTCGTCCTTTGGAGAAGAAAGGGAAACCTTATCTCTTTGACGAAGAGAAAATGATTAGGGCCTTTTTCTTGAGATTACTGCACGCCGACGATGCCGTAAGTTTTCATAGAACTTTATTGACTGTTCTCTTTCCTAGTCGGCTTACTAACTTGAAAATCTCTTTTACTGTTCGACGTAGATATCGTTTGTGATGCTCAGGCGCGCCGGATAAAGGGTATCGTGGAGGTGAGCCAAAAAGAGGCTATTCGTCAGCGGGATGTTAGGGTAGCCCCTCCACAATTTGATTCTGATGAGAGTTCTCCCGAGGATCTTCCTGAGAAGATGGTGAAGGGAACGTGCCTGATTATACGCCCGGGGAGACTCATGGTCAGGAAATGGAGACATACTTGGCCAAAGATATGGGAGATGCAGGGGACCTTGCTGCAGACAACGCTGCTGCTGCTGAGAAGGGCAATCAGGCGGGCACTTCTTCATCCAAGGGGAAAGAGAAGGTTGGGGAGCCATCTGAGGTTAAAGAACCTGGGCAGGCGGCTTCAGTTTCTACTAGGGTTACTCCGGCCCCCGCTACAGATAGTACGGGTGAGCGGGACTGCTTACCTGATAATCAGGGCAATCTGAGGGGTCCTGCTATTGATGAAGCGGCTGCTGCGTCCCAAGGCATCGACGGGGTCGGGGGCTCTTCTGGTACTGCACCTGTTGTGGTTCCAGTTTTTGTACCAACTTCTATCCCCTTATCACCTTAGGTTGGGATTGATGTTGAGGTGGAGGATCCTACCTCCAACCTTGACACTCGCGGGAGGCAATCCAGAAAAAAGAAAACTTCATTTTCTTCTGGGCGTCCTGCCCCAAAGATTCCTCGGGTGGTTGCCTATGTTGACTTGTCTTCGGGCGATGAGGAGACTGGCATTAGGGTTGAAAAGAGGCTTTTTCCTACCCCCTAGGGATCATGCTGAGACTCAGGCTGGAAATTTTGCCGGCTCTTTCCCTCCAGCTCAAACATCTACCGTTATGCCCAATGCTGGTGCCAGTGGTTCGGGGTTGCCAACCCAACCTAGTGGTCCCACCCCTTAGTCCATGTTGAGAGCCATGTCCTTAGGCCATGCTTACATTGGGGAGGATCATTGGAGTCGCTTTAGGGTTTGTACTTCGTCTGACCGACTCTACAGCTTCTTCAACAGTGCTTCTTATGTGAGTGATACCTCGACTATCTGTATGATTTTGTATTTTCTTTTGCTACTGTTGCTTCACTTTGTTATTCACTATTGATTTGCTGCAGATGGTAGCTGAGATATCCGAGGCTTGGCAAGTCGGTGAAGCCCAGGCAGAAAGAATAAGGCGGCTAGAGGCCCAACTAAAGGAGAGTGAAGATCGCTGCGCTCGGGTTGAGTTGGTTTGTCAGGAAGGAGCCAAGTCAAATCAGGTGCTCCTGGATCAATGTTTGGCACGCTAGATGGAGGCTGAGCAGAAGGCGTCTTTCGCTGCTGAGAAGGTCAAGACTTTGCAAGATCATTTGTCATCTACTCAAGATGCTTTGCTCCAGGCCGAGCAGAACGCTGAAGACGCTGAAGACGCTAAATCATCTTATGAGCGCCGAATCGAAGACTTGGAGCGTCAAGCCTTGACAGTCAAGTCCCTATCGAAGGAAGCTAGGCTGGAATTGGAGATTCAGGGTGTTGATCATTTTAAAAGATCTCCGACCTATAATGCTTTGCTTCTCCGGGAGTTCCAACGGGGATGGTCTCGGTTGGAGAGTTCATCAAGATGAAGAATAGGGCGACTGACCGGGCCAGGGCCAACTAGAGCCTTTCAATTAAGAAGCATGTGGATACGTCTCTAGAGTCTTTTCGGATCCAGATGAAAGAGTGGCGAGCGTATTACCGGAGTAAAGGTAAGGTGCCACATCCCATGCATCTGGAGGTTCCTACTGCCGATTCCTTCTCTACTTTTCATGCTTGTCAGAAAACGGGGATCGACGATGAGAATCCTGACGTTGGGCCAGTCCCTACGACTGATTATAGTGCCTGGATGGATGATGAAGAAGATATGGTCATGTGGCCTTCTGATGATAGCCTCTTGAGCGAGTATGTAATGGAACCTAACCCGAGTGTCGACGGGAGTAGCTCGCAACCCCCAGCACCATCCTCTTAATCTCTTATTTTTTAATTTTTGTAACGACTTTTGTATGCATCTTCACTTATATCTATATGAACTTTTATTCTTATGCTGTTCCGCTGTTTCTGTTCTGACTCCCTGCATGATAAATATATATAAATGGGATGAACTAAACCTATATGAGTACAATTTATTTGATAGCCTGTACTCGGCTGTCTCTGATCTTAAGGATTTTTGGAACCCTTTGGTCTAGCCGAGTATCTCATTTACTGGCAAAAGTGAGATTATTCTGCTGAGTATCTCATAAACTGGCAATTAGTTAATACAGCCGAGTATCTTATTAACTGGCAATTAATTAATATAGCTAAGTATCTTATTTAATTGGCATAAGTGAGATTATTCTGCCGAATATCTTATTAACTGGCAATTAATTAATACAGCCGAGTATCTTATTAACTGGCAATTAATTAATATAGCCGAGTATCTTATTTAACTGGTATAAGTGAGATTATTCTGCTGAGTATCTTATTAACTGGCAATTAATTAATGCAGCCTTATGTTTGAAGTTACTTTGCCCTAGCGTTACGTCAAGGCTCACCATAACCATACGCCAAGGTCCTTGCACACGTCACCTAAGACGTCTCCTGGTTTTATCTGTGCAAGGTTTTCGCCGAATCTTTGGGGTATTTATGTACTGGACAACACGGCTGCGCATCTCACCAGTCTTTCTGGCGGCACATCCGAGCAGTTTTCCAGTTATCCTGGTGCCTCGGATTCACCTTTTTGCTAAGAGGTGCATTTGTACCGTCTTAACTAGGCGGGCACGCTACTTCAGCTATTTCGCCCTTCGAGCACTATTTGTCCACTCTCTCGCGACTTCATAGCGCTCGAATTGTTTTCTTTTTCAATGTTTATTTGGTCGGCTTTTGAGTGGCCGATATTCCTTTCTGACGGTGAATTCATTGACTTCAGCAAATAATCTTTTTATTAGCAACTGAACTTTTAAATGATTAAAATGACAATCTGAAAATTAAAATACGAAAAAATACGAAATTTGAAACTAACTAAAGCAAAAGGTAGGGATAGGTTCCTTTTTAAGGATAGAAGATTTTGAGGTACTGTGCATTGCATGGTCGGAGGACTAGGCTACCCTCTAGTCGGGCTATCATGTAAGCTCCATGTCCAGCGACTCCTTTAATGACGTACGTGTTAGGATTATGCTCAATAGCAATAGTGTAATACTGTAATTAACAATCTTTTTCATATTAATAAAGTAATTTCTGGTTTAACAAATCTTATAGCATTTATAGTTTAATATTATAATCGTCAAAGTAAATAATCATAAGGTCTAAAGACTATGAGAAAAGAAGAATTGTTCGTACATCTGGATATGTATGTGGTAGACACAATTCTTTAGTTAGTCTTGAATATTGTTCACAACTTAAGTTAAAGGTTGGGCACCTTTATCTTGTTAAAGTTGTAGAATTCTTTTGCTAGCATTTGAGTGGGATCAAATGAGATATGATGAGTCTAAAATCATCGGAGTGTCTTCGAGCAAAAGAATCTAGTGCACTGGGTGCATTGAACTGGATCACAATGAAAAGCTTTATCTAGAACCGTCAATAGATAATAGTCTTTTCATTATCAGGACAATCGGAGAGTCTATCTTAATCCTGAGATAAATGATGGACTTATGGTTGCAAGTGGTATCATTTGAGTTATCAATGAGTACGATTATATAGCATAGTCTATCCTCGATAGTTTGGTGATATTCATTTGTTAATCGATAGAGGACTTCATTTATAGATATGGACATCGTGGCTCCATTTATTAAATGAGAGTATAATATCATCATATGGATGTTTTGAGGTAATTGGATATTAAATCTCAACGTTGAGTTTTCGATAGTGACTATTGAAAGCATGGCTTCTGGACAAGTCAAAATATCCAAGTTAAAAACGTGGTCATATGAGTAAATATGGTAACTTGGAGAGTTATAGGTGGTCTATGAACTCTTGGCGATTACTGATATTAATCACGAGGATACACTATCTCCAATATGATTGTCTAGGGTTATGAAAGAGGAACGTCTTCCTTTTCTATCTTTATTTAAGAGTTCAATTTTAGCTCTTTAGTAGAATGAGTTAAAATTAATGGATCGGACCTAAGTGAATCATTTGTTGATTGTGATTAGGTTGTGTCTATTGAAGCTTAAATTTAGATAGCCCGCCAAGATCCCCAATCCACACGGACTTGCATGGATCACTTGATATATTCTACCAGACCAATTTAAGGGTCCATCTAGAATTGCATTTAATATATTAAGAATATAATTTGCACATTAATTATTTAATGGGCTGCTCAATTATATTTATATATTAATGAATGGCATGTGGGCTTGTTTCTTTTAGTAAGAATGGGTCTGGTTCACATGTGGGCTTTTTATTTAAAGTCCAATGGATTAAATGAAATAAGAAAATAATATATGGCCCATTTTTATATATGTGGGGCAGCAAGGTTAATAGATTAGCCTAATATATTATTTTGTTTCATTGTTTAATTAAATAAGAATTAATTAATTGTTTAATTAATTGTTTAATTAAGAAACAAATCTTTTTCTGATTAGGAAATATATTTCCTAGAGATATACTATTGGTAGTAGTATATTAAAAGTAAAAGACTTATTTGGTAAGAAAATAAATAATAAGTTTTATTTATTTAATCAAATAGGAAAGTCTTTTATTAAGTCAATAAAAGAATAAAAATACTTATGAGTTGAATTAGAGTTAGGAGTCTAATTAACATGTGAATTAGGGTACAACACAAATCCTTTTTTGTAGAGGAAATTTGGCAACCCTAATTGGACCACATGGAGATTTCGGCCAACCCTAAAAGGAAGAGGAGAAAAATTTCGACCACCCTATATAACACTTGTTATAGAATTCGGCCACCCTACTGGTTGATTGATTCAATTTTCTTCTTCTTCTAAAACTCATAGAAAAGTATTAGATTTTATTTTACTAAAACATAAAAGAAAAGAAGGAGATTATTCTTTTGATGGTACACTAATTTCTTATTCATCAATAAGCTTGTGTGTACATCATCGAATTAGGTTCACGCGAGTTTCGATCATTAGATTGAGAACTCAAAAGTGACCGGAATAATCTTTGTATTCTTTTGATTGTTTTGTGACTAACAAAAGAAAAAGAAAAGTTTGTTTGTCCATTCTCAGGTTTGCAATTCAAAGAAAAAGGGAGACCACGCTCCTAGGTGATTCACGTTCGTGCTAGGATTGAAGATCTTGCGGATTACCATCGACGTAAGTCAATCGGATCACGCGACAAAAGGTATTCAACTTTTGTTACTTTATATATGGTTAATTAATTAAAGGGGTTAAGGTTCATAAAAAGGAAAAATTTTAAAACATACTAAATCTATTTTTAGTCTCGCTTCTGCTGCGTGTACTGCGATTTTTCCCTACAGTACGGTCCCTCCCATTTGTCAGCGAGAGATCCTGCTGATTTGTCTTTAGTGTTTGGGGATACCCTCCTCAACACCAAATCTCCGAGCTGGAATTTACACACGCCAACATGAGAATTGTAGTACCTCGCAGCCCTTTACTGGTACGTTGCATTCCTTACTTGTGTTGCATCTCTGACTTCTTCCAATTCATCTAAGTTCTGCTACAACATGCTGACATTGTGCTCTGAGCTGTATAACCGAACCCTGGGAGAGGTGAAAGTTGTTTCTGCCGGGATAACAGCTTCTGTTCCAAATGCTAATGCGAAAGGAATTTCCCCTGTGGATGACCTCATAGTTGTTTGGTATGCCCATAGTACCTCAGGCAGCTTGTCTGCCCAACAACCCTTCCTTGCCTCCAGCTTCGCTTTCAGCGTGTGCTTGATCACTTTGTTTACTGCCTCAGTCTGACCATTGGTTTGAGGATGGGCGGGCGATGCGTAATAATTTGCGATTTTGTATTCCTCGCACATCTCCCTGAATTTGCTGTTGTCAAATTGGGTCCCGTTGTCTGTTATAATGATGCTCGAAATCCCGAACCTGTATATTATGTTCTTTTTGATGAAGTTGGTGGTGTTTGCCTCAGTGATGTGCACGAGTGCCTCTACTTCTGCCCATTTGGTAAAGTAATCCACTGCCACAATAGCGTGCTTCGCACCTCCCTTAGTTCCTGTGGGCATTGCTCCTATTAGGTCGAGGCCCCACATGGCAAAGGGCCAAGGTGAGGTTAAGCTTCTGAGTAATTCTGGGGGTTGCCGAATGTCATTTGCTATTCTTTGGCATGTCTCACAGCTCTCCATGAATCGCTGCGCCTCTGCAAACAAAGTCGGCCAGTAGAATCCTTGTCTAAGTACCTTATGTGCTAGGCTCTTACCCCCGATATGGTTTCCGCATACCCCACTGTGAACATCTTTTAGGATCTTTTTGGTTTCTTCGCCGGTAACACACTTTTACAGTACTTTTGAGAACCCTCTTCTATATAATTCACTCCTCAGAATTGTGTACCAGGTTGACCTATATTTGATGCGCTTAGCTTCCACAGTGTCTTCCGGTAATATGTTTTCCTCTAAGTACTTTCTGAGTTGGACTGTACAGTCGCCCGGGCCTGGTTGGATCTCTGCTATCATGACTTACGTAGATTCTACTGTACTCAGCTTGGTCAGGTGTGCCACTAGTATTGCTTTGGACCTGATAATCATGGTGGCTGAAGCTAATTTGGACAAGGCATCTGCCTTTTCGTTCTCTTCCCGGGGGATCTGAGAGATTTTGTATATCTTAAATTTTCTGAGCAACCTTTTTGCAATGTCCAAGTAAGTTATCATGTGCTCATCCCTCGCCTGGTATTCGTTCAGTACCTGGTTAACCACAACCTGAGAATCGCTGTAAATTTCCAACTCATCTGCTCCCAATGCTATACAGACCCTTAAGCCGGTCAATAAAGCTTCGTACTCCACTTGATTGTTGGTTGCTTTGAAATCGAACCTCATGGCACACTCCACAGTGTCTCTTTCCGGGGTTGTTATGACTATTCCCACCCCACTGCCATGTGTGTTTGATGATCCGTCTACATACAACTTCCATTGGAACCCACTCGCCTATTCACCTTCCATCATTCTTCTTACCTCGGCGTCCGGCTCGGTGAATTCCGCTATAAAATCTAACACCGTCTACCCTTTGATTGCTACTTTTGGCGTGTACCTGATGTCGAATTCGCTTCACTCCACTGCCCACTTGGTCAACCTTCCTGACAGTTCTGGCTTTTGTAAGATGAGTTTTAACGGGCAGTCCGTGTATACTTCTATTGCATGTACTTGAAAATATGGCCTCAATTTCCTAGCTACTGTGATTAGAGCCAGTGCTACTTTCTCGACTGGCGAATACCTGGTTTTTGCTGGTAGCAACGCCTTGCTCGTGTAATACACCGGCCTTTGTACTCCTTCCTCTAACCGAATCAATATCGAACTTATCGCCACTTCTGTGACCGAGAGGTATAGGTACAGGGTTTCTCCGACCACCAGTTTTGAAAGAATGGGTGCTTGTCCTAAATACCCTTTCAACTTCTGAAAGGCTATTTCACACTCTTCGCTCCATTCGAGCCCTTTTCCTTTTTTTATTGCCATGAAGAATGGGGCGAACTTGTCTGTTGATTTTGCTATGAACCGGTTGAGTGATGCAAGGCATCCCGTCTACACATCCTTGAATGTTCTTGGTGAAGCCATTTCTTCTAATGCTTTAATCTTCTCGGGATTTACCTCAATTCCTCTTTAGTGTACCTGAAAACCTAAAAACTTTCCCGACGGTACCCCGAACACACACTTACTCGGGTTGAGCTTCATCTTATACCTTCTCAGGACATTAAAAGTTTCCTTCAAATCTTCTGAATATTTCTCCGCCGTGATACTCTTGGTCAACATGTCATCCACATAGACCTCCATGTTTCTCCCAATCTGCCGAGCAAATATTCTATTTACCAACCTCTAGTACGTAGCCCCAGCATTCTTTAGTCCGAACGGCATCACTTTGTAACAATACAATCCTTGATCCGTGGTGAAAGCTATTTTTTCTTCATCCGCCTTATTTATCCGGATCTGATTGTATCCTGAGTAAGCATCCATGAAACTCAGTAGTTCGTGTCCTGCTGTCACATCTACCAACCGGTCAATCCTCGGCAGTGGGAAGCTATCTTTCGGACAAGCTTTGTTTAAATCTATGAAGTCTACACACATCCTCCATTGATTGTTCTTCTTCTTAACCAATACTACATTGGCCACCCACTCCGGGTATTTGACTTCCCTTATTGACCCTGCAGAAAGCAACTTCTCCACCTCTTTCTTGATTGCGATGCTTCTCTCTGGATTGAACAATCTTCTCTTTTGTACCACTGGGCGGAACTCCAGGTCGATGGAGTGATAATGCGATATCACCTTTGTATCTATCCCGGGCATATCTTTATGACTCCAAGCGAACACATCCCTGTAATCCCTTAATAGTGTGATGAGTTTGGCTTTGATGTGTTCACTTAAGCTTGCTCATATCTTTACTGTTCTACTCGGCTCATCTGGGTCTAATGCCACCTCTTCGGTCGGCTCATCTTTTTTTGCTTCAGGCTCTTCTCTGGGGTCTAACTCAAATTCCTTTGGTGCCTCTGCTTGCTCCTCAGGTTCATTGACGGCCTACTCGGCTGATATAGTGTATACTTGGTGTAATTCCCTATCCTTGTAGACTAACAGGTTCGCCTTTCGCGCCATCTCTTGTGATCCTTTGACCACGCCTACCCCATACTTAGTTGGGAACTTCATCATGAGGGCATACGTTGCCGTTATTGCCTTCGCTTTATTCAGGAATGGTCGGCCGAGTAGGGCATTGTATGGCCAATTCTCTGTATCCACAACCATAAAATCGAGCAACACTGTCTTTTGACAAAGGGCCTTCCCGATCTTCACTGGTAGTTTTACTATGCCGAGTGACCTCACCTCTGCTCTGCCAAATCCTCTGAGTGGGGTATGAAAGGGCTGTAGGTCCTTTCTATCTATTCTCAACTGATCGTACACCTCTACACTTAAGATATCCGCTGAGCTTCCATTATCAATCAAGATCCAGTGGACCTCCATGTGACCAATTCGAGCATTGATGACCAGCGCATCATTTGGTTTTACATCTACTCTGTGAGAATCAGCCTCTGTGAATACGATTGGATCCCAGCCTTTCTTGATCCTTTTCGGGTCAGGTTCAATGGAGTTAATGTCGAGGTCTCTTCGGGCTTCCATGGCTTCTTGAATTTCCTAGGTTCTTTCCCTATTACTTTTACCAGTTGCTGGCTCACCAAAGATGGTGTTGATTGCTCCTTCATCTCCAGCTCTCTTGGGACTCAACTTCCTTTCTTGTCCCCCCTGTCGGCTATCTTTTTGTCCATCTGCCTTATCGACTTTCTTTAGGACAATGTCCTTCAAGTACCCTTCTCGGATGAGGGTCTCGATGTGATCCCTTAGCTGGAAGAACTTGGATGTCTCATGTCCATTCTCTTTATGGAATCTACAATACTTGGTAGTGTCCCTCCGAGCATAAGTTGACTGCTTAGGTGGCTCTTTGAACATATTCTTTTCTTCCAAGATTGCTAATATCTCCTCCTGGTCTTTCTTCAACGGGGTGTAATTTATGTATCTGCCCTGGAACTTTTGGCGCGGCTGATCGGTTTTTGGATCATAAGCCCGGTGGCCATCCCGGCCATCCCGTCTGTCTCGTGCTTTGTTCTTTTGCTTGTCACCTTTGGTGTCTGGTGCCTTGGCTTGATCTTTTGTTTTGGTTCCTTCTGGACGACCACCATGTACAAACTAACCTCCTGTTGCAATTTCTTCTTCCTCGGCTAAAGCATAACCCCCAGCCATGTCCATCATGTCGGCATAACTAGTTAGGCGAGCTCTTCTTAAATCAAAGGATAGCTGGCCGTTCTGAAGGTTGTTGATGAATACTGCAATGATGGCTTCATCGTTCACACTCCCGATCTTTGATACTTCTTGACCGAACCTCCCCAAGTATTTCTTCAGGGACTCGTCTTTTCCTTGCTTAAGCTGAGACAAGTGAGCCACTGACTTCTTCCTATGTACATTCCCAAGGAATTGCCTTGAGAAAGCTTTGCTCAGTTCGCCGAAGCTACTTACGCTTGCTGCTGGTAATCTACCGAACCACCGAGAACCTAGATCCCCAAGAGTCTGCGAAAAGTTCAAGCATAGCAGAGCGTCATTGTGGACGTATTGGGCCATGACGCTCCTATACCTCCGGACGTGTTCTTTTGGATCGGTATCTTTCTTGAACTGCTCTACATGTGGCATCCTGAACCTCTCTAGGAAAGGCATCCTTAGAACTCTATGGGTGAAAGGGCTGTCGGATTCGTCATCCGACAATTCATTGCGCCCGTACCACCTGACCAAAGCATCCATCTGTCGACGATTGTTTTGCACCTCCCGGGTCAGGCTCTGTATGAGTATGTCTCTATCTTCTTCTGGTTCCTGCTCCCTGTGTTCTCGGTTTAGGCCATGTAATCGAACTGTGCCCTTCTGGCGTTTGTGACGATAATACTGCTCACTCTCCCCTGACGATGCCCAATCTCTCCGGTGAATACGCTTCTTGGGTTGGTCCCGACTCCACCCCATTTGATCTGGATCATACCTTCTATCTGGCTTGCCTTTCGGACAAAATCTCTGGCCTGTTTGTAGGGTCTCGGCTGGCTTTTAAAGACGCGTCAGGTGTTGGTATCATCACCGTGGAGCACAATTTTATTGTTTGATGTGGAGCGGACAGGTTGTGGGGTGAAGTCAAACCCTCCGTAATGGAAAGATCAACTCCTTGCCTTCCTGTGTCAGATATGAGTTGCTGCAGAGAGGCCCGGAATCGTTGCACGATTTCTTCATTAGTTGGAGGGAAACGCTGGATACCGGCCAGGGCAGTTGATTGGTCTACAGTTGCTAAGGTTACATTCGCAGTATTTAGGATGGCGTCATCCTCCAACTCGTTAATTGGTAATCTTAGACTATATCTGAAATCGCTACCATCTCCTTCGCCGGCCATTGCTTCACAAGTTTTTTTATTTGCCCCCTCCTTCTAGCGCCAATTGTTGACGGTGATTTTTCGTAGTCACTCAAAAACGATTTGATATCAGTTTTACGAACAAGAATGATTGAAATTAACACAACAAAGTATTAGCAATGATGAACAAAAATACGTGGTAAAACTCTGATGGTCGGAGAAACATCCACGGGTTGTTGCCTAAACAACGAAGACAAATTCACTATGAAAACTGTTAATTGAATACACACTCTGATATCTCCTCTCAATTCTCACGTCCCCCTTATTTGTGTTTTACAGGGGTATTTATACATAGTTGTTTAGAGTTTGTGGGTATTATTAGGGTTTTGTGTTGTGGTGCCTTAGTTTTGGGAGTTTTCTCAGTCCTAAAAGGACTTGCTTTCCTATTTTGGTGTAGCGTATCTTTTGGTTTGGCTGAGTCATAATTTGGACAGGATTCTTATTCCTTTATTTACGGGAGACCTGCTTGTTTCCTTTGAGTTCTGAGCAGTTGCGCTGTAGCTTATTGTAGGGATGCTAGTTGCTGATTCTACCCATATGTTTGGGGAGTGAGCATATGTTTGGGGAGTGAGTTTCCGCAACTATCTTTCTAGCTGAACCCTGAGTATGCCCGAGTATGCTATGTTTGCCTGAGCCGATTTCCTTGGTCTGTGGTTGGGTTGTCTTAGGTTTTTGCTACTTAGGTTGATTTCCCTTCACTTCTGCTTATGTGGCCTCTTATGGTGGTGACATGCCTAAAAGGCTATTTTTACCTATAATAAACATTAATAAAAGAAATAGTTTATTCATTCTATATACATGTCTCATACATTTATATCATGTGTACTTAACGTCTAAGATTGCCGAATGTAGTCTCTAACTAAGTATATGAGTGTCATATATAGAGGTATTCAATTTGAAATGAGCAATCTAAAGAGTCTGTAGACAACAAATAGGGTTGGGTATTTTATTTGTAGTTAATCTACAGCTGCGGTCCATTCCGTAATGTACGATGGTTTTAACCTAGACTATTTATATAGTGATATGAGAATGGAGGCACCTTATATGATGTGATCATATATGACTGGGCCATAATCTATATGAATCTCTTACCAAGATCCGTTACAAGATGAGATTCATATATATCAACAAATGATGGCTATATATGGGTGATCTTAATCCTGAGTGTCTTATTGACTCCTTCAGGTTAGATCGTGGTTTTTGATATGTCATGGGTGAGATCGGAGTTGCAATCCCAGTCAATAACTTCATATGTTGGAATCGCGGGTTAGGTTGGGTTGGGTTGGGTTGGGTTGGGTTGTGGCTAGGAAGGTTTGTACACAATAGAGGAATCCACTCCTTCTTTTGAGAAGTAGATAGTAGTTCCCTTAAGGGTTAATTCGGGGCTTGAACAATATGAGCGCTCTCATAATTCTGTAAGGAATGTAGGATTTATTGTTCATTAGAGAATCAATGATACTTAATGGAAAGATGTAATTAGAGGGGTATAACGGACATTATGACACAGCTCTAATTATAAACTACTTGCGGAGAATCATACCGTATATAATAGCTATATCAATGGACACCAAGAGTTACTGGTTTGTGTAAAAACGTTTACAGTTGAGAGAGTGCAGCTTCGAGTTTTTAGTGGAATAACACCGGAGTTAATAATCATGAAATATTAATTAAAGAGTTTAATTAATTATTTCTAAGGATTATTGGAGCTCAAAATACTATCGGTCCATTAGGTCCCCTTGTTTGCCCGATTGATTAAGGTAACAAGGGTCACGGTTAATTAATTGGATTGTCCAATTAATTGAGCTATGAAAGTGACACATGTCTATTCTGGAATTAATTGAATAATGTGATTATTTAATTAATGAATATTAATGATTATGTTAATTAAATAATTAGATCATTTAATTGTGTAATTAATCATTAGATGGAGTGTGTTGATTGATATTTAATTTTAAATGAAGAAAAGATAATTTGATTATTTTATTTTCATTAAATTAAATATTTAAATTTGAATTTAAAAAAGTTTTGAATTCAAATCAAATCAAATAAATTAATATTAATTAATATCTTTAAAGATATCATATATCTTTAAAGATTTGATTGATTAGTTTATTTTAAAATATATATATGATATATGTTTCTTTCAAAAAACTAATATAGGATCAGTGCAATTGATTTAAAACAACAACACAAGAGAGGGTGGCGGCCATGAAGAGAAAAATTTAAAAAGTGTTCTTCTTGAGTGGCCGAACCCAAAGAACAAGAGTTGTCCATCGTGTGTCTCTACTATCTCCATTCAAGTTCCTGAGTACCGTGACGCGCTCACACGCCGTTACCAATCCCGGGTTATAGCCAGGAAGATCTTGTGGTTCAAATCAGGAAGCAGATCAAAAAGAAGAAGGAGCCTACAAAAGTTGGTATGAAATAGTTTCTTCTCCTTCTTATTGCATTTGATTCTTACTGTACAAATGAGTTAGTTTATGATTGCATAAAAATTTTTAAAACCCTTCTGCTACGCAGTCTGTAACCTTAGGTTCCTACAAAATGGTATTAGAGCCATTTTTTGTACAGTATAATCAAATTCGATTGCTCATGATTGCATATATGAATGTGTAAACACTGTCTTTATGATTGTATGAATGTTTATAATTAAATTGTTTAAATTTAAACATGGTTGATCGTAAATTTTTATGGTACATGGGTTTTAGGGTTTTGGATTTTGAATGTAATATTTTTCTGTTGTAATATTAAATCCGGGTTGTATTATTATTTTATTTTTTATTGATGTAAATCGATGAAGAAGATGATCCGGAAGACATACAACCGTAGGCTGCCGCACGGGTCTGTGCACTTGCCAAACGCATGATTGTCTTGCAAAATATTGTTTCCACATGCATGATTGTCATGCTAATTATTGTTGCTGTGTTCAATTGTTGCACGTGATAATATATTTTAAAGCTAACAGATGTGAAACCTACAAGTGTTTCAAAAGCAATGCAATACAAAGTTACAACATTAAATTGTTATGCAACTGTGCAGGTGTCATGCACTCCATGCGCAAGTGTTGCACAACATGGTCATGCACATGCACGCTGCGCAATTGTTGCGCATGGTGCGGCAGTCAACGGTTTGGGCCGAATTTGGGAAATCCCGGGCCACCGAAAAATGTTAGAGTAACATTTGGGCTTTAAAGGATTTAATCCATGAGATGGATCCATTAAAAATAAATCAAGTTGGACTTGATTTTTGGGCCTAAAAGATGCAGAAGATTCAAAAGACAAAGCCCTTGAAGAATATTGGAATTGCTTGAGGACCAAAGAATTTTTTTATTTTATTTTAAAGTTAGATAAACCCATTGTACTCGGTCAACTCATGTATGCTTTTATTATGAGATGATTAAAGCATTGTCATGCATATACATATCATTTAGATTAAGTGTGCCTACACATATATGTGTTGATATGTCATACATGCATTATAGCCATCAATATTATGTTTTTTTTTTTTTTTTTTTAATAATTTGATTACAATGGGTAATTCACATAATTGGCTATAAATTAATGGGATTAGTTTTTAGGAGTAAAAACTTGGTAATTCTCATTAATCACTAATCTTTTTATTAAAGAGTTTAATTACTTCGATTAGTAGGGTCCTTTATATATATTAGGATTAATTCGATTAAGCCCCTAACAATGTGTTTAGTTTTAATAGTTAAAACTTGGTAAATACAAATTTAATAATTCTAAGTCTTAGTAAATAGTTTACAAAGATTAGAATTATCACTAATGAACTAGATTTTTAAGAGTTAAAAATTGAATTAGTTTATTAACTGTTGGAATAGGATTCTAATAATTTGTGATTAATGCACTTGACGCTTATATTGAAATTAACCGTTTAATCTAGTTTAATCTAGGTGCATTAATATTAATAGAAAACCCTTATTATACAATAGTGAGTGGGAGAGGGATATATGACATTATATCCCGCGGTCTCCATCATTAGTTCAACACCGTAAGATTTGAGTGGGGCCTCGTGACGGCTTTGCTTTCGTCCTCCCTAAGGAGGGTTTCCAAAAGAATCAATACCAAGGTTGACTTCCTAACAGATAGGATTTCTGAGGGGATTTCAGGATTGATCGACCCTAAGACGGCAATTCTCGAGTTAAGCTCATGAGATCTGAAATGATGGATTACGTTCACAAGATTTTAATTAAATTGGTTAATTAAAAACCTAACTAAATAAACGATGGTTGAATGATATTGGAATAAAAGTTATTCTGGTATATCATTTGATTGAGAATGTCTCGATCCAACATGCAAGAATTTGACCAACCCTAAGGCGGCACTTACTTGTGGTATGTTGGATTGTCGTGGCATAGAAGCATTGTTTTCTTAGGGTTGTTCTTGTTCATTAAACATTTTCATGCATCATGTTTAATTTTATGCCGAACATTCGCACATGTTTTGAATGTATGACTGAATGAATTCTTAATTTATGTTTTTTCAGCCATGTCAACTGCACTATTACAAATCATAGCCAATGACAAATTAACTGGTGATAACTACACTAAATGGAAACATAACAAAAATGCAATCTTGGTCACCAAGGACCTAAAGTTTGTGCTTACGGAGGAATGTCCTCCAACGCCTACTGCTAATGCCGCATGAACTATTTGTGAGGCATATGAGAAATGGATCTCATCAGATAAGAAAGGCCGAACATATCTGTTAGCAAGTATGACAGACGTGCTTCTCACTAAGTACAAAGCAATGGGTACTGCATTTGAAATAATGGAGTCATTGCAAGCCATGTTCGGGCAGCCCTCTAAGCAAAACCAGCATGAAGCTGTTCATTCTGCAATGCTTGCTCGGATGAAAGAGGGCGCATTTGTTCGGGAACATGTCCTGAACATGATGTCCTATTTCAACACGGTAGAGATTAATGGTGGGGCCATTGATGAACCCAGTCAAGTAAGCATCATACTGACGACTCTTCTAAAGAGTTTCGATCAGTTTAAGAGTAACTTTGGGATGAGCAAGCTTAGGTTCAATCTCACTCAATTGCTTAATGAGCTCACTACTTTTGAGTCCTAGACTAAGGACAACAAAAGTAAGACCGGTGAGACAAATGTTGCCAAACCATCTTCCTCTGGTAATAAGAAGAGGAAAAAGGTCTACTAGGAAGGCAAAGAGTAAGTCCAAGCCCAAGAAAGCCCAAGGCAAGAAAAAAGGCACCTCCACCGACCAAGGCAAAGGAAAGTGTTTCCATTACAACAAGGTTGGACACTGGAAGAGGAATTGTCCTCAGTATCTAGAGGAGGTAGCCAAGAAGAAGAAGGTGAAAGGTAAATATGATTTACTTGTTCTTGAATCGTGTATAGTGGAAGATGATTCTTCACCCTGGATAGTTGATTCGAGGGCCACTAACCATGTTTGTTCTTCTATACAGTAGACTGATTCTTAGACACAGCTTGAGAAGGGAGCCTTCTCTATGCGTGTTAGGTTAGGGGATGTTGTGTCAGGCCGAGCTGTAGTTAGACTACATTTTGGAAGTTGTTTTATTGTTTTGAATAATGTATTTTTAATTTTTGGATTTACTCGAAATTTGATTTCAGTTTCAATGTTGTTGGAACAATTATATTCTGTTTCTTTTAATAATAAGTCTGTTATTATTGCAAAGAATGGTTTGAATATATGTTCAGGATTAAACGAAAACAAATTGTATGTTTTAAGGCCGTTAATACATACTACACTACTCAATGCTGAATTGTTTAAAGTTGAAAAACCTAAAACAAAACGACAAAAGATTTCTCTAGAAAATGAAACGTATCTATGGCATCTAAGACTTGGCCATATCAACCTTAACTGGATAGATAGACTAGTGAAAAGCAGACCTTTAAGTGAGTTAAATGTTGGCACCTTACCTGTCTACGAATCCTGTTTAGAAGGTAAAATGACCAAGAGACCTTTTACTGAAAAATGGCTTAGAGCTAAAGAACCACTTGAACTTATACATTTAGACGTCTGTGGACCGATGAATGTTAAAGCAAGGGGTGGTTATGAGTATTATGTCACCTTTATAGATGACTACTCGAGAAACGGATATGTCTAACTAACGTAACGGAAGTCGAAAACTTTTGAAAAGTTCAAAGAATTCCCAGCTGAAGTTGAGAACCAGTTAGGAAAGACTATCAAGTCTCTACAATAAGATCGTGGAAGTGAGTACCTTGACCAAGAGTTTGAAGACTTTATGGTTGAGTATGGGATAGTGTCCTAACTCACAACTCCTGGTACACCACAACAAAATAGTGTCGCGGAGAGGAGAAATAGAACCCTAATGGAAATGGTGAGATCTATGATTAGTTTCTCATCATTACCAAATTCCTTTTGGGGATATACATTACAAACTGCGGCTTACATTTTGAATGTAGTCCCATCCAAATCTGTTCCTAAGACTCCCTTAGGGTTATGGAATGGTCGTAAAGCTAGTTTGCGATATTTTCACATATGGGGGTGTCCAACACATGTGCTGAAGAACAGAAGTGGAAAGCTGGACCCTAAGTCTGTGGTCTGCTTGTTTGTAAGATATTCCAAGGAGACCAGATGTGGATACTTCTATAGACCTAAAGAGAACAAAGTATTTGTATCGACAAATGAAACATTTCTTGAGGATAACTATATTAGTGATCATAAACCTCGTAGCAAGATTGTATTAAATGAAAAAATGGAGCCTGGTATGACCAGTGCTCAGTTAGCAAGAGTTTTTGATCCATTGACATTTGATAGTTAGATGATTCCTAGTCAGGATACACTACCACCTAGACGTAGTGGGAGGGTTGTAAGACAACCTGAATGCTATTTAGGTATAGGTGAGGGATGAGATGTCGTCTTTACTAATAGTGTGGATAATCCATTGACATTTGAGAATGCAATGAAAGATCCTAACAAAGAGGAATGGCTTAAAGCCATGAATCTCGAGATGGAGTCCATGTATTCTAACTTAGTCTGGGAACTTGTAGACTTGATGGATGGGGTAAAACCTATAGGGTGTAAGTGGATCTACAAGTGAAAGTGATGAGTAGATGGGAAGGTAGAGACCTTCAAGGCAAGGCTAGTGTCCAAGGGTTATACCTAGAAAGAAGGGGTCGATTATGAAGAGACCTTCTCGCAAGTAGCCATGTTTAAGTCTATTCGGATTCTCTTATCCATTGCTGCCTATTTTGATTACAAAATTTGGCAAATGGACGTCAAGACTGCATTTTTGAATGGCAATCTTGATGAAAGCATCTACATGATGTAACTAGAGGGATTCGTGTCTCCAGATCAAGAGCAAAAAGTTTACAAGTTGCAAGGATCCATTTATGGACTTAAGCAAGCATCTAGATCTTGGAACATAAGGTTTGATGATGTGATCAAAACCTATGGCTTCGAGTAAAACGTTGATGAGCCTTGTGTCTACAAGCGCATCATTGACAAGATGGTAGTTTTCTTAGTTCTTTACATAGATGATATCCTACTCATTAGGAATGATATAGGGGTATCATTGGAAGTAAGAGGTTGGTTGGCTAGCCAATTCCAAATGAAAGATTTGGGAGAGGCAATTTATGTTCTAAGGATCTAATTTATAAGGGATCGTAAGAATAAACTCATAGCATTGTCTCAGGCATCGTATATCAACAAAATTCTTGTGCGATTTTCGATATAAAACTCCAAGAAAGGTAATTTACCTTATAGGCATGGAGTTCACTTGTCTAGGAACAGTGTCCTAAGACACCTCAAAGAGTTGAGGATATGAGACATGTTCCTTATACGTTAGCAGTAGGTAGTCTCATATACGCTATGTTATGCACGAGACCGGACATCTGCTTCGCAGTGGGAGTAGCCAGTAGATACCATTCCAACCCAGGATTGGATCATTGGGTTGCTGCTAAGACTATTCTCAAGTATCTTCAAAGAACGAGAAACTATATGCTAGTGTATTCTGGACAGGATTTGATCCCGTTAAGATATACAGATTCTGATTTTCAGTCAGACAAGGATTCTAGGAAATCCACGTCTAGAGCAGTATTCACCCTTGGTGGTAGAGCCATTGTTTGGAGGAGCGTTAAGCAATCTTGTATTTCTGATTCCACAATGGAAGCTGAATATGTAGCCGCTTGTGAAGCTGCTAAAGAGGTTGTTTGACTCCACAAGTTCTTGAGCGATTTGGAAGTTGTTTCAGATCTGGATAAGCCCATCACACTTTATTGTGATAACAGTGGTGCTATGGCTAATTCCAAAGAACCAAGAAGCCACAAAAGAGGTAAGCATATAGAGAGGAAATATCATCTCATTAGAGAGATATTGTAGAGAGGAGATGTGACCGTGACCAAGGTAGCATCACAGGACAATCATGCTAATCCATTTACGAAGACCTTACCGGCTAAAGTGTTTATGGGTCACCTAGAGAGTCTAGGTTTACAAGATATGTCTCACGTGCTTTAGTGCAAGTGGGAGATTGTTGGGGTTTTTGCCCTAAAGCTTGTAATTTGTAAATGTGAATCGAACATTAATAAAAGAAGTAGTTTATTCATTCTATATACCTGTCTCATACATTTATATCATGTGTTCTTAACATCCAAGATTGCCGTATGTAGTCAATAATTGAGTATATGAGTGTCATATACAAAGGTATTCAATTTGAGATGAGCAATCTAAATAGTCCGTAGATAGCAAATAGAGTTGGGTACTTTATTTGTGATTAATCTACAGCTGTGGTCTATTCCATAATGTACGATGGTCTTAACCTAGACTATTCATATGGTGATATGAGAATGAAGGCACCTTTATATGATGTGATCATATAGGATTAGGCCATGATCTATATGAATCTCTCACCAAGATCCGTTACAAGATGAGATTCATATATATCAACAAATGATGGCTATATATGGGTGATCTTAATGTTGAGTGTCTTATCGACTCTTTCAGGTTAGATCGTGGTTTTTGATATGCCATAGGTGAGATCGGAGTTGCATTCCCAGTCAATAACTTCAAATGTTGGAATTGCGGTTTGGCTTGTGGCTGGGAAGGTTTGTACACAATAGAGGAATCCACTCCTTCCTTTGAGAAGTAGATAGTAGTTCCCTTAAGGGTTGATTCGGGGCTTGAACAATATGAGCGCTCTCCTAATTCCGTAAGGAATGTAGGATTTATTGTTCATTAGAGAATCAATGGTACTTAATGGAAAGATGTAATTAGAGAGGTATAACAGACATTATGACCCAGCTCTAATTATGAACTACTTGTGGAGGATTATACTATATGTAATAGTTATATCAATGGACACCAAGAGTTATTGGTTTGTGTAAAAATGTCTATAGTTGAGATAGTGCAGCTTCAGGTTTTTAGTAGAATAACACCGAAGTTAATAATCATGAAATATTAAGTAAAGAGTTTAATTAATTATTTCTAAAGATTATTGGAGCTCAAAATACTGTGGGTCCATTAGGTCCCCTTGCTAGCCCGATTGATTAAGGTAACAAGGGTCACGGTTAATTAATTGGATTTTCCAATTAATTTTGTTACGAAAGTGACACGTGTCTATTCAAGAATTAATTGAATAATGTGATTATTTAATTATGTTAATTAAATAATTAGATTATTTAATTGTGTAATTAATCATTAGATGGAGGGTGTTGATTGATATTTAATTTTGAATGAAGAAAAGATAATTTGATTATTTTATTTTTATTAAATTAAATATTTAAATTTGAATTTAAAAGAGTTTTGAATTCAAATCAAATCAAATAAATTAATATTAATTAATATCTTTAAAGATATCATATATCTTAAAAGATTTGATTGATTGGTTTATTTTAATATATATATATGATATATGTTTCTTTTAAAAAACTGATATAGGATCAGTGCAATTGATTTGAAACAACAACACAAGAGAGGGTGGTGGCCATCAAGAGAAAAATTTAAAAAGTGTTCTTCTTGAGTGGCCGAACCCAAACAACAAAAAGAACAAGAGTTGTCCTTCGTGTGTCTCTACTACCTCCATTCAAGTTCCTGAGTACCATGACGCACCCACATGCCATTACCAATCTCGGGTCATAGCCAGGAAAATCTTATGGTTCAAATCAGAAAGCAGATCGAAAAGAAGAAGGAGCCTACAAACGTTGGTTTGAAATAGTTTCTTCTCCTTCTTATTGCATTTGATTATTACTGTACAAATGGGTTAGTTTATGATTGCATAAAAATTTTTAAAACCCTTCCGCTGCGCAATCTGTAACCCTAGGTTCCTACATAATTATATATATAATATACTTTTATATTTTATTATTATTATCCATAATTTATCATGTTATTATACATTCATAATTAGGGGTATTTTGGTCAAAATACTGTTAACTCCATTCCATTCCGTTGTTAACCAAACAAAATAATACTGATTCAGAGACTAATTCTAAAGTTTCAACCAAACAAAAAACTTAGTTTTCCTTTCCTTTTCATTCTCATTCTTATTCACATTACCATTTCGATTACCATTCCACCATGTAACCAAACGTGGCCATAGAGTATTGACCAATAACTCGACTATATATGTTTTAAAAAATATAATTTTTTTAAAAGTTTCAATAAATATTTTTAAATATATGTCTATCGTAGAAATTAGAATTTTGATTAGTTGAATAAATTTAAATTTATCTAACAAGGTTATTTATTTATTTATTTATTATTATTATTATTATTATTATTTTTTATTTCTAACAACTCATATAGTTTATATATAAATATTGTTCAACTGTTAACATGTCAAAGGTTGTAATCAAGTGGTAAGGACTTACAACCTTTGAACTTGAGGTCTCACGTTCAACTCCTAATTGTCATTATTATCAGAAGTGGGTGGTGGTGGTCGGCGGCAGGAGGTGGTTCGACGACCGGCAGTCCCGTTGCTGGTTGCCAGCCGGCGACGGGGGTGGTCCGGCTGATAGTGGTTTGGTGGCAGGGGGGCAGTCGGCGGACACGGTGGCCAGATGGCGACGGGAGGTGGCGGCGGCCGAGATGGTGTATAAATATAAAAAATGTTATTTAAATAAATATTATAATTAATATTGATAGTTTTTAATTAAATATTGTAAAGATTTCTTGACAGTTTTAAAAACTGTCAAGATAAAACTGTCATAAAAATAATAATAAAATAAATAAATAAATAAAACTGTCAAGAAAGCCTTTGTTGACAGTTTTTAACTATCAATAAACTTGATATTTTCTTGTAGTGGGAACAACTTTTACGATATGGAAACCAATTTAACGTTGAAATCAACTTCAAATTTGTTACCGGGAACAATTACTAATATTTGTATGGTTTTAAACTATCTATCTAATATTTATATGATCTTATTATACAAGACTTATAAATTTATTCCAATAATGTATTCAGTAGTTATGGATACCCCAAATTGTTATTCTCAATTACTCATTATCTTAGGAGTTTCGAGTTTCGATTTTTTCCCAAATTGTAAATTAAATATTTGGAATTAATAATTTCCACTTGCAAATCGATACAAATTTTACAATAATAATTTTAAAAATCAATTAAAAATTTAAGAACCTCTATTGGTAGAAGATCTAATTGTAGTAGATCTATTGGAAATAGTGGTTTTTTTATTTTTTTTATTTTTTATTATTATTATTTTTTTTAATATAGTTGTTTGATTTGTAGATTTTTTTTAAAAATATCTATTTGGAAAAGCACCTCCCCATGAGCTTTTGCCTAGTAGAGATTTAAACTCTACTAGCATCTACTCAATTTAAAATAGACAATCTCAAAAGTTCAACCAAACAACTGTAAAAAAAACTTAAATAGACGTTTGTAGACCTTTTGAAGCAGTAAAAAACTCAACCAAACAAGCACTAAAAGTAACAATACATCTCCAAGTCGCTT
The DNA here is from genome assembly GCA_008009225.1 of Acer yangbiense. Lineage (NCBI taxonomy): Eukaryota > Viridiplantae > Streptophyta > Magnoliopsida > Sapindales > Sapindaceae > Acer > Acer yangbiense. Next base: position 32,956,487 of record CM017761.1, on the reverse strand, counting down.
AAAAAAAATAACAATACTTCCTCACATATATATAACAAAATGAATAATTTTAGTACGTAAATTTCAATAATTAATTTATAAAACAAGAAAAAGGATTGGTTCAAACAAAAAAAAAAAAAAAACTTACTAATCATCTTACAGAGTTTCTATTTTTTTTCCCAAAATTGTGCTTTGATCCCTGCAAATAATCAGGGCAGTGCTGAACTACCCTGTCATATATCAATTTTAATGGTAGGGGTTCTTAATGTAACTGCTATTCTTAGTGCTTCCAGGCCACTATGGAGTATAAAAGGAACTCTCATATATATGAGACATACCCGAGAACATGAGAAGGGTCCCTATATGTAATGAAGGTGTCTGTGTACAACATAGGTAAGTTGATAGATTAGGAGCTGCTGAAAGAATTCTTAGTCAATGAAAAATCTTGTGCTCGCTTGAATCTTGGGCCAAGGGGATGAGAGCATTTTTTCAAGTCCTTTCTTCTATTATGCTATAGCTATAGTTTTGGGGATTCATATGGCATTTGAATTGTAGTTGTGACTACTTTGTTGAACAGTTGGTATCCATATCTAATCGGGTAGGTTTCTTGACCTGCCAACTGTATTGCCTATTCCACTTTTCAGCTATAACAGCTATATTATGCACAAAAGGTTTAAAGAGAAGTCTTTAGGGTTGCTAAGGATGATATAGGCTGGCGGACTTGTCTTGGATTTCTAATGTATTCTTTTAAATAAGGGTGTTTAAGTAAGTCTGCTAGTTGATTATTTGTGATGTGATCACATTCCTTTTTTTTTTTTTTTTTCAGGAGGAAGAAAACCAGCCTGTGAATGAAAATGATGCTGAAGTGAACTCATGAAAAGCAGGGACAACTGGCCATAGCAGCAGCTCGTGGGGGACGAAAGTCTCTTACAAGGACAAAGGTGGTAAATCATCGCACAATTCCAAAATCCAAAAGCAATTGAGCAGCTGGTAAAATTTATTACATAGTTACTGTTGTTCTGGGCAACATATATAATGTTAAAATTCACAGTTTAAATATTATTTTGGCACAATTACTGATATGCATTGTTTTCCAGTAAATTGTATTGGCTTGTTGAACACAGCTAATATTTAAGAATTAATAAAATTTAGTTTCAGTTTCAAGTTTGAAAACTAAGAAGTTGTTCATTTCTCCTCTTCAATTTCTGATTGCTTCTCTGCTACCTTTACCAGCTGAATAACAGCAGAAGAATCTTGTTTGTGGCTTGACCCATTAGCAGCATTTTTAGTCTTGTTCCTTTTCGCCAAGCGAGCCCAGCCGACGAGACCATCTTGTATGTGCTCATCAAATATTGCCTTCTTGAATGAAGTCCCCATCTTCATTTCAACAATTGCAGTTTAAAAAACAGAAAAGCAAGAAGATGATGTTTTGTGAAGTGATATTGTCTTACTTGTGTGACAATAGCATAGAGTGGCAGGGTACTGTAACTGCAGAGGAACTGAATAAACACCCTGGAAGATGCAAATTCACAATCAAATTTAACTGATACACAGGTAAAAATGATGAACTAAGCTATCGATAATTTTACCCGATCAAGAGTCTTGGGATAATTAAACTAACTTGTCCCATTATGCAGGAATCAAATCCATATTGAACCTGTAAATATGTATTATCATTATTTGTATGATAGGATATATATATATATATATATATATATATATATATATATATATATCAGTATCTCTTTGTGATATATATTCTTACCCATATCCAGAAGAAAAATGCCAGTTCAAAAGAATTTTGGAATAGAATGATGTGAATAAGCAAGATAATGATCTTGGGTCTTTGGAACCAGAAATGATCATCTGAAGGTTGAACTACCAAATCTCCTTCAACTGCTACATGTTTCTCGGCGACTTCGTGTGCTAATTGGTTGATTATGTGCTCCAACTTAGTGCCAACAGCAAGTAGAAGCTGTAAAAGAAGATAGAGAATATATGTAACTTGTTCTCCAAGAAATAACTACAGTAAATGTTGTTCAAAACTTACAACGAAGGGAATGAATGCTATCCAGAAATATGTATGCCAACCTACACGTGAAAATTGAAAAGTTAAAAGTAAAAACATATTCTTGAACCTAAAAGCTTTTACTAGCTTACCATAGACATTCAGCAACAAGAACAGGCAAACGAACAACCAAAGATACCAGCTGCAGAATAAGTGAAATAACAACTCTCAAGCTCAACAACAGATGGAAAGCTCTATTTCAAACTAGATCTTAATATTAAGCAGCACCTTATTCCAACAACTTTTTTGAAATCGGCTTCAAGGGTACGCATCATGTACTTGTGAAAGTTAAACTTTGGATTTCCCCTGCAATGCGTCTAATATAGAACAAGTTAATTAAAACTTTGTTGGCATAGCAGAGATTCAAATAACTTAATTACCATAATGAAGCCTAGTCGCAATGTTGTATAATCTGATTTGGTGACAGAGCCGTAGAATTGCTTGAAAAATGAATGCTGAAATCAGAAGCAAAGCAAATGAGATTGGAGATTGAAGATTTTTATGTAAGATTAGGCATGACTTACCAACCAACCAAGCAAAGAATAGCTCTTGCCAAGACCCTGAAACCGATGCTTGATGAAATCGTGATCTTGGACATGAGTATATCTGCTACTTTGACCTGTGCACCAATGTAACTTACATTAGAAGAAATAGACAACAAAACACATTATAAGAGTTATAAAACATTACCCTCCTGGAGATCATATTCTCCTTTGGAAGCAGAATCCTCCCAACGTTTCCATTTACGTATCTACATGATGATGACCAAAGTAAATTAGTAAACACCAATGAAGAAAAATAAAGAAAAGAAAAGTTACCTTGGCCCCTCCAAAAAGAATGGTTAGAGCACAGAAAGTGACATGCACAACAGCTAGCACGAAAATGAATATGTGAAGATGATGCAGGGCTGTTAAAGATAACAATGGCACTTTCCCCTGAAAGTAAATCAAACCGAATTACTATATGAATCAAATTCTTTAATTACAAAAACAAATTGACAAGATAATTTACGTTGGCAGTGCAGTAATCAGCAGAGGCTGAGGACTCCGCCAGAAGTCGATCAAAGTGTGTTGTTGTAATGGTATTTGGAGACTTGTCTCTTTTGCAAGGCAACCATTTACTGGCCAAATCCTCAGAGATGCAGAATTTGGCAATGCTGTTCTGGAACACTGTAAGTAGCAGTGAAATGAACCCCAACAGCATCAACTCTTCTTTGATCTTTTGTAAGGCTTCGAAAAGAGGTTTTTGGTCGTTTTTCTTCAACACCTGTATGTAACAAGAATAATGAAATCAGGATTCAGGAGTAGTCATTCTCTGATTCAGACGTCTGTTTCTTTTTTTTTCAAAGAAAAACATTGCCTTGCCAAAGTAGTGAAGAAGGCGTTCAACAGCAAGAGAAATGATAACAATGACACTGCAAACCAAGGCAACCACCCACGTTGGTGTATACTCCAACGTCGTTCCTTCTCCGGCCATTTTTCTTTTCCAATTGAAGCTTTTGAGTCAAACGGTCACCCCGAAGGTTATTTAGTCAATGAAAACTCTGTTTTCTTCTCTGAATACTTCTCATACTTACAAGAAAACAGTTTTTGGTCTGCAAATAAACAAGAATATAAGCAAAACATGTATTAGTTAAATAATATTACACAACCACGATCACATCAGTTTTGTTAGTCATGCTTCCCACTAAATACATTCTCCATTATTTAATTTGAGTTTTTCTTTCAAGTAAACCATGTTCAAGTCAACAAACTCATATAACAAAGATATACTAGTAATAATTGATTCAAAAAATATTATTTTTAAAAAAAGTCAACAATTCCATATAATATGGTAAATCGCCGGTGAAGAAAAGTTAAAAGAAAGAAATGTCAATAAAAGGCAAGTACAATATTTTCTAGTTTTAATAAATATTACTTGCATTTTATTAAAAAAGTTTGTCACCGAATAAAAGTTAATATATATTTTCTACAATATTAATTGGCTTTTATTAATAAAAGATTACCTTTCAATACTTTGTAAATAATGATATATTTATTATTACCTATTTTATTAGTGCTTCTTAGAGATGCCCAACTCCCTCACGGGCTCCACACAAGGCCGGTCTTGGGCCGTTGCACCAGGTGCAACCGTCCCGGGCCCATATATATATATATATATATATATATATATATATATATATATATATATTTTATATGAAAAGCTGATTATATAAGTAAAAGATCATGGGTCCAAATCATTTTCAATGAAAGATCAAAAGGCCCAATTAAACTAAGTAAAGTTAGAGATGAAAGGGTAACAAAATTAATGGCTGTTAATGATAAAAGGAACTTGTTTATGGAAAAACAATTTTTTTTTTTTTTTTTATAATAAAAACTAGACTAATCTAAGGGAAAAAGTATCACAAGTGATCATATGCTAAAAAACTTGAAACTATTAAGGCGTGTCTAAATATACCTTGAAGGGGGGGGGGGGGGGGGGGGGGTGAATAGGTTGTGATTGTGCCTAAATTGTTGTATATTTCGGCCCTCTTTTCCTTATCATTTGTCTCATTCTTGTGTGTTTTTCCATGTCTAATAGGCTCTTTTGTAGTAAATACAGGCAATAGGTGTAATTTAGGAGCTGGAGATGAAATGTGCGAATTTCAGACGTGAAACAAGCCAAAAAGCAAGAAATGAAGCTTTAGTGCACGGGTACTGTGCTAGTAAGCACACCCACGCACTACCAGCACACCTCCTGCCAAAATTAGCCAGAATCAACATAGAGTGCGGGTCCTAACCGCACTTGACCCGCACTCCAGAGAAGATCCGAGAGCTGAAATTGTGAAGAAATGATAAAGTGTGGGTCCCAACCGCACTCGACCCGCAGACCCGCACTTTATGGCAGAAGGAACCCAAATATTGTATAGTGCGCAGGTGTTGCACGGGTCCACACTTGCGCACTACCAGCGTACTTCGTGACCAAATCAGGCCAAAAATGTGATAAAGTGCAGGTGAGTGCGGGTCCTTGAACCGCACTCCACCCGCACTCCACATGCGTTAGCTTCAATTTTCAAGTTTAAGTGACCTATTTTTGCATCCTCTATAAATAGAACCTTATATGTTTTGACCAAAAACAATCCCCTACACCTCCCACACTTAGATAATTTATTTCTTTACTTGTTTTCTAGCCTAGGAATAGAGCCTAAATTGTTGTATATTTCGGCCCTCTTTTCCTTATCATTTGTTGTATATTTCGGCCCTCTTTTCCTTATCATTTGTCTCATTCTTGTATGTTTTTCCGTGTCTAATAGGCTCTTTTGTAGTAATTACAGGCAATAGGTATAATTTAGGAGCTAGAGATGAAATGTGCAAATTTCAAACGTGAAACAAGCCGGAAAGCAAGAAATGAAGCTTCAGTGCGCGGGTATTGTGCGCACACCCACGCACTACCAGCACACCTCCAGCCAAAATTAGCCAGAATCAACATAGAGTGCGGGTCCTAACCGCACTTGACCCGTACTCCAGACAAGATCCGAGAGCTGAAATTGTGAAGAAGTGATAAAGTACAGGTCCCAACCGCACTCGACCCGTAGACCCGCACTTTATGGCAAAAGGAACCCAAATAATGTACAGTGCGCAGGTGTTGCACGGGTCCACACCTGTGCACTACCAGCGTACTTCGTGACCAAATCAGGCCAAAAATGTGATAAAGTGCAGGTGAGTGCGGGTCCTTGAACCGCACTCCACCCGCACTCCACATGCGTTAGCTTTTATTTTCAAGTTTAAGTGACCTATTTTTGCATCCTCTATAAATAGAACCTTATATGTTTCGACCAAAAACAATCCCCTACACCTCCCACACTTAGATAATTTCTTTCTTTACTTGTTTTCTAGCCTAGGAATACTTTCTCTCTCATCCATACCCATCTCTACTCATCCAAAGGCAACTAAGGAGATTTGGATTCAAGCTTCAAGGAAGGAGAGCTCTTCAAGGGTTTCCTCTCAATCTCTTCTCTTAGTTTTATATTTGTTATTAAGAACCATGAGTAGCTAAATCCCCCACTAAGAGGTTAATGTGATTAGTTGATGGATATTGGGTTTTGTAAATAAACTCTATTGTTTTATTTTCATATCTATCTCTATGTTCTATTCTATTGCTTTGAATGATTTCCACTATTGATTTGTCTTGGATACACTCTCTTAGCATGTTGATTTGGAGTCTTTATTGCTTTGTTAAATGGAAGGAATTTCCAGAATTCTGGCTCAACAACCGCGGTCTTAATCTAACCTCGATCGAGTGACCTTCATTATACACCCTAGGTCGGCCTTGTGAGAGGATTAGAAGCCTTCGCTATGCACCCTAGGTTGGCTACTTTAGTGGTTTTACGAGAACTAACCTTCGAGTAGAATCCGATTGAATAACCTCGAGCTTCATCCAATCATAAATGGGTGGCCTTTGCTATACACCCTAGGGCGGCCACTTGTGAGGGAATTGGAAGTCATCACTATACACCCTAGGATGGCTACGTTAGAAATAGGTTGAGCCATAGTTAGATAGATGAGTTTTCATGGTTAGAGTCCCAATTGAGCAACTAGCCATAGTTGGTTGCTTAGGAGAGATTAATCGCTAGTATGAGGTATTCGCTATACACCCTAGGTTGACCCCTTACTAGAGGCAAATAGTCAATTCTATACACCCTAGGTTGGTTACATTTGTCAAAACGTGCTTAATTGAGAGTTTATTGCATTGCCTAGTGTTCACCTTAGTCATATCACTTCATTTGCATTCATTTTTAATCATTGCATTCCTAGATTGCTTTAGTTAATTCACACCTCACACCACCAATCATTCATTTTTACTTTTATGCATGCTAGTTCTATTAATCCCAATCTAATCATAGCTACCTCTGATCTCTGTGGACGACCCTTGCTTGCCACCATACTTGTGTTTTTAAAACCCTTTTGAGGCTTGCTATGTTTATAAATGTTGTTGACGGATCTTTTTAACGGCAAAAATTCTCACGTCAAATGGCATCGTTGCTAGGGATCGGTGTGTGTAGTAGTGGTTAGATTTGTTTTAATCTTATTAGTTCTTAGTTGTTTTTAGTCTTTCTAGTTTCTTTTTATTTCTTTGGTAGTTTTTGTTTTTGTTTGTTTCAGGACTCTATGAATTCCTTTTGGGAAAATTCGAGGCCAAGCTACTCAACAATTAGCATGTTAAGGAAAAATGAGATATTAGAGCTCTTTCAAGAAGGTTGTCGAATCAATGAGCACATTATAGCTAACAAGAACTTAAAGAATTATGTGTCACCTAGCCGGCCAAACGAAGGAATAGAGTCAGCATCAAAAGAGTACCTCAACAACTCAACCAACGATAGTTATGACCAGTTCAAAGTGAACAAACCGGTGGAATCCTCAAATAGCTAAGAGGAAAGACATGGTCATGAGAGTTGTTTAGCAGCAGACAATCTAAATCATAAGGAGACAAGAAGCCGTGTACACGCTCTTGTACAAATATTTAAGAAGGATGTGGAAACCAAGGAAGAACCGTCGAAGAAACAAGAGCAAAGCACAGAATTTGAGGAAATATTGCCTTTACTTCAAGAGAGATTAGTGAAAACCTCCCAAGAGAAGGAAGAGGCAAGGGAAGAGTTTAAAAGAAAATTACAACTCGTGATGAAGGAGTTGGAAGAAAATGAGGCCTTGGAAAAGGTGAAAGTGGAAGAGCTTGAAATGCAAAACAGAAGCTCACTCTTAAAGTAAGCATGCTCAAAGAGGAGAATGGTACCTTTCGAAGGAAGGTAGTTGAAGTCTCCAACAAAATCAAGGAGTTGGAAAAACAAGTTGGGAGACTTAAAGTTGAGAGGAATTCTGCATCAAAGGAATTCTAAGACCTTGCAAAGTTATGTGAAGAATTTGAAGAAGAATATGCAAGGAAGATAAGGAAGTTGCTTATGGAAGTGGAGTGAAAAGCAAAAGCTTTGGAAGAAACAAAGGAAGCACTTTGTAAGATCCTAGATTTGTGTTGGCTTGATTCCATTGCAAAACTCTCTTTATTTGTATTGCTTAGTTGCTTAGGTGTTTCATAATTAGATCAAGCTTCAAAGAAGGAAAGCAACGTCGCATGCAAAGTTCATATTCAAGAGGAAATGTGCTTATTTGGATGCTAAGGTATTGAGATACTTCTTCCTCTTGCAAGGCATAAGTGCACACACACACAATTCATATATGTGTGCCTCTGCATCGTAGTGCAAACATTTGGTATAACACATTCACACACATTTGAGTATGCACATTCATTGGTCTCTTATAGACAAACATTGTAGAATTGCATGTTTTATAACTATCACATAGATATGGCATACTTGTGTGACTTTATGTTTATTTATTTATATGTCTTGTATTTTGGACTTGAATATATTCTTATGTGATTCCTTATTGAGTCCCGGTCATTTTGGTTACTCGTTCATAAGGTTTCGAGTCCAAATGATGTAGCTACGCTACTTTGCATTCTCATTCGTTGAGTTGACTTCATCGTCATTTTCCGAGATGATTTCTCAAGCATTTTTCAAAGTTTTGTAGTCATAGTCGTGTGTGAGGGAGTCACGGTTCATAATCCAAAAATGGATTCGAAATCAGAGTTCGGATGCCCAAGATACGGCTGAAGAATGTGAGGGATCACGCGAGAGGCAAGCATGGCCAAAGGCCATGCATTGCCCAAGCCATGTGGGAGCCGTGGGACCCACGGCCAGAACACCCCTCTGGTCTCGTGTGGCCCATGTGCCCCCCACGGGGATGGTGATGTGGCTCATTTTGATTGGCCACCGAATCCCTTTCTTCTTCATCTTTTCTCCCTCCATTTATATTCGAAATCCCGTGCAGAATTCACTACAACTTTTGATTTCTTATTTTGATCATATCTCTCTCATTTCAACTCTGAATTGAGTGCTTCAAAAGCCAAAATTGTTGGTCTTGAAGAGAGATACAAACCCTATGCATTTTTAGAGACAGTTGAGTTCGTCATGTTTCCCAGTGATCTGATTTCAGTATGAGGTTCAACTTTTGTATGTGAAACTTCTTCTTCTCACTTCATCTTTTGATCATCTCTTTTAATCTTTCGAATTGATAGATGATATGTGTTTAGAATGTTGTTAGATCATATTCTAGGGGTGGTTGATCTATTGATTGTTGAGTTTTAGCCATTCGATTTCAATTGAACATATATTGCTAAACTTGACCTATCTTGAAATTGATTCTAGAAATGTTGTATATGATGTGCCTCATGTTATTTTATAGGTTTAATTTCATCATCTAAGAACTAAGATTTTTGTGTGATATATTGAATATTCATATCTTGTTCTTATTGATTCATATGCTTTGATTTCTAGATACATTTGTGATTGTTTGTTGAAAGCATATTCTAGATTATCATTGAACATGTTCATAGAGCTTGATTGATCATCTTGCTTTATTTGATTGTGTTTGCATCATTTGCATCACTTAGATCATTGCCTTGTGAAAGGTTGAAGTCTCTTGCAAAGTGAGTGAAGCTTTGTCTTGAGCAAGAAGTCTTAGCTAAGAAAGTGTTCCGGATAGCCAAGCAAGAAGTCTTGATTAGAGTCGGGAGGACTTGGATAGTCAAGCAAGAAATCTTCTTAGAGACGTGAGCATCTTGGATAGGAAGTTGCTTCCTAGAGGTGTAGGACACATCTTGGATAGGAAGTAGGCTTGGTAGTTCACTAGGCCCGAGGTTAGATTAGGAGGTGATAGCTTGAGCGGATATCATATGTTGATAGCTTGAGTGTGTAAGTCCTTTTCATATAGTAGATTGCTTTGCCGGTGGTTGTGGTATCAACCCGTGGATGTTTCCTCTTTGAGGTTTTACCACGTAAAAAAATAATTGTGTCTATTTTCGCTTTACTTTTCATTATCTTCCATATCATATATTGATTGTATCTCTTGTATATTGATTTTCACATGTATTGAATCATACTATACCATTGATTAAATCATATCAAGTGTACATTTCATTCTTGTAATCCGCATATTTTGAATTTGGAAGAATTTGGGCCTATAACTATTCACCCCCCCTCTAGGTATATATTACACTATATTGCTTAAGGGAATTTCACACTTGGTAGGAAGGATGAAGCCCTCAAGGTAGCCAAGGTCAAAGAATGTGACTACATAGTCAATCTAGACAAGGTGGAGAAGGAGGTCCAAGCACTACAAATGAGACAACATCATATACCTCATACTCACCTACCAATAGGGAGTTTTCTTAATCATCCTCCTATTTGCTATTTTTGCTTGCAAAAAGGGCACTTAAAAGCTCATTGTTTTAAATTCCATAAGCATGAAAAATTAAGAAAGTATAGGAATAGGAAAAATCCACCTAGAGTTAAGCAAATTTGGATAAGAAAAGACTTAGTTAGCCAAGTTAAACCCAACGGAAAAGAAAAGGGGAAGTCAACACAACTTGTTTGGGTTGCGAAAAAGAACCAATTTCTAAACTTGGTAAAACCTCCTTTAGTTGATGTCACCCCTAGCATAAGTACATAATATAGAAAAATTCTTTTGAGCACTTTATTTTTTATGTTTTATGTTGTTTAAATTCAATAATGTTGGGATGTTTTTGTTCGGATATTATATTTTGTGGATAGTTGCACATTGATTTTATTGATTATCTTTGTGAATGATTGAGCTGGAGGCTCTTATGCATGTGCTAAATGATTATGAGCCGGATGCTCTATTGCATGACCATGATTATATAGGTTTTAGTGCTTTATACTGTTTAGTTCAGTTTGGGGGTTGTTAATGCCCCCATTCCGCCAATTTTGAGAAAATGCTTAATGTTGGTGTTATATGAGTGCTTGTATTTAAATTCATATTGCATGATTTGCCTTATTTTATTAGTTGAGCCTAATTTTGAGTTGTGTTTGGTGCGCGCCACTAAGCCAGACTCTCTTGTCTTTAACATTGAGGACAATGTTAAGTTTTAGTTTTGGGGTGTAGACGCCTTTGTAAGTCATCTTTTTTAGTCTTGAGTCATTTTAGTGTCAATTTTTCAAAAATTTGATGCTTAGCCAAAATTTCGAGCTTTAATTAACTTAGTGAGATACTTTAAGCATAGTGTTTGTGGCGAATGTGTGTATGCTTAGTGTGCTTGTTTAATAGCTCTTAGTCATTTTTGGGGTCTTACTTGCACTTCATGGGTTAGTCCCATCTTTAGTGTCTAAGTCGAGGGGACTCAGTGCTCAAGCGCCTTGTTCTAATAGTGGAGATTTCCCTTGTGCGATCACAAACACAAGCCGAAAGCGTGTATATTTGAGGGAAAATGATTTTCAAATCTTTAAACACTATTCAAACACCATGCATAGTCTCATTACATCAAAAATCATCATGTGTCATAGAACATGCATCATATAAGTGGACTGCTTGATGGAAACTTTTATTCCCTTAATAGATTGATCTTTTGAAGTGATACTAGGCAATGTGTGATATAGCCACTCAAAAAGCCTAAATACTTCCCATTCCCGTTATGTGTGTGCTCCCAAGCCAATTTCGAAGCCAAACACATATAGATTTTTTCATTCTACACCCACATTATCCATAACCCAAGCAACCTAAACACTAAGCCAAACCTCACTTAATTGATCTTGTTGAGGCTTTTGATTGAATGTAAAATTGTGCTTTAATTTGATAAATGGTGTGTACCTAGGCAATAGTAATGGGTTGTAAAAATGTGCAAAGTCTAAAGGCATGAAATCAAAAGAAGAAAAAAAATGTGAAACAAATTACGGTGTGTTCAATATTAATCTAGAGGGGAGGGGGTGAATAGATTTTAATCGTTATTACCCAATTTTCGCATGTATGTCAATTTTACGAAAATGCCTCTAACTAGTCAAAAAGACAAACAAGTGTAATATGGTGCAGAATGTAAATAACACTTGATATTTACATGGAAACTCTCACGGGAAAAAGCACGGGCTGTTATGTGCACCACAACGAACCTCGAATCCACTAATTGAAATGATTACAACCAAATCTCGGTTAATGATCTAATCCCGATCAATAATCATCACAACTACCTAATCCCGGTATAAATGGACCTAGTCCAATTGCTTGCGAATTAAGCAACCTAATCCCGGTCATAACACAAGACTTAATTCTCTAAGAAGAGATAATAAAATCTATGTGAATATGTGAGATATTCAAAATGCAATTTAGAGCTAGGTAACCCTATATGCTTATCTAGGATGATGATTTTGCAATTAAAATAATCCTAGATATCAATGGCTAAATGACATGTCATAAACCTTAGCTTAATCATAAATTAAACAACCTAGATATAGCTATCAAAATACAACACTCAATCATGTCAACACAACAATCTCTATTTTGTATCTAGAATATATTCTAAGAACATACAAATAATATAAGAGATGTTAATGATAAATAAAACACTAATTATGTAAGATAATAGTGAAGAACTTACCAAAGAGTGTGTGTTGACCAAAACCCATGCAAGCAAGCATCCTAACTATGCTAGAAAATGCTAGATGATATTTTAATGCATATGAGAATGGTTTTTGAGTGTTAAAAATGTGTTCTTGATTTGATTTTCTCTCAAATGTCTCTTTTTGAAGTTTAGGGTTCTTAGAGTTAAAGAACATAATTTAGAGAATGAGAAAGTGTGATATTTATAGACATCAAGAACAGGGCATGTGAAAAGATAAGTTTGCCCTTGAAAACGCATGATCGGCAGTTTCAATCGGTGGCCAGGCTGCTGTTCTCAACCGCCGAATTGAGCTCAAGAAGAACAGAGTATCAACGGCGGTTTCATTTGGCGGTTTTGAAATCGCCGATTCACCAAAAAAGGTGAAACCAAAGGAAAAGCCAAGGGCATTCTCCGTAGGCGGTCTTCGCGCTAAACCAAGCACACATTTGTGCAAGCGCGGACATTTCTGAACATATTCGTGAAATGAATTACACGACACAAAAACACACAACAAAATACAACATCAAAGTGCAAGTGTGAAATGTGACATACGAAGAGTATGCACACAAATGCAAGTATGCTAAGTGTGTGTGTGCAATCTAAATTTCTTCAACGAAAACTAAGCACTAGAGATATACCTTTGGAGTGCTTGTCAACCTTGAGGACTTGAGAGGGTCATTGAGCTTGATCATGAATCACCTAAGCTACCCTTACATTCAATCCTCAATATGTGGTTTATCCATGAAATAAGCCAATCAAGATATGGGAATCCTTATAATCTCCCCCTTTGGCTATTTCGTGACAAAACCACCACTCACATTGATCCTCACAAACATAATTGAAGCTACGGGATAATAATGATATTCTACATTATGAAGAGATATAAAGATGTAAAAAAAAACTTCAAGTCTTCAATCTCTTGTAGAACTATCAACCCTTCAAAACAAAATATTACACTTCCAAAGCAAGTGTATGTGAGATGATCAAGTGAAAATAAAACAAGCATTTGCATTTAAGAATTTAAGCACAACATCATGCAATGTATGTGTATGCAATGCTCCCCCTCAATGGATTACTCCCCCTCAATTTATATTCTCTCCAACATGAACAATTGCTACTACATTTGGCAACTCCTCTTACCACCATTCTACTCCCCCTTTTTGTCATGATATAGGCAAATGAATAGTCCCCAACCGGGTCACTTTTAGCAAAGAGAGATAGTAGCATACATGATATTTGCATAATCATATAAGTCACTTTACGCATCCCAATTAATTGGAGAGAAACAAAGAGATTTATTTGAAGAAAATGTGTGAAACAAAAATGCTTTGCATACAAGACATGTAGCATTCAAGTCCAATATACAATGGTATTTGACAAAGCAAATGACAAAGGTTTCTAATTAGAATTCAAACCAATTTCACCATTGTCATGAGAGAAGCAAGGATATATAGATTTTATTGTCTTCAATTTAAGAGCAACTATATCCAACTTTATAAGCGAAACATGGCATGAGCGACTTTGCACCCTATTTGATTTTTCTGGGAATGATACCCATATGATAGTAGCCATGTTTAACTAATAAAGAAAGAGAGACATTTGGAATTTAAATTCCTTTGAACGGATACAAGATCCTTTATTCATTTTGAGTCTCATTAGCTTTTTCACAGAAGTTTTGCATTTTAAGAATATACAATCATCAATTCATGCTTTTTCATTTGAGCATGTTATATGAATTTCATGTTTTTTCATATGACATTAGTATGTTATAAAAGAATCATCATGTCATGGAGATAACTATAGGTCAATCAAATCATACTTCCTATGTAAATCTCCTAGTCCAAAAATGCATGTTTGAACATAAATATGACATGGATTGTAAACAAGCATGGATCACACTTATTGAATTGAAAACATATATACATATGTGCAACCAAGCTTACTCAAGCAATAAAAAAAGAAGCATAAAATTTTTCAATTTTTCGCATGTATAAAGTATGCAATTGCTCTCTTTGCTTGAGTTCCCCATTTGGGGTCAATCACCACCCTTCAATAATAAAGGTCATGAGGTCCTATAAACCTACCAAGTCCATTGGACTTAGTTGAACCTATGTGAGACACGTTTGTCTCATAGAAGGAAGGTTCATCTTTCCTAATCCACTTAGGTGATATACTTTTCTTCCTAATGGTCAATGGTTCAAGAGATCTAGATGTCATAGGATCATGTAAATGAATTTCTTCCTTCCTATGAGCATGCATTCTAGCTTTAGCCTCTTTCTTCTCAATCATGCTTTTAGCTCTACACAATTTAATGTAACGAAAGCACTTTGGTCTAATATGACCATCAATACCATAAAAATGACATGTATGGATGAAATTAGGAGTCATACCATGTCCTTGTTAGGAATGGCAATGGGGCGGGTTTGACAAAATCCAAATCCAAACCCAAACCCGTGAAATTTTGTGTCAACCAAACCCGCCCGCGAACCCACGAAAATAAACGACTTCGGGTTCGGGTTTTACCCGTGGGTTTGGGGGACACCCAAACCCGTCCACGAACCTATGAAACAAGCGGGTCCATGGGTAAAACCCATGAACCCGCAAACCCACCAATTTTTTAATTTTTTTTTAAAATTATTTCTATATTATTTTTATATGTGAAATATTATAATTTTAAAGAATAAAAACACTTAATAGATTGAAATGTTTACATTTTATTCTCTATATAATTAAAAAGTTTTTATTGGAGTTTAAATTTATAATATTTTAAATAATAAAATATTATATAATTTGTATTGTTCGCGGGTACGTGGGTTCGGGTATGGATTTTTTTCTAAATCCATACCCAAACCCGAACCCGTGATGGGTACAATTTTCAAACCCAAACCCGCCCACAGGTACACTTATCCCAACCCAAACCCTCTTTAAGCGGATTGGGTTCGGGCGGGTCCCACGGGTTCGGGTTTAATTGCCATCCCTAGTCCTTGTGCATGCATATGAGCCTTCTTATGTCTTTGTGGTTGTCTTGGTTGTTGAATAGGATCTCTCCTTCTTTGTTGGTGACCAAGACTTGGTTGCTTCCTTGGTTGAGTTTGCATGATCGATTTCTTCCATTGATGGATTTTAGGTTGAGGGAAGTTAGCATGAGGAACTTTTTGAGCTTGAGGAACTTTTTGAGCTTGAGGTTGTCTTCTTGAAGCTACCTTCACTTGTTCACTATGAGAGCATTGACCTAGATCAATCTTCTTCCTAGGAGTTTGCACCGGTGAAGTCTCTTTCTTGCCTAAGCTCTTGACAAACATGGTCTTGTTAGGAGTGGAGGCCTCCTTACTACCTTCTTCATTCCTCTTAGACAAAGCTAGCTCATCTCTTAGCTTGTCTTCAATCTTCTTGGATCTTTCCACTTGTTCACTTAAGTGGTTAATATGAGCTGAAAGGTCTAGATTCTCTTTTCTTAATCTTCAAATTTCTTTCTTGTTCTTTAATCTAGAACTCTCAAACTTGACTATATAGTCTTGAAGATCCATTTTCTCCACATTTCCATTTGTAGAGTTAGATGAGGAGTCATCATCACTTGAGTCATTTTCTCTTCTTCATGGTAAGAGATTGGAAAGGCAAAGTAGTTATTCTCACAATCATTCAATCTCGAGGGACTTTCTTCAACTACATTCACTTTGTTGTCCCATTTGCGAGAGCTAGCAAGAGCCATAAACTTGGCCATTTCCTCTTCATCACTTTCACTAGAAGTGGCGGCCATTTCCTTTCCTATTCTTCCATTCTCCAAGTTTGCACATTCCTTGGAGATATGCTCGAATCCTCCACATTCGTAGCATTGAATCTTCTCTCTTGAAGACATCTCATGATTTGGCTTGACATTCTTGATTGTGGTCTTCTTTTTCTTGAAGTCATCTCCTTTTGAGCCATAACCACGCTTTTGTAGATTCAAGAACTTCTTGAATCCCTTGGAAATGAGTGCCATGTCTTCATTTAAGTCATCCTCCTCCTCTTCCACCTTGAAAGTTTTCAAGGCTAGATTCTTTTTCTTTTTAGGAGGTGAGGTGGTAACCTTTCTTGATTCATAGGCTAGAAGTCTTCCAATGACTTCACTCGGCTTCATATCCTTGTAGGAGTCATTTTCTTCTAAAGCCGTCACTTTGGGTTCGAACCTCTCGGGAAGTGATCAAATGATCTTTTGCTTTATTCTTCTATTCGAGTAAGGATCACCGAGTTGGTGACTTTGGTTAACAATATCCATTAGCCTCACTTGGAAGTCATTGAATTGCTCGTGCTCTTCCATCCTAATGGTCTCAAATCGAGTTTGGAGGACTTGGAGCTTGGAGTCCTTAACTACCTTGGTTCCTTCATGTGCAACTTCTAGGATGTCCCATGCCTCTTTGGCAATCCTAGTAATTTGAATCAGTTTGTACTGATTTTCACTCACAGCACATCGGATGGTATGTATGGCTTTGTTGTTCCACATGGAGTCAACAAACTCTTAAGGACTCCAATGTGCCTTAGGCTTGAGAACCTCCTCTCCTCTATCCATTGAAGTCATCATAGGTGGAGCATATCCATCTTCAACCGCCATCCATGCCCTATCATGGATTTGGCATAAGTATGCTTCCATCTTCCCCTTCCATGAGAAGTAATTATCGCCCGTGAGCAATGGTGGCCTCACGCTTGACGCTCCCTCTTTGCTCATCCCGTAATCACTCATAGTGTTTGGATGAATACAAATGAGATGAATGCAAAATGTATGAATAAATCAAAAAATCACACACAATGTAAAACACACCAAAAATGAGCTAGGATCACCTAAGTATATCTAGAAACCCGCTCTGATAGCAATTGAAACAAATTACGGTGTGTTCAATATTAATCTAGAGGGGGGGTGAATAGAATTTAATCGTTATTACCCAATTTTCGCATGTATGTCAATTTTACGAAAATGCCCCTAACTAGTCAAAAAGACAAACAAGTGTAATATGGTGGGAATGTAAATAACACTTGATATTTACGTGGAAACCCTCACGGGAAAAAGCACGGGCTGTTATGTGCACCACACACGAACCTCGAATCCACTAATTGAATTGATTACAACCTAATCCCGGTTTAATGATCTAATCTCGATCAATAATCATCACAACTACCTAATCCTGGTATAAGTAGACCTAGTCCAATTGCTTGCGAATTAAGCAACCTAATCCCGGTCACAACACAAGACTTAATTCTCTAAGAAGAGATAATAAAACCTATGTGAATATATGAGATATTCAAAATGCAATTTAGAGCTAGGTAACCCTATATGCTTATTTAGGATGATGATTTTGTAATTAAAATAATCCTAGATATCAATGGCTAAATGACATGTCATAAAGCTTAGCTTAATCATAGATTAAACAACCTAGATATAGCTATCAAAATACAACACTCAATCATGTCAACACAACAATCTTTATTTTGTATCTAGAATATATTCTAAGAACATACAAATAATATAAGAGATGTCAATGATAAATAAAACACTAATTATATAAGATAATAGTGAAGAACTTACCAAAGAGTGTGTGTTGACCAAAACCCATGCAAGCAAGCATCCTAACTATGCTAGAAAATGCTAGATGATATTTAGATGCATATGAGAATGGTTTTTGAGTGTTAAAAATGTGTTCTTGTTTTGATTTTCTCTCAAATGTCTCTCTTTGAAGTTTAGGGTTCTTAGAGTTAAAGAACATAATTCAGAGAATGAGAAAGTGTGATATTTATAGACATCAAGAACAGGGCATGTGAAAAGATAAGTTTGCCCTTGAAAACGCACGATCGGCGGTTTCAACCAGCGGCCAAGCTGCCGTTCTCAACTGCCGAATTAAGCCCGAGAAGAACAGAGCATCAACGGCGGTTTCATTCGGTGGTTTCGAAACCGCTGATTAAACTGTAGAAACAAACCCGAGATAAAAATCAATTAGGTATGAAACGGCGGTTTCGTTCGAGGGCCAGGCCGTTGACCAAACCGTCGATTCACCAAAAATGGTGAAACCAAAGGAAAAGCCAAGGGTATTCTCCGTAGGCGGTCTTCATGCTAAACCAGACACACATTTATGCAAGCGCGGATGTTTCCGAACATATTCGTGAAACGAATTACACGACACAAAAACACACAACAAAATACAACATCAAAGTGCAAGTGTGAAATGTGACATATGAAGAGTATGCACACAAATGCAAGTATGCTAAGTGTGTGTGTGCAATCTAAATCTCTTCAACGAAAACTAAGCACTAGAGATATACCTTTGGAGTGCTTGTCAACCTTGAGGACTTGAGACGGTCATTGAGCTTGATCATGAATCACCTAAGCTACCTTTACATTCAATCCCCAATATGTGGTTTGTCCATGAAATAAGCCAATCAAGATATGGGAATCCTTACAAAATGAATGAAAAGAAAGAAAAGAAGCAAAAAGGAACAAAAGAGAAAAAAAAAATGCTTCAAGTGCATTGTTTAAATTGTAAATGCTACTTAAATGCATAAAAAAAGTAGTTAAAGATTGCACTCAGTGCTTAATTGTATGCTTGGACGCCATATTGTATTTTGAAGTGGAGTTGCATGAGGAATTAAATGCTTAAGTGTATAATGTATTGCCTTAACTTGGTTGATTAGTGCTTGTACCTAAATTCCCATTCTTTCTAATCACCATTCACCGTGGCCCCGTTACAACCAAATGGAAAAGACCTAGTTGATCTTAAGGGAAGTCTAGATTGGGAATATTAGTTAATGCATGCTCTTTCCACGTTCATGACACTTGATTCTTTCATGAGACTTATTCACTAAAAAGAGCATATTTTCTACTAAATGTATGCAACCAATTCAATTCCAGTACATAAACTCATTTGCATACATCTCGCATGAGCGTGAACCTAGGTTCTGAGAGGAAAGATAAGAGAGAATTTATGTGAGAACCTAGCGTTGAAGCGAATTATGCTTGAGGCGTGAGAGTGAGTGGTTTCCAAGGCAATGGTACTTTAAGTGTGGGATTCGTGATTGGGTGACTTCCTTTGGGGTGCCTTTGAGTTGTTTAGAACATTTTGCATATGCTCATTCCTCACTCCTACTTGCTTTTGTTTATCTCTCTACTAGTTAGCTTTGTAGAAATGTTTTTGTCTAGGAAATTTTTAGTTCGAGTCATTTGAATTTTGTGTCTTATTTATTTTATTTTTGTGTTTTGCTCAAGGACGAGCAAAGGTTTGGTTTGAGGGTATTTGATCGTGCCTAAATTGTTGTATATTTCGGCCCTCTTTTCCTTATCCTTTGTCTCGTTCTCATGTGTTTTTCCGTGTATTTCGTGTCTAATAGGCTCTTTTGTAGTAATTGCAGGCAAT
Source organism: Acer yangbiense (assembly GCA_008009225.1). Taxonomy (NCBI): domain Eukaryota; kingdom Viridiplantae; phylum Streptophyta; class Magnoliopsida; order Sapindales; family Sapindaceae; genus Acer; species Acer yangbiense. The sequence goes on along the minus strand of CM017761.1, from coordinate 32,936,582 downwards.
AGGTGTAATTCAGGTGCTGGAGATGAAATGTGTGAATTTCAGACGTGAAACAAGCCGAAAAGCAAGAAATAAAGCTTCAGTGTGCGGGTACTGTGCTGGTAAGCACGCCCACACACTACCAGTGCACCTCCAGCCAAAATTAGCCAGAATCAGCATAGAGTGCGGGTCCCAACCGCACTTGACCCGCATTTGACCCGCACTCCAAACAAGATCCGGGAGCTGAAATTGTGAAGAATTGATAAAGTGCGGGTCCCAACTGCACTCGACCTGCATTTTATGGCAGAAGGAACCTATAAATTGTACAGTGCGTAGGTGTTGCGCTGGTCCACACCCGTACACTACCAACGCACTTCGTGACCAAATCAGGAAAAAAATGTGATAAAGTGCGGGTGAGTGCGGGTCCTTGAACCTCACTCCACCCGCACTCCGCACGTATCAGCTTCTATTTTCAAGCTTAAGTGACCTATTTTTGCATCCCCTATAAATAGAACCTTATATGTTTCGACCAAAAACAATCCCCTACACCTCCCACACTTAGATAATTTCTTTCTTTACTTGTTTTCTAGCCTAGGAATACTTTCTCTCTCGTCCATACCCATCTTTACTCATCCAAAGGCAACTAAGGAGATTTGGATTCAAGCTTCAAGGAAGGAGAGCTCTTCAAGGGTTTCCTCTAAATCTTTTCTCTTAGTTTTGTATTTGTTATTAAGAACCATGAGTAGCTAAGTCCCCTACAAAGGGGTTGATGTGATTAGTTGATGGATATTGGGTTTTGTAAATAAACTCTATTGTTTTATTTTCATATCTATCTCTATGTTCTATTCTGTTGCTTTGAATGATTTCCACTATTGATTTGTCTTGGATACACCCTCTTAGCATGTTGATTTGGAGTCTTTATTGCTTTGTTAAATGGAAGGAATTTCTAGAATTTTGACTCAACAACTGCGGTCTTAATCTAACCTTGATCAAGTGACCTTCATTACACACCTTCGGTCGGCCTTGTGAGAGGATTAGAAGCCTTTGCTATACACCCTAGGTTGGCTACTTTAGTGGTTTTACGAGAACTAACCTTCGAATAGAATCCGATTGAATAACCTCGAGCTTCATCCAATCATAAACGAGTGGCCTTTGCTATACACCCTAGGGCGGCCACTTGTGAGGGAATTGGAAGTCATCACTATACACCCTAGGATGGCTACGTTAGAAATAGATTGAGCCATAGTTAGATAGATGAGCTTTCATGGTTAGAGTCCCAATTGAGCAACTAGCCATAGTTGGATGCTTAGAAGGGAATAATCGCTAGTAGGAGGTCTTCGTTATACACCCTAGGTTGACCCCTTGCTAGAGGTAAATAGCCAATTCTATACACCCTAGGTTGGTTACATTTGTCAAAACATGCTTAATTGAGAGTTTATTGCATTGCCCAGTGTTCGCTTACGAGTCTATCAACACCTTAGTCATATCACTTCATTCACATTCATTTTTAATCATTGCATTCCTAGTTTGCTTTAGTTAATTCACACTTCACACCACCAATCATTCACTTTTACTTTTATGCACGCTAGTTCTATTAATATGAATCTAATCATAGCTACCTCCGATCTCTATGGATGACCCTTGCTTGCCACCATACTTGTGTTTTTAAAACCCTTTTGAGGCTTGCTAGGTTTATAAATATTGTTGACAAATTTTTTTAACGGCAAAAATTCTCACGTCAGGTTGTAATCAAGTTAATTATCAATATTTCTTGATTAGTCAATATTCAATTATCACCAAAATTAAGCAAATACAATCAACCAAATTTAAGTGCGAAATATACCTAGAGGTGAATAGGTTTTAATCAAGTTAATTATCAATTTTTCTTGATTAGTCAATATTCAATAATCACCCAAATTAAGCAAATACAATCAACCAAATTTAAGTACGGAATATACTTAGAGGTGAATAGGTTTTAATCAAGTTAATTTCCAATTTTTCTTGATTAGTCAATATTCAATAATCATCAATAATCACCCAAATTAAGCAAATACAATCAACCAAATTTAAGTGCGGAAAACAATAAATTGCATGTTAATTGATTTACGTGAGAAACCCTCCAACTGGAAAAACTCATGGGCTATTGTGCTAGCCACACACGGTCCTCAAATCCACTATTTGAATGAAAGTTTACAACCTAGGTTGACCTCAAGTCAAACCATTCTTGGTCACTAACCCTTCCACTCTACCTAACATGCCTTTAATAGTGATCCTAGACCTACTTGCTTGTGCACTAAGCTACTTAGTCACAAGGCTTAATTCACAAGGAAGAGAACACAACCTAGGTGAATATCAAATGCATAAATGCTAGGTCAACACATTTAATGCTTATCTAATCATGGGTGAACATGTCAAACAATCATAGATATCATATGGCTACATGTGTAAGGATTCCCATTCTTTGATTGGCTTATTTCGTGGACAAACCACATGTTGGGGTTTATTGTGTAAGGGTAGTTTAGGAGTTTGAGAATCAAACTCAAAGGCCCGTTCAAGACCTCAAGGGACAAGCACGCCAAAGGTATAATCTCTAGTGCTTAGTTCTTTCTTTGAAGAGATTTAGATTGCACACACTCACTTAGCATTCTTGCATTTGTGTACATACTCTTCACATGTCACATTTCACACTTGCACTTTAATGTTGTATTTTGTGTGTGCTTATGTGCCTTGTAATTCGTTTCCCGATATTGCTCGGAAATGTCCGCACATGCACTAGTATGTGCTTGGTTTGCGCGAAGACCGCCTATGGAGAATGCCCTTGGCTTCTCTTTTGATTTCACCTCTTTTGGTGAAACGGCGGTAATGATCGGCGGCCTGGCCACCGAATGAAACCGCCATTCGAGTGCAGAGACCTTTGGATCAATTATACGGTTATGATCGGCGGCCACGACCGCTGTTCGAAACTGCCGTTCATACCTGATTGATTTAATCTCTCGGGTTTGATTCTGTGGTTAATTCGGCAGTTTCGTCACCACCGATTGAAACCGCCGTTGTTCCCCTGCCTCTCTCGGGAGCCATTCGGCGGTTGTAAACGGTGGCTTGGCCGTCGATTGAAACCGCCGATCGGTGCGTTTCAGGGGCAAACTTGTCTTTTCACATGCTCTGTTTTTCATGCCTATAAATACATCACTTTCTCTTGTTCTGAATGTGACTCTTTAATCATCAAGAACCCTACTTTTAAAAGAGAGATTTTTAAGAGAGAAAGCAACCAAGTTTGCTCATTTAAACACTTAAACCAAAATTCATATGCATCAAAATTCATCTAGCATCTTCTAGCATATCTAGGATGTTTGCTTGCATGGGTCTTTCATCATCACACTTGTCTTGGTAAGTTTTTCACTATTATCACATATAATTAGTGTTTTATTTATTATGGCATCTCTTTCATTACTTGATTGTTCTTAGATTAGATTCTAATATTCAAGATAGAGATTGTTGTGTTGATTTGATTGAGTGTTGTATTGTGATAGCTAATTAGGTTTTTACTTAATCTTGATTAGCTAAGCTGTTAGGTTTATAGTTTGTGTTGGCATAAATTCCATATCAAAACGTGTTTCTCTTGTAATGTTTAGTGGTTCATATATTGAAGATTTAAGAAGACGAAAAATGTCTCGACCACAATTCATGCAAGAAGCCGGCATCAAAGAGATATGTGCTTCATTGATCATCAAAGGTAATATAAGATGTTAGGTTTATAGTTTGTGTTGGTATAAATTCCATATCAAAACATGTTTCTCTTGTAATGTTTAGTGGTTATATTGAAGATTTAAGAAGACCAAGAATGTCTCGACCACAAATCATGCAAGAAACCGGCTATAAAGAGATTTGTACATCATTGATCATCAAAGGTAATATAAGACCTCATATCTCTTACAAGGCTAGGCACACACACACACATGGCATTCTTGTGTGTTCCTTCATGATTAAACATCACTTATGTATCACTTTCACACACTTGACAAAATATGCTCATGCGTTCATACTATATTGGTAAAACTTTGTTTACTGCATTTTCTAGGACTATGTCTGGAAATTAGCATATGTGTGTGTATTTGTGTTTGTATGTTTTCGTATTTTTTATACTTGGACTTGAACATGTTCTTATTTGATGTCTTATTGAGTTCCGGTCATTTAGGTTACTCATTCATTTAGTTTCGAGTCCAAACGATGTAGCTACGCTACTTTTTGTTCTCATTCGTTGAGTTGACTTCATCGTCATTTTCTGAGATGATTTCTCAACCATTTTTCAAAGTTGTGTAGTCGTCGTCATGCGTAAGAGAGTCACGGTTCGCAATCCAAAAACAGATTCGAAATCGGAGTTCAGATGCCCAAGATACGGTTGAAGAACCGAAGGAGCGCGTGAGAGAGTGGGTGGCCGTGAGGCCACTTGGCCCACGCTGTGAGGGAGGCCATGGGCCCCACGGCCAGAGGGGCTCTCTGCCCCCGTGAGGCCCACGTGCCCCCCATGGCCTGGGGTGATGTGGCCTCACCTGATTGGCCCGGAATATCCTTCTCTCTCCTCCTTTTATTTCCCTCATCTCTTCCCATTTGATTTTCAAGAAGAAAATTTTGTCCCGTCAGTCTTCTCCTCTACATTTTCTCATCTTCCAAACATCATATCTCCCTCATCCGGAGTCAGATTTGAGTGATTCGAATTGGAGAACGTTCATAATTGCGTCCTATATCATTTCTAAGTGGTTTGGTAGCTGATTGATTGAGTTTTCTGGTGGTTCCACACTGAAACCTGAACCAGCTGTTGAATCAAAGGTATTGGACTTATCTTTGGGATTTCTTTCTTTTCAACCTTCAATTTGCTTGGGGTTTCTTCTTCTATATGTTTGTTTATGTTTGGTAAAAGCTATTGAGAAAGGTAGCTTCATAATCATTCTAATTGAAAGTCAATTTATAGACAAATGTGGACTAGTTTCTATGATTCTAGGTTTTTCACATGTTTGTGAGTTGTATTGTGATTAGAATGATATCTTAGGTTGTTTGTGACTTGATTGAATCAATTTTGTGATAAATGACCTTGAGATTTGTTTTGATCCTTTGATTGATGAAATCAAGGATTTTGTATTTGTATGTGTTTAAGAGCAATCTAGGTTTTAATTGATTTATATCTTAATTCCTTGCTCTATATTTTTGGCTAGAATATTGATTGATTAAATCTCATGTATCTAGCATTTTTGTTGTATTTTGATTGCATCTTGAACTTGTACTTCATGAATATACTTTGTTCAAGTGTTGTATGTGTGAATGAAACTTTGAGCTTATGTGTTTGATGTTTGCACATGCTTAGGTTTTATTCTTGTATTTTGCATCTAGATTTTTATTAATGTGTTATCACATGTTTAGGTCTACTTGTACCATAGAATGTATTGATCACATGTTCTATGTTGATTTGATTGTTTGCATCATTTGCATTCACTTGATCACACTAGGAAGTCCTTGTAAAAGGCATGAAGTCTTGGTTAGAGTCGGGATGACTCGGATAGCCAAGCAAGAAGACTTGCCTAGAGTCAGGATGACTCGGATAGGTAAGCAAGAAGTCATGGCTAGAGTCGGGAGGACTCGGATAGTCATGCATGGGAGGCTCCCTAGAGGCATGAGTGCCTTGGATAGGGAGTTGGCTATTGTATTGGTAGGCCTAGGCATATGGTTAGACATAAACTCCGATAGAGCGGGGTACACCGGAGGTGTATGCACTCTTGAGGAATTTCTAATCTACCATCGATGTTTGTTTTGTGTGGTGTCCAATATATGGTGGTTTCGCATCATTGAGGGATTTCACACTTTCCAATAGGGTTGGGTAGGCTTAGACTTCACTAGGTTGGGTGAGCTAAAGATTGGTCACTTTGTGAATGTTCTATGTTTACTTTCCAATAATATAGTACCCAATGGTTGTAGTTCAACCCATGGATGTTTCCTCCTTGGAGATTTTACCACGTTAAAAAATCTCTTGTGTTAATTCTTCCTATCTCTATCTCTTATATTTTATTTGTATATTTTTATTATCTTGTTTCATAGTATTCACTTATGATGTATTGTGTAGCAAGACTTTGTATAGTGTGATTAGTGAACTCATTTTATTGATCGATTTTATTTCTATGATTCTTTTGTATATTGTATTTGTGTATATTGATATTTGATCACTCTTGTAACTCATTAAACATATAGTGAAATACAAGTATTCTTTGTTGTTATACTTATTTGTTTGTTTACCTCATACAACTTGATGATGTATGTAGACCATGCTTATATGATTACCTATTCATATTGTCTATGTATGTTGTCTTTTCTTAGTTTATTTGTTGTATGTAAGGCAACCTTGAGGGACAAACGAAAGTTTGTTCAAGGGATTGAAAAATGCGTAAAAACCTATTCACCCCCCTCTAGGTATGCCTTAAGCAATTTAACTACGTTTGTATACTTTCAATTGGTATTAGAGCGGGTCGTCGGATGGCACTCGACGAGATCCGATTTATACTTACGTGTGGATTGCTTAGGTTTTTGCTAGTATGGTTTTCCAAGATGATGTGATGACCAAAGGGGCTTCGAATTCTAGGCCTCCTCTTCTTAAGGGTCACAACTATGGGTTTTGGAAATTGAGGATGAAGGCTTACATTCGATCTATTGATGAGAGAGCTTGGATGACCGTCAAAGAAGGTTACCTTGCTCCTAACAAGATTGAGGATGGAGTGACCGTTTCCAAGCCTAGGAGTGAGTGGTCTACTAATGAGTTTGAGTTAGCAAAATGGCATCATCGAGCGGTGAATGCTTTTTTCGGAGGTGTTAATAGTAGGTAATTTTCCTACATTCAAAACCTAGAAACCGCAAAGGAGGCATGGGAGGCTCTCCAAGTCACCAATGAGGGGACTAAAGCGGTGAAGAAGTCTCATCTTCAATTGCTCACTTCCCGATTTGAGGTTTTGCAAATGGGTGAGGAAGACAAGTTTGTTGACTTCTAAGATAAGCTACTAGACATCGCCAACCAATGCCAAGCACTTGGTACTCCTATCTCCGGTGATAGGCTAAATTGGAAGATTCTTAGATCACTTCCAAAGAGGTTCAAAGCCAAGGTTACCGCCATTGAAGAGAGCAAAGACGTTGACGTCATGAGCTTAGATGAGTTGCTAGGATCTCTTCAAACTTTTGAGGCGTGCATGAAACCGAAGGCTAAGAACAAGGGTTTAGCTCTCAAAGTTGTCAAGGAAGCTAGTAGTAGCGATGATGATGAGGAGATTGCTTTATTGGTTAGGAAGTTTAGGAATTTCATGAGGAAAGGTGCCAAGCCAAGTGGCAAGTACTCAAGGGACAAGGAAGTCAAGAAGTCCTTTACTCCACCTCATGAGAGCAGTGGCTTTGCTAAGAGCAATAGGAAGGTTCAATGCTTCAAGTGTAAGAAGTATGGACATTATGCTTCGGATTGTCCTAGTGGTGATTCTAAGAAGGACAAGAAGGGAAAGGCTATGGCGGCTACATGGAGTGATGATGATGACTCTAGTGATGAGGAGAGCTCAAGTGACGAGTCTTTTAGTGAAGAAAAGCTAGTGAGCAACTTTGTTGCATTCATGGCTTCTCACTCTACTCTAGAGGATGTGAATCAAGATTCATTGGATAAAGAGGTTGATCCAAGTCATCAAGAGTGTTTAAATGATAATCCAACCTATATTGATCTTTTGGCTAAGGTGAAGTCTCTTGAGGAAAAATTGAAGATAGCCTTAAGTGAGGTTTATGAGAAGGATGACTTGATCAAGATTCAAGTGGATGAGTTTGTTGCTACAACTCGTAGGCTCTTGGGTGAAAAGAATGCTCTTGCCAAGAAGCTTTACGATGTTGAGGGTATTGTGCTTGAAAAGGATAGGATAGTCTCTAATATGAACTTAGGAAGCTCAAGTGACACGGTGGTTGAAGAGAAGCTCATAGAAGCATCACTTCCTACTAGCGAAGCTATCATTGAAGAGAAAGCTCCTAAGAAGAGGCGTTCCAAGAAGAAGAACAAATTGAAGAATAAGGTACCCCTTGAAACTCCCATTTGTGCTTCTCCAACTCCGGAAGGTAAAATCTCTCCTTTTGTTCCCATATGTCATTTTTGCAATACCTTAGGCCATATCAAGCCCAAGTGCTATAAATTCATAGAATATTGCAACATGGAAAATGCATCTAGGAATAGAGAGATTGGACCTCATTTTATGCATGCTAAGGCCTTTGAATATGGAAAGCATGATAACCTCTGAAAGCATGTTAAGAATGTCCGGAAGGTGAAGAATGCATATCCTTCTAAATTTGACAATGCATGTGTTGCTAACAATGTTGAAAAAAAGAGTATTAATGATATTATTGTGAATCGAGTTGTGGAAGAACTTTACTCTAGGTTCAACATTGTGGTCAAAGAGAATCTTGATGATGTTCATGTTTGTCCACCCAAGACAAAGTTTGTCAAGGGTGAGTGCTCTTACCATTAGTGTAAGTTGCACGTGTGAGTTAGCTTTAAGACTAGTGTTGTTGTTAAGAAGCTTAGCTTGTTTGCTTTGTATCTTTACAACTTGACATGAACTTAGCTATCTCACATTGATTGTTATGATAGTCAAAATTTGTTGATTAACTTTTAAGAAGTTTTTCTTTTGGTATCTATATGGTGACATTAATGTTAAGGCTTTTAGAGAAAGTCATTTTTTTTGTTTGTTTGAGTTGGATTACAATGTCTTTAGTCTCTTGGAATCGACACACCTATAACTTGTAGTCATGAGGACTTACAAGCCAAGAGGACTCATAAAAAGGGTGAAGGCATTGTATTTGGTGAAAATAGCTTGCGAAGGTGTCTCAATATCATATTGCTTTGCTTACTTGATTTTTCATCTATCAACTCATTGTTTGTATCACATTCATGAAGCATGTCATAATTGAGAACTAGTATAGTGTTTATATGGTCCTCTTTGACATTTGCTAGTTTAAGATCTTTTGGTGATAAATGTTCACATTGATCTTATTTCATGAAGTGTGTTGTTATTTGTATGATTGTTGAGTGGCTAATTTTTTTGAATAATGTGAGCTTTATATTCTTTGATAGCTACTCTCTTGAGAAGTAGAGATCTTAAGTAAGTCTCTTTACTTGCTTCTTGATCATGTGCTTTTAAGCCTTAAATTTTGGTTTCAAAAATGCACTTTGCTTCTCTTGTATATCTTGTTAAGTATGTTGAGCTTGATTGATGTTAGCTTTGGATACACCTTGAAGTCCTAAGGACTAGTACATTTAAAAATGACCAATGGTTGGTATCCATTTGCTTCGGCAACATAGAACTCAACGGGCACCCTCATGGAAAGGGCTACACACCTTGGTTGTGAAGCCGCCCAATGTAGGAAAGGGCTACGCCATTGTGATGAGTGAAAGCCGCCGTGAGGAGTATATGTTTTTTGTTAGAAAAATCAAAGAAGTGTTGAATTGAATCATAAAAAAAAAAAATCTTTAATTCTAGCCTAAATAAAAAAAAAAGGCTTTTGGAGTATAGTTGAATAATCAAATGAGCTCGGGTTGACAAATAGAAATGGGTTGACGAGCCACATGCACACACACGCTGACATGTTGAAATCTATTCTCTTTATAAGCAAAATTTCAGATGATAACCGGTTTGACCTTTTCATGGAAAGGCCTAAGATGAATAGATGTTGAAATTGTTTGCATGCTTGATTATCAAACTACTTCTTTTCATATGCTTGAAGCAAAATCTTCACACACTCACTTTTGCTTAATTAGTATTTTGATACTTTAACAATTTTCGATGACATATGAGAGTGATTGAAAATCTTGATGTAACTCTCTTAGATATGTGAAGCTTATTTGCAAATCTAATAAAATTGCTTGTGATGTGATTGTGTGGTGATTTTTGTGAACATTTGTCTATCTTGATTTTAGATAAGGCATTTGTCAAGGGGGAGCATAATATGCTAGATTCTTGTTCTCTTTTATGACATGTTCACATGTTCTTCAAGGTTGTTGTTTGTTGGCATTATTCTTATTTTTGATAAATCATGGAGATGCTATGATAAATTGTTTACATGCATGATGATTTGTTAAATATAATGTTTTGCCTTTGTATATGTTTATTGGTTACTAGTTTGTTTCTATGTTTCCTCACACCTTTTTGTTTTTAGTGTTTTGTGTTACAAGATCATGGGTAAAGCGAAGAAGGTTGGTGGTAACGTTTCTTCTATTTCCATTGACAAGTCTAAACCTTCATTTTCTTCCAAGGTTTCCAAAGTCAACAATGTGAAGGATTTGGGAATATTTGGTTGCAAGAAGATCATTCAAGAAAGAGGTATAGATTTGAACTGTTGTGATGGTTCTTATGTTTATAAGGTGCTTGTGGATAGAAATTGGGGTTCTTGGATTGACATGTTAGGAGTTTCTAATGATACCAGGTTAGAGAATTTTATCATGCTTATAAAGAAAGTTCTACCGTGACTAGTGCCATTTTGAACATGAGGAAAGTTGTTTTTAGAGTTTGTGCTAGGAAGTTGAATGAATTTATAGACTTGCCCTATGATATTGAGTCGGATTTCCTTGATGTTGATGTCTTGGAAAACCTTGATTTAATGGGTAGAACTCTATGTGATGATATTAATTTTGTGTGGGGGAAACGTGCTTATATTAAACAAGGTGAGTTAACAAAAATTAGTGCATTTTGGCATTTGTTTCTTTGCTCCAACCTTGTTGGCTCTATTAATGCTTCGGAGCTTAATAGAGACAAAATCAAGATTGTATATGCCTTGGTGACTAACAAACCTATAAATCTTGGTGAATTGCTTGTGGAACAAATTGAGATTGCGGCTCGTACTAGTTGTTTGGATAAGAAATTGGCATTTCTGGGATTTATAACTCAATTATGCTTAGCTAAAGGAGTGAGGAATCTTGATGGTGATATTATACTTCCTCCGGTAGAGAAGTTGAGTGAGAAACGTGTGGCAACCATGTCATACAAGGACAAGGGAAAGTCTAGTGATGTGTTTAGGCTTTTTGGTGAATCTCTTGATTCTAGCCATGTCCCTAGCTCACCCGCTCTTCCTAGTTGGGCTTTAAAATTGAGGAATGAGGTTGAGGAGTCACATAGGTTGATTGAGGCGTCACAAAGGAAGATTGAAGACCTTAGTGCTAAGCATGTTGTTCAAGATGAAAGTATCAAAGAGTTGGAAGGCAAATCAACTACAACAAAGCAATATGTGAGATCCTCACACCACACTTCTTTCCTTGGTGGCACAAGTGGCTAGAGAGCTTCATGAGGTATATTTTCTTACTCTTTCCCTTTGGCTTCATATCATGTCAAAAAGGGGGAGAAATATGAGAAACACATGGGAGAAATCTAGCTTACTTAGTCTCTTTTTAGTTTTTGTGTTATTTTACTTTTAGTATATTTGGTATCAAGCTTGAACTATATGGCATGTAATATTTTTTTGTTGTACAATCTTGGCTTAGAATATTTTTATGGATAGTATGTATTAAGGGGGAGCATACTTGATCCACTTGAACTTATATGTTACTGTTTTCTTGCCTAAGATTGGATATTGCCATATTTGTTGTCTCTTGGATATTTTTGTGCTTTCAAGTTTATTTTAGGTGATATCAAGAGAAGACCAAGTTGAAGTTCAAGACTTGTTTTGGTTGTTAATTTGTGTCTATATGTGTAACTCATTGTACTCATTGTGACCAAATTTTCTTTGTAATTGTTTTAGTGTTTGTTTAGGGGTTTTGTCATGGAATTTACCAAATGGGGAGATTGTTAGGTTTATAGTTTGTGTTGGCATAAATTCCATATCAAAACATGTTTCTCTTGTAATGTTTAGTGGTTCTTATATTGAAGATTTAAGAAGACGAAGAATGTCTTGACCACAAATCATGCAAGAAGCCGGCTTTAAAGAGATTTGTACATCATTGATCATCAAAGGTAATATAAGACCTCATATTTCTTACAAAGCTAGGCACACACACACACATGGCATTCTTGTGTGTTCCTTCATGATTAAACATCACTTATGTATCACTTTCACACACTTGACAAAATATGCTCATGCATTCATACTATATTGGTAAAACTTTGTTTATTGCATTTTCTAGGACTATGTCTGGAAATTAGCATATGTGTGTGTATTTGTGTTTGTATGTTTTTGTATTTTTTATACTTGGACTTGAACATGTTCTTATTTGATGTCTTATTGAGTTCCGGTCGTTTCGGTTACTCATTCATTTAGTTTCGAGTCCAAACGATGTAGCTACGCTACTTTTCATTCTCATTCTCATTCATTGAGTTGACTTCATCATCGTTTTCCGAGATGATTTCTCAACCATTTTTCAAAGTTGTGTAGTCGTCGTCGTGTGTAAGAGAGTCACGGTTCGTAATCTGAAAACGGATTCGAAATCGGAGTTCGGATGCCCAAGATACGGCTGAAGAACCGAGGGAGTGCGCGAGAGAGTGGGTGGCCGTGAGGCCACTTGGCCCACGCCGTGAGGCCACTTGGCCCACGCCGTGAGGGAGGCCGTGGGCCCCACGGCCAGAAGGGCTCTCTGCCCCCGTGAGGCCCACGTGCCCCCCACGGCCTGGGGTGACGTGGCCTCACCTGATTGGCTCGGAATCTCCTTCTCTCTCCTCCTTTTATTTCCCTCCTCTCTCTCCATTTGATTTTCAAGAAGCAAATTTTGTAAAATCCCGTCAGTCTTCTCCTCTACATTTTCTCATCTTCCAAACATCATATCTCCCCCATCCGGAGTCGGATTTGAGTGATTCAAATTAGAGAACGTTTGTAATTGAGTCCTCTATCATTTCTAAGTGGTTTGGTAGCTGATTGATTGACTTTTCTGGTGGTTCCACACTGAAATCCGAACCAGCTGTTGAATCAAAGGTATTGGACTTATCTTTGGGATTTCTTTCTTTTCAACCTTCAATTTGCTTGGGGTTTCTTCTTCTATATGTTTGGTAAAAGCTATTGAGAAAGGTAGCTTCATAATCATTCTAATTGAAAGTCAATTTATAGACAAATGTGGACTAGTTTCTATGATTCTAGGTTTTTCACATGTTTGTGAGTTGTATTGTGATTAGAATGATATCTTAGGTTGTTTGTGACTTGATTGAATCAATTTTGTGATAAATGACCTTGAGATTTGTTTTGATCCTTTGATTGATGAAATCAAGGATTTTGTATTTGTATGTGTTTTAGAGCAATCTAGGTTTTAATTGATTTATATCTTAATTCATTGCTCTATATTTTTGGCTAGAATATTGATTGATTAAATCTCATGTATCTAGTATTTTTGTTGTATTTTGATTGCATCTTGAACTTGTACTTCATGAATATACTTTGTTCAAGTGTTGTATGTGTGAATGAAACTTTGAGCTTATGTGTTTGATGTTTGCACATGCTTAGGTTTTATTCTTGTAATTTGCATCTAGACTTTTATTAAATGTGTTATCACATGTTTAGGTCTACTTGTACCATAGAATGTATTGATCACATGTTCTATGTTGATTTGATTGTTTGCGTCATTTGCATTCACATGATCACACTTGGAAGTCCTTGTAAAAGGCATGAAGTCTTGGTTAGAGTCGGGATGAATCGGATAGCCAAGCAAGAAGACTTGCCTAGAGTCGGGATGACTCGGATAGGTAAGCAAGAAGTCATGGCTAGAGTCGGGAGGACTCGGATAGTCATGCATGGGAGGCTCCCTAGAGGCATGAGTGCCTTGGATAGGGAGTTGGCTATTGTATTGGTAGGCCTAGGCGTATGGTTAGACACAGACTCCGATAGAGCGGGGTACACGGGAGGTATATGCACTCTTGAGGAATTTCTAATCTACCATCGATGTTGGTTTTGTGTGGTGTCCAATATATGGTGGTTTCACATCATTGAGGGATTTCACACTTTCCAATAGGGTTAGGTAGGCTTAGACTTCACTAGGTTGGGTGAGCTAAAGATTGGTCACTTTGTGAATGTTCTATGTTTACTTTCCAATAATATAGTACCCAATGGTTGTAGTTCAACCCGTGGATGTTTCCTCCTTGGAGGTTTTACCACGTTAAAAAATCTCTTGTGTTAATTCTTCCTATCTCTATCTCTTATATTTTATTTGTATATTTTTATTATCTTGTTTCATAGTATTCACTTATGATGTATTGTGTAGCAAGACTTTGTATAGTGTGATTAGTGAACTCATTTTATTAATCGATTTTATTTCTATGATTCTTTTGTATATTGTATTTGTGTATAGTGATATTTGATCACTCTTGTAACTCATTAAACATATAGTGAAATACAAGTATTCTTTGTTGTTATACTTATTTGTTTGTTTACCTCATACAACTTGATGATGTATGTAGACCATGCTTATATGATTACCTATTCATATTGTCTATGTATGTTGTCTTTTCTTAGTGTATTTTTTGTATGTAAGGCAACCTTGAGGGACAAACGAAAGTTTGTTCAAGGGATTGAAAAAGGCGTAAAAACATATTCACCCCCCCTCTAGGTATGCCTTAAGCAATTTAACTACGTTTGTATATTTTCATAAGACCTCATATCTCTTACAAGGCTAGGCACACACACACACACACACACACACACACATGGCATCCTTGTGTGTTCCTTCATGGTTAAACATCATTGATATAACACATTCACATACTTGATTATATATGCTCATGCATTTATACTATCTTGACAAACTTTGCTTATTGCATGTTCTAGGACTACGTCTAGGAAATAGCATATGTGTGTGTCTTTGTGTTTGTATGTTTCCATATTTTTGTATTTGGACTTGAATATGCTCTATTATGATTCCTTATTGAGTTCCGATCGTTTCGGTTACTCATTCATTTAATTTCGAGTCCAAACGATGTAGCTACGCTACTTTTCGTTCTCATTCGTTGAGTTGACTTCATCGTCATTTTTTGAGATGATTTCTCAACCATTCTTCAAAGTTGTTAGTCTTCGTCGTGCGTCAGGGAGTCACGGTTCGTAATCTGAAAACGGATTCAAAATTGGAGTTCGGATGCCCAAGATATGGCTGAAGAACGTGAGGGAGCGCGCGAGGGCGAAAGTGGCCAAGAGGCCACGTGTGGCCCAAGCCGTGGGTGAGCCGTTGGCCCCACGGCCAAAGGGGCTCTCTGCCCCCATGTGGCCCACGCCCCCCACAGGGCTGGGCTGACGTGGCCCGTTGTGATTGGCCAAAAATTGCCTTCTCTCTCCTCCTTTTTTATTTCCCTCCATTCCCTCCATTTCATTTCAAGAAGAAAAATTGAAAAATTCCCGTCAGATTTTTTCTCCCAATTTTCTCATCTTCCAAACACCATAACTTCTTCATACGAAGTCGGATTGGAGAACGTTCGTAATCGAGTCCTCTACCTTTTCCAAGTGGTTTGGTGGCTGTTTGATTGAGTTTTCTGGTGGTTCCACACAGAAATCCGAACCAGCTCGTGAATCCAAGGTATTGGTCTTATCTATGGGGTTTCTTTCTTTTTAACCTTCAATTTGCTTGGGGTTTCTTCTTCTATATGTATGTTTATGTTTGGTGAAAGCTATTGAGAAAGATAGCTTCATAATCATTCTAATCAAAAGTCTATTTAGAGACAAATGTGGACTAGTTTCTATGATTCTAGGGTTTTCACATGTTTGTGAGTTGTATTGTGATTAGAATGACATCTTAGGTTGTTTGTAACTTGATTGAATCAATTTTGTGATAAATGACCTTGAGATTTGATTTTATCCTTTGATTGATGAAATTTAGGATTATTGTTTTTGTATGTGTTTGAAAGCAATTTAGGATTTAATTGATTTATATCTTGAATCCTTGCTCTATATTTTTGGCTAGAATATTGATTGATTAAATCTCATATATCTAGCATTTTATTGTATGTTGATAGCATCTTGAACTTGTACTTCATGAATATATTTTGTTCAAGTGTTGTATGTGTGAATGAGACTTTGAGCTTATGTGTTTGGTGTTTTTCACATGCTTTAGGTTTTATTCTTGTATTTTGCATCTAGACTTTTATTACTTGTGATTTCACATGTTTAGGTCTATTTGTACCATGGAATGTATTGATCACATGTTCTATGTTGAATTGGTTGTTTGCATCATTTGCATTCACATGATCACACTAGGAAGTCCTTGTAAAAGGTATGAAGTCTTGGTTAGAGTCAGGATGACTCGGATAGCCAAGCAAGAAGACTTGCCTAGAGTCGGGATGACTCGGATAGGTAAGCAAGAAGTCTTGTCTAGAGTCGGGAGGCCTCGGATAGACAAGCAAGAAGTCATGGCTAGAGTCGGGAGGACTCGGATAGTCATGCATGGGAGGCTCCCTAGAGGCATGAGTGCCTTGGATAGGGAGTTGGCTATTATATTGGTAGGCCTAGGCGTATGGGTAGACATAGACTTTAAAAGAGCGGGGTACATGGGAGGTGTATGCACTCTCGAGGAATTTCTAATCTTCCATTGATGTTGGTTTTGTGTGTTGTCCAATATATGGTGGTTCCGCATCATTGAGGGATTTCATACTTTCCAATAGGGTTGGGTAGACTTAGACTCCACTAGGTTGGGTGAGCTAAAGATTGGTCACTTTGTGGATTCTCTATTTTTATCATTCAATATATATAGTACCCTAATGGTTTTATTTCAACCCGTGGATGTTTCCTCCTTAGAGGTTTTACCACGTTAAAAAATCTCTTGTGTTAATTTTTCCTATCTCTATCTTTTATATTTTACTTGTGTATATTATTATCTTGTTTCATATTATTCACTTGTGATATATAGTGAAGCACGTATTTGTAAAGTGTGATTTGTGGATTCATTCTTTTGATCATTTTTGTATATATGATTCTTTTGTATATTGTATTTTTTGTATAGTGATATTTGATCACTCTTATAACTCATTGAACATCTATTGAAATACAAGTATTATTTGTTGATGTGTTTATTTGTTCTTATACCTCACACAACTAGGTGATATACATAGACCTTGTTCACATGATTATATTCTCATATTGTCTATGTATGTCTTTCTTGGTTTATTTTGTTGTGTGTAAGGCTACCTTGAGGGACAAACGAAAGTTTGTTCAAGGGATTGAAAAAAGGTGTAAAAACCTATTCACCCACCCTCTAGGTATGCCTTAATCGATTTAACTACGTTTGTATACTTTCATAAGCTATTTGACATGTCATTTAGTTTTTAATAACTAGGATTGCTTTTATTGCAAAATCATCATCTTAGATAAGCATATAAGGTTCCCTTGCTCTATGTTGCATTCTGGATATTCACATATTCACTTCGGGTGTTAATCTCTTCTTAGAGAATTAAGTCATGTGTTGTAACCAAGATTAGGTTGCTTAATTCGCAAGCAATTGGACTAGGTTCACTTATACCAGGATTAGGTAGGTGTGTGATTACTACCGGGATTAGGTTGTAATCGTTTTACACATTTAGTGGATTCGAGGTTCGAGTGTGGCTCGCTTATTAGCCTGTGGTTTTTCCCGTGAGGGTTTCCACATAAAAGTCAAGTGTTGTTTATTTTTCCGCACCATATTACACTTGCTTTATTTTATTGACTATTAGGGGTATTTTCGTAATCTTGAACATACACAAAAAATTGGGTAAAATATTTAAAATCTATTCACCCCACCCCCCACCCCCCCCTCTAGATTAATATCATACACACCGTGAGAACTTTCAACATGTCATATATAAAACTTAGCTATATAAAATAAGTGCAATCCTAGATGCAATAGCTATCACAATACAACAACTCAATCAATCAACACAAAAATCTCAACTTGTAGATAACACATAATCTAGATGCAAACAAGTCATAAATGAGATTTGTTGCTAAGTAAGAACACTAAAATGGAAATTGAGGATGAAGGTTTACATTCGATCTATTGATGAGAGAGCTTGGATGATCGTTGAAGAAGGTTACCTTGCTCCCAACAAGATTGAGAATGGAGTGACCATTTCCAAGCCTAGGAGTGAGTGGTCAACTAATGAGTTTGAGTTAGCAAAATGGCATCATCGGGCGGTGAATGCTATTTTCGGAGGTGTTGATAGTAGGCAATTTTCCTACATTCAAAACCTAGAAACTGCAAAGGAGGCATGGGAAGCTCTCCAAGTCACCAATGAGGGGACTAAAGCGGTGAAGAAGTCTCATCTTCAATTGCTCACTTCCCAATTTGAGGTTTAGCAAATGGGTGAGGAAGACAAGTTTGTTGACTTCCAAGATAAGCTACTAGACATCACCAACCAATGCCAAGCACTTGGTACTCCTATCTCCGGTGAGAGGCTAAATTGGAAGATTCTTAGATCACTTCCAAAGAGGTTCAAAGCCAAGGTTACCGCCATTGAAGAGAGCAAAGACGTTGATGTCATGAGCTTAGATAAGTTGCTAGGATCTCTTCAAACTTTTGAGGCGTGCATGAAACCGAAGGCTAAGAACAAGGGTTTAGCTCTCAAGGTTGTCAAGGAAGCTAGTAGTAGCAATGATGATGAGGAGATGGCTTTATTGGTTAGGAAGTTTAGGAAGTTCATGAGGAAAGGTACCAAGCCAAGTGGCAAGTACTCAATGGACAAGGAAGTCAAGAAGTCAATAAGTCCTTTACTCCACCTCATGAGAGGAGTGGCTATGCTAAAAACAATAGAAAGGTTCAATGCTTCAAGTGTACGAAGTTTGGATATTTTGCTTCGGAGTGTCCTAGTGGTGATTCCAAGAAGGACAAGAAAGGAAAAGCTATAGCGGCTACTTGGAGTGAAGATGATGTCTCTAGTGATGAGGAGAGCTCAAGTGATGAGTCTTCTAGTGAAGAAGAGCTAGTGAGCAACTTTGTTGCATTCATGGCTTCTCGCTCTACTCTAGAGGATGTGAATCAAGATTCGTTGGATAAAGAGATTGATCCAAGTCATCAAGAGTGTTTAAATGATAATCCAATCTACATTAATCTTTTGGCTAAGGTGAAGTTTCTTGAGGAGAAGTTGAAGATAGCCTTAAGAGAGGTTGATGAGAAGGATGCCTTGATCAAGACACAAGTGGATGAGTTTGTTGCTACAACACATAGGCTCTTGGGTGAAAAGAATGCTCTTGCCAAGAAGCTTTGTGAAGTTGAGAGTATTGTGCTTGAAAAGGATAGGATCATCTCTAATTTGTCCTTAGGAAGCTCAAGTGACGCGGTAGTTGAGGAGAAGCTCATAAAAGCATCACTTCCTACAAGCGAAGTCATTGTTGAATTGAAAGCTCCTAAGAAGAGACGTTCCAAGAAAAAGAACAAGTTGAAGAATAAGGTACCCCTTGAAACTCCCAATTGTGCTTCTCCAACTCCGGAAGGTAAAATCTCTCATTTTGTTCCCGTATGTCATTTTTGCAATATCATAGGCCATATCAAGCCCAAGTGCTATAAATTCATTAAATATTGCAACATAGAAAATGCATCTAGGAATAGAGAGATTGGACCTCATTCTATGCATGCTAAAGCTTTTGAATATGGAAAGCATGATAACCTCTCAAAGCATGTTAAGAATGTCCGGAAGGTGAAGAATGCATATCCTTCAAAATTTGACAATGCATGTGTTACTAACAATGTTGAGAAAAAGAGTATTAATGATATTATTGTGAATCAAGTTGTTGAAGAACTTTACTCTAGGTTCAACAATATGGTCAAAGAGAATCTTGATGATGTTCGTGTATGTCCACCCAAGACAAAATTTGTCAAGGGTGAGTGCTCTTACCATTAGTGTAAGTTGCACATGTGAGTTAGCTTTATGACTAGTGTTTTGTTGTTTGGAAGCTTAGCTTGTTTGCTTTGCATCTCTACAACTTGTCATGAACTTAGCTATCTCACATTGATTGTTATGATTGTAAAATTTGTTGATTAACTTTTGAGAAGTTTTTTTTTGGAATCTATATGGTGACAATCATGTTAAGGCTTTAAGAGAAAGTCATTTTTTTTGTTTGTTTGTTTGAGTTGGATTACATTGTCATTAGTCTCTTGGAATCGACACACCTATAACTTGTAGTCATGAGGACTTACAAGCCAAAAGGACTCATAAAAAGGGTGAAGGCATTGTAATTGATGAAAATAGCTTGCGAAGGTATCTCTATATCATATTGCTTGCTTACTTGATTTTTCATCTTTCTACTCATTGTTTGTATCACATTCATGAAGCATGTCATAATTGAGAACTAGTATAGTGTTTATATGGTCCTCTTTGACATTTGCTAGTTTAAGATCTTTTGGTGATAAGTGTTCACATTGATCTTATTCATGATGTGTGCTATTATTTGTATGATTGTTGAGTGGCTAATTTTTGAATAATGTGAGCTTCATATTCTTTGATAGCTACTCTCTTGAGAAGTAGAGATCTTAAGTAAGTCTCTTTACTTGCTTCTTGATCATGTGCTTTTAAGCCTTAAATTTTGGTTTCAAAGATGCACTTTGCTTCTCTTGTATGTCTTGTTAAGTATGTTGAGCTTGATTGATGTTAGCTTTGGATACACCTTGAAGTCCTAAGGACTAGTATATTTAAAAATGACCAATGGTTGGCATCCATTTGCTTCGGCAACATAGAACTCAACGAGTACCCTCATGGAAAGGGCTACACACCTTGGTTGTGCAGCCGCCCAATGTAGGAAAGGGCTACGCCATTGTGTTGAGTGAAAGCCGCCATGAGGAGTATATTTTTTTTTTTGTTAGGAAAATCAAAGAAGTGTTGAATTGAATCATTAAAAAAAAAATCTTTGATTCAAGCCTAAAAAAATAAAAAAAATAAAAAAAAAGAGTCTTATGGAGTATAGTTGAATAATCAAATGAGCTCGAGTTGACAAATAGAAATGGGTTGACGAGCCACATGCACACACACGCTGACATGTTGAAATCTATTCTCTTTATAAGCAAAATTTCGGATGATAACCGGTTTGACCTTTTCATGAAAGGCCTAAGATGAATAGATGTTGAAATTGTTTGCATGCTTGATTATCAAACTACTTCTTTTCATATACTTGAAGCAAAATCTTCACACACTCACTTTTGCTTATTTAGTATTTTGATACTTTAGCAATTTTTGAAGACATGTGAGAGTGATTGAAAATCTTGATGTAACTCTCTTAGATATGTGAAGCTTATTTGCAAATCTAATAAAAATTGCTTGTGATGTGATTGTGTGGTGATTTTTGTGAACATTTGTCTATCTTGATTTTAGATAAGGCACTTGTCAAGGGGGAGCATAATGTGCTAAATTTTTGTTCTCTTTTATGACATGTTCACATGTTCTTCAAGGGTGTTGTTTGTTGGCATTATTCTTATTTTTGATAAATCATGGAGATGCTATGATAAATTCTTATATGCTTGATGATTTGTTGAATATAATGTTTTTGCCTTTGTATATGTTTATTGGTTACTAATTTGTTTCTATGTTTCCTCTCACTTTTTGCTTTTAGTGTTTTGTGTTACAAGATCATGGGTAAAGTGAAGAAGGTTGGTGGTAACGTTTCTTCTATTCCCATTGACAAGTCTAAACCTTTATTTTCTTCCAAGGTTTCCAAAGTCAACAATGTGAAGGATTTGGGAATATTTGGTTGCAAGAAGATCATTCAAGAAAGAGGTATAGATTTGAACTCTTGTGATGGTTCTTATGTTTATAAGGTGCTTGTGGATAGAAATTGGGGTTCTTGGATTGACATGTTAGGAGTTTCTAAAGATACCATGGTTAGAGAATTTTATCATGCTTATAAAGAAAGTTCTACCGTGACTAGTGCCATTTTGAACATGAGGAAAGTTGTTTTTAGAGTTTGTGCTAGGAAGTTGAATGAATTTCTAGACTTGCCTTATGATATTGAGTCGGATTTCCTTGATGTTGATGTCGATGTCTTGGAAAACCTTGATTTAATGGGTAAAACTCTTTGTGATGTTGTTAATTTTATGTGGGGGAAACATGTTTTTATTAGACAAGGCGAGCTAACCAAAGTGAGTGCTTTTTGGCATTTATTCGTTTGCTCCAATCTTGTTGTTTCTACTAATGCTTCCGAGCTTAATAGAGATAAAATCAAAATTGTGTATGCCTTGGTGACTAACAAACCTATAAATCTTGGTGAATTGCTTGTGGAACAAATTGAGATTGCGGCTTGCTCAAGTCAATTGGATAAGAAATTAGAATTTCCGGGATTTATTTCTCAATTGTGCTTAGCTAAAAGAGTGAAGTCTCTTGATGATGATGTGATACTTCCTCCTTTGGAAAAGTTAAGTGAGAAACGTGTGACAAGCATGTCATACAAGGAAAAAGGAAAGTCTTGTGATACTTTTAGGCTATTTAGTGAATCTCTTGATTCTAGCCATGTTCCTTGCTCACCTACACTTCCAAGTTGGGCTATGCAATTGAAGATTGAGGTTGAAGAGTCACGAAGATTAACTGAGGCGTCACAAAGGAAGATTGAAGATCATAGTGCCAAAATAGTTGTACAAGATGAGAGGATCAAAGAATTGGAAGGAAAAGCAACTACATCAAAGCACTATGTGAGATCATCAAACCGAAATACTATCCTTGGTGGCACAAGTGGCTAGAGAGTTCCTTGAGGTATATTTTCTTACTCTTTCCCTTTGGCTTCATATCATGTCAAAAAGGGGGAGAAATATGAGAGATGTGGGAGATATCTAGCATGCTTAGTCTCATTTTATTTCTTTTTGTTTTAGTATATTTGGTATCAAGTTTGAACTTTATGGCATATAATATTTTTTTGTTGAATCTCGGCTAAGAATGCTTTGTTGGATAGTATGTATTAAGGGGGAGCATACATGATCCATTTGAACTTAAATGTTTTTATTTTCTTGCCTAAGATTGTATATTGCCATATGTGTTGTCTCTTGGATATTCTTGTACTTTCAAGTTTATTTTAGGTGATATCAAGAGAAGACCAAGATGAAATTCAAGACTTTGTGTTTTAATTTGTGTCTATATGTGTAACTCATTGTACTCATAGTGACCAAATTTTCTTTGTAATTGTTTTAGTATATGTTTAGGGGTTTTGACATGGAATTTGCCAAAGGGGGAGATTGTTAGGTTTATAGTTTGTGTTGGCATAAATTCCATATCAAAACGTGTTTCTCTTGTAATGTTTAGTGGTTCATATATTGAAGATTTGAGAAGACTAAAAATGTCTTGACCACAATTCATGCAAGAAGCCGGCATCAAAGAGATATGTGCTTCATTGATCATCAAAGGTAATATAAGACCTCATATCTCTTACAAGGCTAGGCACACACACACATGGCATCCTTGTGTGTTCCTTCATGGTTAAACATCATTGATATAACACATTCACATACTTGATAATATATGCTCATGCATTTATACTATCTTGACAAACTTTGCTTATTACATGTTCTAGGACTATGTCTAGGAAATAGCATATGTGTGTGTCTTTGTGTTTGTATGTTTCCATATTTTTGTATTTGGACTTGAATATGCTCTATTATGATTCCTTATTGAGTTCCGGTCGTTTCGGTTACTCATTCATTTAATTTCGAGTCCAAACGATGTAGCTACGCTACTTTTCGTTCTCATTCGTTGAGTTGACTTCATCGTCATTTTTCGAGATGATTTCTCAACCATTCTTCAAAGTTGTTAGTCTTCGTCGTGCGTCAGGGAGTCATGGTTCGTAATCTGAAAACGGATTCAAAATTGGAGTTCGGATGCCCAAGATATGGCAGAAGAACGTGAGGGAGCGCGCGAGGGCGAAAGTGGCCAAGAGGCCAAGTGTGGCCCAAGCCGTGGGTGAGCCGTGGGCCCCATGGCCAGAGGGGTTCTCTGCCCCCGTGTGGCCCACACGCCCCCCACGGGGCTGGGCTGACGTGGCCCCTTGTGATTGGCCAAAAATTGCCTTCTCTCTCCTCCTTTTTTATTTTCCTCCATTCCCTCCATTTCATTTCAAGAAGAAAAATTGAAAAATTCCCGTCAGATTTTTTCTCCCAATTTTCTCATCTTCCAAACACCATAACTTCTTCATACGAAGTCGGATTTGAGTGATTCAAGTTGGAGAACGTTCCTAATTGAGTCCTCTACCTTTTTTAAGTGGTTTGGTGGCTGTTTGATCGAGTTTTCTGGTGGTTCCACACAGAAATCCGAACCAGCTCGTGAATCCAAGGTATTGGTCTTATCTATGGGGTTTCTTTCTTTTTAACCTTCAATTTGCTTGGGGTTTCTTCTTCTATATGTATGTTTATGTTTGGTGAAAGCTACTGAGAAAGATAGCTTCA
Organism: Acer yangbiense; assembly: GCA_008009225.1. Taxonomy (NCBI): domain Eukaryota; kingdom Viridiplantae; phylum Streptophyta; class Magnoliopsida; order Sapindales; family Sapindaceae; genus Acer; species Acer yangbiense. The sequence continues at coordinate 32,912,275 of CM017761.1, read as the reverse complement.
TAATCATTCTAATCAAAAGTCTATTTAGAGACAAATGTGGACTAGTTTCTACGATTCTAGGGTTTTCACATGTTTGTGAGTTGTATTGTGATTAGAATGACATCTTAGGTTGTTTGAAACTTGATTGAATCAATTTTGTGATAAATGACCTTGAGATTTGATTTTATCCTTTGATTGATGAAATTTAGGATTATTGTTTTTGTATGTGTTTGAAAGCAATTTAGGATTTAATTGATTTATATCTTGAATCCTTGCTCTATATTTTTGGCTAGAATATTGATTGATTAAATCTCATATATCTAGCATTTTATTGTATGTTGATAGCATCTTGAACTTGTACTTCATGAATATATTTTGTTCAAGTGTTGTATGTGTGAATGAGACTTTGAGCTTATGTGTTTGGTGTTTTTCACATGCTTTAGGTTTTATTCTTGTATTTTGCATCTAGACTTTTATTACTTGTGATTTCACATGTTTAGGTCTATTTGTACCATGGAATGTATTGATCACATGTTCTATGTTGAATTGGTTGTTTGCATCATTTGCATTCACATGATCACACTAGGAAGTCCTTGTAAAAGGTATGAAGTCTTGGTTAGAGTCAGGATGACTTGGATAGGTAAGCAAGAAGTCTTGTCTAGAGTCGGGAGGCCTCGGATAGATAAGCAAGAAGTCTTGTCTAGAGTCGGGAGGCCTCGGATAGACAAGCAAGAAGTCATGGCTAGAGTCGGGAGGACTCGGATAGTCATGCATGGGAGGCTCCCTAGAGGCATGAGTGCCTTGGATAGGGAGTTGGCTATTATATTGGTAGGCCTAGGCGTATGGGTAGACATAGACTTTAAAAGAGCGGGGTACATGGGAGGTGTATGCACTCTCGAGGAATTTCTAATCTTCCATTGATGTTGGTTTTGTGTGTTGTCCAATATATGGTGGTTCCGCATCATTGAGGGATTTCATACTTTCCAATAGGGTTGGGTAGACTTAGACTCCACTAGGTTGGGTGAGCTAAAGATTGGTCACTTTGTGGATTCTCTATTTTTATCATCCAATATATATAGTACCCTAATGGTTGTATTTCAACCCGTGGATGTTTCTTCCTTGGAGGTTTTACCACGTTAAAAAATCTCTTGTGTTAATTCTTCCTATCTCTATCTTTTATATTTTACTTGTGTATATTATTATCTTGTTTCATATTATTCACTTGTGATATATAGTGAAGCAAGTATTTGTAAAGTGTGATTTGTGGATTCATTCTTTTGATCATTTTTGTATATATGATTCTTTTGTATATTGTATTTTTTGTATAGTGATATTTGATCACTCTTGTAACTCATTGAACATCTATTAAAATACAAGTATTATTTGTTGATGTGTTTATTTGTTCTTATTCCTCACACAACTAGGTGATATACATAGACCTTGTTCACATGATTATATTCTCATATTGTCTATATATGTCTTTTTTGGTTTATTTTGTTGTGTGTAAGGCTACCTTGAGGGACAAACGAAAGTTTGTTCAAGGGATTGAAAAAAGGTGTAAAAACCTATTCACTCCCCCACTAGGTATGCCTTAAGCAATTTAACTACGTTTGTATACTTTCATAAGCTATTTGACATGTCATTTAGTACTTAATATCTAGGATTGTTTTTATTGCAAAATCATCATCTTAGATAAGCATATAGGGTTCCCTTGCTCTATGTTGCATTTTGGATATTCACATATTCACTTAGGGTGTTAATCTCTTCTTAGAGAATTAAGTCATGTGTTGTAACCAGGATTAGGTTGCTTAATTCGCAAGCAATTGGACTAGGTTCACTTATACCAGGATTAGGTAGGTGTGTGATTACTACCGGGATTAGGTTGTAATCGTTTTACACATTTAGTGGATTCGAGGTTCGAGTGTGGCTCCCTTATTAGCCTATGGTTTTTCCCGTGAGGGTTTCCACATAAAAGTCAAGTGTTGTTTATTTTTCCGCACCATATTACACTTGCTTTATTTTATTGACTATTAGGGGTATTTTCGTAATCTTGAACATACACGAAAAATTGGGTAAAATATTTAAAATCTATTCACCCCACCCCCCACCCCCCCCTCTAGATTAATATCATACACACCGTGAGAACTTTCAACATGTCATATATAAAACTTAGCTATATAAAATAAGTGCAATCCTAGATGCAATAGCTATCACAATACAACAACTCAATCAATCAACACAAAAATCTCAACTTGTAGATAACACATAATCTAGATGCAAACAAGTCATAAATGAGATTTCTTGCTAAGTAAGAACACTAAAATGGATGAAGATGGTGTTCAACTTACCAAGTCATGTTTGTTGAAGAAGATCCATGCAAGAGCACATCCTAGATGAATCTAGATGATGCTAGATGATGTTTGATGCACATGGAAATGAGTTTTGATGATCAAAGGTGTGTTCTTGGATGATTTTCTCTCTTGGAAAATACTCTATCTTAAAAATATGATTTTGAACTCTTAACAACGATTTAGACAGAAAACAACATATATATATGAGGTCAAATTGATGCTATGGTGTTTTGAACATTTACAAATATTTTTGCCTTGGTCGCCTTACACCCGTTGTACGAACAACAGTTGTACAACGGGTTACCTAGGAACCAAGAACTCAAATTCCAGCAAACCACTGTTCAAAGGGGTGAAAAGTGGGCGAAATAAAAGCAACAACTAACTAAAGGAAATAAGAGAGACAAAAGAGACAAAAGAGACAACCAAATGATCTTGGTGAAGTATTCAATCTTTCTCAACTCTCTTGATGTTCCCATGCTTGAAATCCACCCCCAAAGTCTAATTACAATCTAAGGTGAGATGGGTGTTCTTTGGTGAGATTCTAGGTTATTCTAAGTTATTATGGATATTAAGGATCGTGTTTAAGATGACAAAAGAGGTGTATTTATAGTGGAACGCAAGGTCTGGATGTGAAAAGACAAGTTTCTCCCTCTGAAATCAGTGATTTGTGGGTTCCATTCCCCTGCTTTGTGGATTTATTCCAGTCATCAAAAGTCGCGATGAATTCTAGAAGTTTGATCGTGAGTTCACACTCTTTGGTCCGCGGGAATATTTCAGCGACACGAAGTCACCGAGGAAATTCCAGTGGCTTTGAACGTTTTGGTTCGCAGGAATGATGCTGCCGATGGTGAGCTTAAAGCTTGGACTTCTATAGATTTTGGAGGAATTGTTGGAGAGAGAAAACCTTTGCATGAAGACCTGGAAATATTGGCATTAAGACTGCTGGGATGTGGTCTGCCGATTTGGGTAGAAAACGGTCGAAAATATGCCCGGGAACAGGCTGGAACACAATAGGTCAAGGTCGGGTTGCGCGCTAGCTCGGGTCAAGTCGGGTCACACGGGTCTGTTCTGCCAATCTAGAGGTTGAAGATGCGTGACGTCACGATGATATCAACAGCAGGCGCCAAAATGCACCGTTTCACTTGGTGACGTGGCGCTGATGCCTGCTTTGGTTGGCGATTTACAATATGCCCCATGATATCTTATCAAATCACTGAATATTTAATATATGCTGCAGGTTTGCACTTTGACCCCTGATTCTCCAAATGACACAATTGCCCCTGAATTTTCTTATATTCTTCAGTTTTGGTACAAGCACCTTCTCCGAGGGATATTTACCTACACTTGCCAAAAACACATATTAAATACACAAAAGTGCTCAGAAACGAACACAAAAGATCAGAAAAGGGAGCGCTAAATGAGAACATTTATAGCGCGATCAAACCCCCAAACCTAACTTTTGCTCGTCCTCGAGCAAAACTAAAAATAAAAAACAAACAAATAACAACAAATAACAAAATCTAAAAACACATAAAAGTAATAAACCGGTAAAAACTAATTAGTCCACTTTCGTGGGAGAAACAATGGCACTTAACACGTGCCACAAGACTTTTAAACCCCTAGGTGTCCCTAGTAGGAGGAGTGTAGTCTCCTGAGGGTTACTAATACGGTACCCACAAGTGCAAAGCTAAAAATTAAAAACGACAATTTAAAACGATTTGCAAATCCCATACAAAATGAGATATCAAAAGAGTTGTGCATATGAGGAGTAACACATGTGAGAACCGCTGAGTGGAGGATAATCTAAAGTCATTCAAAGTGAATGAAACACACATTGCAAATCCCACACTCTTAATGGCATATCATCAAATACAACACACCCAAATGCTTCAAATGTAATTTGCCTCGACTCTAATCCTCACTAGATTTCACTATATTTTTCTCTCAGAGTCCTAGGCACACTCTTTATCAAACACATGCGATTTGGAAGTTATGTAGATGGCAATCAAATATGTAATGCATGTGAGTATTCAAAATTAAGCACATTTTAAGTGAATTTGTCTCATGAAGGAATTGAATTACCATGAACGTGGAAAGAACATGCTTTGACTGGCATGTTAGGGAAAGTGCCCTATGAACAAATGTTGTTAATCTTTTGCTGAATTAATAATTAGATTGACATTCTATTATATATTTGTGTGCATTTAATGTTATTAATATTGTATTAATAACATAAAATTCCATGATTATTAAATGTAATATTAAACATGGTGTATATAAGTCGTTATATACATAAGGATTATGTTTACTATAATAATCTTAATTGTCTATAATTGATAATTAAAGTTGGGATCTTTAATTAATTAAAATTATTAGTACAGTTCATTCCCATTAAGAATGGAACAGTTTTATCAGAACTGTTGATGTGGTGACATTAAAATGAAGGTACTTTGTATAATAAGATTATACAAGACGTGGACACGATGAATTGGAATCTTTAATAATCTCCGTCCTGAAATAAAGTATTCCCTTTTATCAATCAGATGGTCATTTATGGAACAATCTTAATCCTGAGTATTTAACAGACTCCTATTTATAAAGTTGTGTCTTTTGACTTACTCGGTATGGTTTGCTCTAATTGCCAAACCTAAAACCTTGTATCTTGGAGACATAATGATATACTTAGCTGGGAATGATAATATACAAGATGGAATCCATTCCTTCTTAATTGAAGTAGACAAACAGTTCTCTTGTGTAAATGATTCGGCTCTTGAACAATAGAGCGCTCAATTTATGATACGATCATAAATAATTATTCATTTGAGAACCACGGGCACTCAAGGATAAAGACGTAATTGAGAGGTCAACAGATTTGAACCTAGCTCATATTACGAACTGTTTATGGAGGATTGATCTATATATAATGATTATATCAATGGACTGTTCGATTCCTATTCGAGTAATTAATTCTATAATGACAAGAGTGCAGTTCCAGTTTTTTATTGGAATAAATCTGGAATTAATAAATCTAATATTTAATTAAAGAGTTCAATTAAATATTAAAGATTTATTGGAGCTTGAAATTATAGGTCCATGTGTCCCCATACCATCTTTATAACACTGTATTGAACATTAAGGTATACTGAGGCTTAGTGATTAATTTGGAATTAATCATCTATACATAAAGAAGTTTATGTATTGTTTTATTTATTAAATAATGTTTGATTATTTAATTATATATATTAAATAATTCTTTGATTATTTAATCATATATATAATATAATAAGTTGACTATTTTATTATATATTATGATTTGATTATTTGTATATATATAATATTGATTATTTTGATATATATATATATATATATATATATATATATATAATTTTGGGGAGTAGAGCATTGAACAGTGGGTTCTATTATTGTTGTTTTATAGTCAAAAGAATGGGGTGAGCGGCAAGCAAGTCTTCTTGCTTCTCAACTAGTGCAATTTTTATTTGTTGGTTTTTTCTTCATTGCATTAATAACAAGGTTGAAATCCAAGCTCCTATTCTATACTTCTTTATACCACCCACCCTAGTATAATTATTGTTAAATAGCTCTCTCTCTCTCTCTCTCTCTCTCTCTCTCTCTCTCTCTCTCTCTCTCTCGTGGGTTCAAGAAGCACACAAAAGAGGTTTTTATTTATTTATTATTATTTATTGAATTTTTCATGTTTAGCTTGATAAAAACAAGACAAGAAGAGTTCTTGCTTTGCGAAACACAAGTTCTTAACAAGAGATAGTGATAATAAAGAGAAAAATTATTTTTGAGATCTAAGCCTCAAAAGAATATTGTGAGAGTGTCTCTCAAAAGTTTTCCAGTTGTCTCAAGTGTTGAGTACGCAATAAGTATTGAAATTCGAAAATTGAATTTTTCTATTCAATACCGAGACGTGATCGCGCGCCAAATGTTCACATTTAGCGCTCCCTTTTCCTATCTTTTTGTGCTTGTTTCTCGGGTAAAACTGGGTATTTAACGGATAAAATATGTGTTTCAGGTGATTAGGGAAGTTCAGGGGCATAATTGTCATTTTGGACAAATCAGGGGCTAAAGTGCAATATTCGGAACATTTATTGAATATTATGTGAATAAGGGAAAGCTCAGGGGTGTAGATTGTAATTCGCCAGCCAAGCAGCGCAGCATAGCCAAGTCACCACATGAAATGACGCCGTTTTGGCTTGGGCTCGCGTCAGCATGACATCACGCTGACATCACCCTTCTTCAAGCTCCAGCCGAGTCACCATGACCCGCACGCCCGACCCGTTTACCCAGATGACCCGATTTCAACCCGACATTGACCCGGCCTTTTTCGGTCACGTTTCGGCCATTTTTCCTGCGTCGTTCAGCCCAGATTAACGGCCACGAGCCTCCTGGTCATGATGGTCCTACTTTCAAGCTCCCATGCAAAGATTTCCATCTCCTTCAAGTCCTCCAAACCTCCATGGAAGTCCAAGCTTGAATGCTCATCCCAACGGCTTCCTTCCTACGAACCAGTACGTCCAATCTCACCAAATCTCTGTGGTTTCATGCTGCGGGAAAGTACCCACAGTCCAAAAGGAAGAAACTCGCTACCGACTTCCATTTCTCCATCGCGAGCTTCGACGGTTGGCACAAACCCGCCGGCCAGGGGATCCAAGCTCGCCGGGACAACCGACTTGGAGGATATTTCGTCCAAAACTTGCCCAAAACAGTTCCCTATATATATACATCCTTTGTAAACCTAAAACACACCTCCCAAATATCCAAATAGCTCACAATAGCTTAGTTTACCCTCCTAATAGTCTAGAATAGCTTATTATAGCTTAGAATAGCTTAGTATAATTAAACTCTCACCAAGAACACCCACTTCACCTTAGTTATTTTATGTAACTAAATATTGATGTTGGGATTTGGTGTACTTTGTATATTATCTATTATATTTGTTGATTGTCTATGTTGAGCTTTAATTCATATATGTGTTGATTGAATTCACAAATTGATTAACATGTAATACAATTTAGACTATACATGAATGATTATTGATGTATGTGTCTTTATTCAAGGTTTTAGACTATCCTAGGTACTTAATAGGAATCAACAAATTAATTGGGTGATTGCACTTGTACACCAATATCTCAACATCCCAAGTCTCATTACCACTCTTGCAAGACCATTGCATTAGATGGTAATTAGTTTAGTTAGTTAGTGTAATTTAGATTAAAACCATCTTAGTGTAATTGTAGTTTAATTAGTTTTAATTGATGTCGTGTAATTTAGATAAAGTGCCATCTTAGTTTAATTTAGTTATTAATTAGTTTAATTGCTTACTTGCCATCCTCCATCATTTATTTTTCTTGCATGTAAATATGTTGTAATTAGTCTAATTAGTATATAATATATATAAGACTAGAACCGATAAAAGGTACCTCACATCCCTATGGAACGAACCGTACTTGCCGCTATGCAATCGTAACGATCCGTGCGCTTGCGGATAAACACACACGCCCCATTTATTTTACGATAGTTTATAGAACTGTCACGTGTCCCGCGTGCGCCGATCAAGTTGTTGGCGCCGCCGTGGATAGAACCGTTTCGGGCTCGTCAAGTTTTTGGCGCCGCTGCCGGGGAAATGGTTATTAGAACCGGTCCGCGGGCGCCGATCAAGATGCCCACTCATCGGTTCTTTGGTGTTGGACATTCGGTGTGTAGGAACTCGGTTCGAGCGAATCACGGAATGTTTACAAGGGTAACGATTTCTTTCCCTCCTATTTATACTAAACATTAGAATCAATATATCCGCAACGATTCGGCCAAAACGTTTATGTTTTTACGAAAATTTTAAAAACCGGACCTATCGCCTGACGAATACGTTTTTCATCGTTAAAAAGATCGTACGTCAAAAATATTTATAAAACCTATGCAATGCGTTCACAAGTATAAAAACGAGTAAAGCGGTAAGCACGGGTGTCGTCGACAAGGATCGGAGGTAGCGATGACTAGATTAGGATTAATAACACTAGTATGCATAAAAGTAAAGTATCAATGGTATGGTGTTGTGAAGTGTGAAAGAGAAAACAATAAAAACTAAAGTAAGAATGCAAACTAAATGGAATGAAAATGGAGTGAAAGATATATAAGATGGAAACTAAGGAGTTTAACGGACATTGTAAGCCAACATTGTGCAAATGCAATAAACTCGTAAATAAACATGTTATGACAAATGTAACCAACCTAGGGTGTATAGAATTGGCTATTTATCTCTAGCAAGGGGTCAACTTAGGGTTTAGTGAAGACCTCCAACTAGCATTAATCGCCTCTAAGCCAGCAAGCAACCAACCACCTATGGTGTGAGTGTTTAGTGCCATTCGGATTCTTAACCATGATGCTCGTCTATCTAACTAGGTCTCACCCTATTCTCACATAGCCATCCTAGGGTTTACATACTTGTTATTAATAAAAATGAGTTTTATATCCGACCTATTGTTTACGTGAAAGTTTTACTTACTACTATCGATACATCATTCTTATTGAATTTCTAGGAAGCTAAGGGTATCGAACTATCTGATACCCCTCTAACCAAGATCTACCACGATCCTGGTCCCCCTTGAATTGTTAATTGGAAAAATCACCACAGTGACAATTTTCGATTAACAATACCTAATCGGGATACTTGATACCACACTTCTCCATATTAACATACTGAATCTTGATACTAAAATGACTTTAATTGCCTACCAGGACAGGGCACCGAGGAGTCAGGCCACCATTTTGGGATGCCAGATACTTCATCCCAATAGGCGATCACGATAAATCCATCATCAGGATCCCCAATGAAGAATTCATCAATCTTCCGGACTGACAATGTTCAAATCAGGTTATCTACGAAACCTTGGCTTCACACCCTGATCAGATTATTTTGGTCAAGAAGGTTCCATACTTAGACAAATTTACTTAGCCAAAAACACTGCCAACTGATGCTAAAGGGACTATCCTCCAAGTATTGCTTCCAGAAGATAAGACAAGTGTGGATTCCTTTATTGCTAACAAGCAAGATTGAAGCTAAGCGTTATAATAGTCCGAGAAAGCCTTACTTGGACCACGTTCAAGCATACAAGTATCGTCCTATACCGGGATATAAGTTCTACAAACAAGCATATGATGAAAGTAAAACAGAGCGATTGCAAAAAAGAAAAGAGTTTCATTTAATCAGTCAGGGTGTCCAATCCTCGTTTTCAAGCTACAAAAAAAAAAAAAAAAAAAACAAATGGAAAAGAATATCAGAAGGAAATCAGGCATTTTTTTGTTTCTCCCCCACTAGCTTTTCTTGCCCGGATCCTTCCACCTCCTCAACTACCTTATCTCCTGCAGCATCAAGAACCTCCCCAACTCCTATCACAACTGCTTCAACAAGAGGATTCACTACCTCAGTAGGACGCATAGAGTCCCGCCCTAAATTATCTTGAGTAGCATGGGTACTCTGAGTTTCCTTCTCGACAGATTCAGGGATAATGGCAGCTTGAGAAGGACCTCCCTAGTCTTGATCTGCAAATTAGGCAGTCTAGCCATAATTTGATATCGATCCCAGTTGAGGGTGGTCTGCAAGTCGAAGGGAGGAGGAAATGCCTTGGCAACTTCATATGAAGCAGTGAAGTATCCATCCACGAAGGAAGAATCCACTTTAGATTCCAAAATGCTCATAGAACCCCGTAGAAGCCTATTTTCATCTAGGAGGACAGCTATCTCCGCCTTGACAGTCTCCATCTTAGCCCAGCGGCGAGTTGATTTGATAGTTTCTGTGTCATAGGCATGTGTCATCCGTTTCAACTCCATTAAGGCAACTTTCCTACCAGATTCAGACTCGGAAGCAGCTTGAACCAGGGAAGTAGCATTAAAGTTCTCAAAGTGTGTTTTTCAATATAAAGCTAGAGGGGGGGTGAATAGATTTTATCTAATTATTACCCAATTTTCGCGTGCATGTCAATTTTACGAAAATACCCCTAGCAAGTCAAAAATACATACAAGTGTAATAAGATACGGAAATAGTAAATGACACTTGATGTTTACGTGGAAACCCTCAACAGGGAAAAACCACGGGCTGGTAAGTGCGCCACACTCGAACCTCGAAATCCACTATATGAAAAGACGGTTACACCCTCAAGTGATTCTCGGACCCTCACCCTAGATAACCTCAGGCTGTGGACACTACCACACGCCACTCTTGGTTCAATCCTTAGTGATATCCCCTGATACACTACTCTTGGCGTGAGCACCCTCTAATCTACCACGCAGGCCTTTTATAGCGGCTCTAGTCCAATTTGCTTGAGTGACCACCTAAACCCGGTGTAGCGACCTAATCCCGGTCTATCACAAACAAGACTTACATCTTCGAAGAGATCAAACCCTATGTGAATATGCAATGATATCCAAATAATGCAATAAGAGCTAGGGTACTCTAAATGCTTACCTAGGATTATAAGATGACAATATAATTAATCCTAGATATCACATATAGCTATATGTCATGGCATATAACTTTAGCTAAGTAAAGGATCACCAATCCTAGATACAAAGCTATCACATAAAACCCACAAACATTCAAAGGATTAACTAGTTGATTAAAAGACAATCTATCAACCTAGTTATCAATACATCACACAAGAATGTTCATGGCATAGCTTTTAGGCAATAATGACCTAATCAAATAAGCTATGAAAAATAATCTCAATCAACAAATGAGATCAATTAGCTAGATGTTAGATAAACATGAAAATCCTAGCTACCATAAATAACCCAATCAACACATAATCTCAATCATGTATGTAGAAATTAATCTAATGACATACAAGTAATAAATGAGATAACATTGATAAGTAGAAACACTAATTATGTAAGATAAAAGTGTTCAACAAATCATACCATGTGTGTTGAAGAAGTCCCATGCATTAGCATATGCTAGATGATCCTAGATGATGCTTAGATGAAGATTTATGCATGTGGAAATGGGTTTAGAGAGATAAAGATATGATCTTTAAGCTTTCTCTCTCAAGTCTCTCTAAATATCTCTCTAGGGTTCTTATAATCAAAGACTTGGGTTCTGAACCAGAGATAAGGATGTATTTATAGAGACCAAAAACAGGGCAGGTGAAAATACAATTTTGCCCCTGAAAGATACCCATGCATCAGGGACTACTCACTCCCACACCTCGAGCATAATTCACTTCAATTCTACAACTCACGTGGATTCTCTCTTTTCTTTCCGCTTAGAGTCCTAAGTTCCACACGCACAAAATATGCAAAGATAAGTTATGCATAGAATTAAGCAATGACTATCCTAGGAAAGAACCACTATGCCATGGACGTGAAAGATCATATGTCAACCGACATTCCCAATCTAGACTCATTATGGATCAAAAAGGTCTTTCCTTTGGTTATAACGTGGCCATGGGGTTTAATGAGGTAATACAAAGAATTTGGACATTTTGGAGTTCAAAATTACCAATCATGCTAGAATATATCCACACACCTATACAATGCTCTTTTTCATGATCACTCACACGCTAGCGTCTAGGCATTCATTTTACACATATTTATGCTTACAATAGTGTACTCTACCTTGTAAGTACTTATCATTCCACACTTCAAGAATCTTTTGCTTTTCTCTATTTCTTTTCTCCTTTTTCTTTCTTTTGACATGCACTCATTTCTCTTTGACACTTACGGCTCACAAGTACATATTTTTGGTACTTTTGCATTTTTAATCGTTTGCTTAGCTCATTTACAATGTTTTGCCATAGTACACGCTATTTGTCAAATTAGAGCTTAACTTGTTTCATTACCACATTTACACATCTTAGCATGATTAGTCATAAAGGTAGGCATGCGTTTAGGCTATGGTATATGGTTGTATTGGTACCAAGTGAAAAAGTATGTGCTTGGCCTCAAGTTTAGCTTTGGAGCACACAATAAGGATATGAGTGTGTTTAGGCTATTATAGGTAGTTAAATGCACACACATTGCCTAATATCACTTCCAAATCCATCTATCAAGGGAATGACCGCATCCATCAAGCAATTCACTATGTTATATCCATGTCCTATGGCATGTGACACATATGACGAGAGAAGTGTTTAAGAATAATCAATAATAACACTCAAAATGTGCAATTTGAAGGTTTATGTTTGTGATCTCATGGAAATCTCCACTATTAGAATAATGCATGAAAGCACTGAGTCCCCTCAACTTAACACCAAAGGATGGGACAAACCCATGAAGGTGCAAGTGAAACCCTAAAGTGGCAACAAGCTACGTCACAAGCTCAATATGCATACGAAAACTCGCCAAAAACCACACGCTAAAGCATCACACCTAAGCTAATGAAAGCTCGAAAAATTTTGGCCAAGCAACAATTCAAAAAATTGACACAAAAATGACTGAAGACACAAAAGACGACTCAAAAAAGCGTCTACACCCTCAAACAAAAACTCAACATTGTCCTCAATGTTGAAGACAAGAGAGTCCGGCCTAGCGGCGTGCACCTAACACGACACAAAGCAAAACAAACCTAGGCACTAATCATGCACAGTTAATGCCCAACAAAAAATAAAATAAAAAGAAAAGTATCAACACTAGGCTCAACTAATAAAATAAGGCAAACCATGCAATATGAATTTAAGCACAAGTACTCATATAGCACCAACATCAAGCATTTTCACAAAATTGACGGAATGGGTGGTGATAACCCCCAAACTGCTTTTCAATATATCCAAGCAAAAACCTGTACAAGCTGTGAGCATTCAACAACCCCCAAACCAAATGGGGCTACATATTTACAATATTAACCTGTACACTCACACGTGCATTTCAAAATAGCCTTCGACTCATCTCATCAAAAATGAATAAATCAATCAAAAATATCCTCACTACATATCCATCCACACAATCATCCCAACATTATTCAATGAAAGCAAAAATTGAAAAACATAATAAAACTTAAAAGAGATTCCACAATGCAATTTCTCCCCCAAACCTAAATCTACCCAACATTTACATGCTCAAGATAGTCAAAACTAAAAAGGGCTAAGACATAGTCTAAAAGAGGAATTGAATTGTGCAATCTAATCATGCATCGAAGATGTTTAATGTGATGCACTAAACGAGGGGTTAGGTTCCTCTAAGGGTGGTTTGATTAGATTTGGAAATGCACCCCTTTTCACTACCCAAATTAATGTTTGTGACTCTAGCTTCCTATTCGTGCACACTTCCCTTAATAGGTCATTCCTTACCCAAATTTTCTTTAATTTTGTCGGGTGCTTCCTAGACCTAGACTCTTTAGTATTTCTAAACTTATGGAATTTATAGCAATGGGCTTGAATGTGCCCTTTTTCGGAACAAAAATAACAAGTGATTAAGGTATGAGAAGGACTCCCTCTTACTTGGTGGTCTTAAGGCCTTTGGAGTTGCCTCACTCTTGACTTCTTTTTCAACTTTGTCAAGTTTGACGACACAGTCACACTCCTTCACTTATGCGATCTTCAAAGCCTCATCTTTCATCTTGAGTGCTTCGTTAACCTCTTCTAAAGCACTTGTTTTCCTTTCTACCTCTAAAAGCATCTTCCTTGCTTCTCTTGTATGTACCTTTTTGAACTCTTCAGAAAGCTTGGCTAGCTCTTCATTCTTTTCCTCCTTGAACACCTCAATTTACTCTCCTAACTCCTTGTTAATCGCCAAGAAGTCTTGCACTTTCTTCCTTAAGCTCCCATTCTCGGCCTTGAGAAGCCTCAATTCAATTAATAGTTTCTTGTTCTCTTTTTCAATTCCCTTAATCCTTTCAAGTGTTCGTCGATTAATAGCCTTATCTTCAGGCTTCAGGCTCCTTGAAACGATCTTGTTGCCCTTCTTCCATTTCAATAGCCTTCTCGAATGTTTGCACAAGGTCAGGAACACAGCTCTTATTCTTTCTTCTCTTAGGAACTTCTAGCTTGAAGGGAACACTCTCCTTCTCAATATTATCAACTTCCTCCACTTGTTTTATCACTTCCTTCTTGACTTGGCTGTTCTCGCTTCTATCCTCTTCAACTACTTCAATCAACTCCGATGATGTCTCATCTTTCTACTTTTTCTCATGCTCATCATACTTGCTTGTTGTTCTATGGAGAATTTCTATTGTCTTGCTTGTGAAGAGCATCACTAATTTGATTCAACGGTGTCTCTATCTTTCTGATAGAAGCGTTTTTGCCATTGGATCTTTAGTCATTCGACCAAATGTACTTCTGCCAATTTTCTATTGTTGCTTAATGTGAAGCTTGGGCCTCTTGTATCACTTGTTGTTCTGATTGCATGAAATTTCTCATTTTTTCTTCAAGTGATCCACTATCTAGTTGATATGAGTCAAAACAACCAAAGTTCGACCGTGAATCTTGCCCAGAATAGTCCATAAGAACCTGAAATGAAAGAAAAACATGTAAGGATTCCCATATCTTGATTGGCTTATTTCGTGGACAAACCACTTGTTGGGGTTGTTTGTGTAAGGGTAGTTTAGGTGATTGAACTTCATGCTCGAAGGCCCTTTCAAGACCTCAAGGGACAAGCACGCCAAAGGTATAATTTCTAGTGCTTGGTTTTCTTTAAAGAGATTTAGTTAGCACACACACACTTAGCATACTTGTTCTTGTGTGCATACTCTTCACATGTCACTTTACACACTAGCACTTTGTTTGATATCTTGTTGTGTGTATATGTGCTTAGTAATTCGTTTCCTGATAGTGTTTGGAAACGTCCACGCATACACTAGAATGTCCTTGGTTTTGCACGAAGACTGCTCACGGAGAATGCTCTTGGCTTCTCCTTTAGATTCACCATCATTGGTGAATCGGCGGTTTGATCGGTGGCCTGGCCGCTGAATTGAAACCGCCGTTTCAGTCCAGAAAGGTCTGGAGTGATTCTGCGGTTACGATCGGTGGCAACCGACCGCCGTTCAAAACAGCCGTTCATACCTGATCGATTTACATCTCTCGGGTTTGATTTTGTGGTTTAATTGACGGTTTCAAAACCGCCGAATGAAACCGCAGTTGTTCCCCTGTTCTTCTCGGGTTCAGTTCGGCAGTTGTAAACGGCGGCCTGGCCGCCGAATGAAACCGCCGATTGGTGCATTTTAGGGGCAAAATTATCTTTTCACATGCCCAATTCTTGATGTCTATAAATATCTTACTTTCTCATTCTCTGATTAAGTTTTTTGAGTCCTTAGAACCCTAAACTTCAAAGAGAGATGTTTGAGAAAAAAATCAAATCAAGAACTCACATTTAAACACTCAAATCAAATCCTTTTTGCATTATATTTCATATTGCATCTTCTATGACTATATAGAATGCATCCATGATTGGGTTTGCATCATCACAACTTGCTTGGTAAGATTTTGATTAAGTTCATCTTATTTTAGTATTTTTACTATCAAGCTATTCTCTTTTAATTTACTTGTATGTTTTTGATCATATGATAAATACAAGAATAGAGAATTAATTGTGATGAATTGATTGATTGTTATATTGTGATAGCTAATTAGGTTTTTGATTAATCTTGATTAGCTAAGCTATTTGACATGTCATTTAGCAATTGATATCTAGGGTTGATTTAAACTGATTATATCATCATCCTAGATAAGCATCTAAGGTTATCTAGCCTTGCTTGTTATTTGAATATTTATACATATTCACATAGGTTGCATAATCTCTTCATAGAGAATTAAGTCTTGAGGCTAAGATTGCTTAGGTCTCAAGCAATTGGACTAGAGCCACTTTTAAAGGTCCGAGTGGTAGAAGTGGGGGGTTATTGACCAGAGTGTTAGACGAGGTCTACATAGGTTGTAAACTTCATTTCAATTAGTGGATTTCGAGGTTCGAGTGTGGCACACTAAACAGCCCATGGTTTTTCCCAGTGGTTGGGTTTCCACGTATACATCAAGTGTTATTTAAATTCCGCACTATATTACACTTGCTTGTATTTTTGACTAGTAGGGGCATTTTCGTAAAATTGACTTGCACGCGAAAATTGAGTAATAATAGTTAAAATCTATTCACCCCCCCCCCCCCCCTTTAGAAATATATAGAACACACCGAGTGTTTATTTCTTTCAATTGGTATCAGAGTGGGTTCCTAGACATACATAGGTGATCCTTGCTCATTTTGGTGTGTTTTGCATCTTGTGTGATTTTTTGATTTATTCATACATTTTGCATTCATCTCATTTGCATTCATCCAAACACTATGAGTGGTTTCGGTATGAGCAAAGAGAAAGCGTCGAGCGTGAGGCCACCATTGCTCACTGGCGATATTTACTCCTCATGGAAGGAGGTTGAAGGTGACTCGGACGAAGACACGACATTGTTGCTTAGAGGATTCAAGAAATTCGTCAAGTTCGAGAAGAAAGGCTTTGGATCCAAAGGCCAAGACTTGAAGAAAAATGCTCCCTTTAAGAGTTTTGAACCTAGGCAAGAGAAGACCGAAAAGAAAGAGGTTCAATGCTATGAGTGTGTTAGGACACCTCGCCTCCAATTTTGTTAATTGCCTAAACAAGAAGATGGAAAAGGTGATAACTGCCACTTGGAGTGTTAGTAGTGAAGAAGAATGCACCATTAACTACAAGGCATTTGGAGCCAAGAGTGTAGAAGTTGAAGTTGATGGCAATGACATCTTGACTAGTGATCCCATGGAAGAAATAGATAAAGAAGTAGCTCTAGAGAAAATTAGAGCAGCTACTCATTGGGATATGACTCATATTACATCAAGTGACCAAGGTGTTGGTCTTGATGAGGAAGATGACTCCATAGGTAAGATGGAGAATTTAGAAAATGACTCACATAGTGAGAATATGTCATCTAACTCCATAAATGGAAATGTGGAGAATTTGGATCATGAAGACTGTAAGGTTCCCATTTGTTGATTGGCTTATTTTGTGGACAAACCACATGTTGGGGTTCTTTGTAAGGGTAGCCTAGGTATCGGGTTTTTTGTTCGAAGCCCTTTGAAGACCTCGTATTGATAAGCACCGAATGTATATTTCTTTCTGCTTACTTGTCTTGAAGAGATAGTTGCACACACTCACAACTCATGCATTTGTTTAATACTTGTATGTTGTGTGTCTTATTTTTGTGCATTAATGTTCATTAACATCTCTTCTTGCATGTTAGTTTGATTGCATCTTGCATATCCAATTGCCTTGTCATGCTTAGACTTAGGATTGCATTTTTGCATTGGGCGCTCCCAAAAGCGCTCTACAGAAGCGCTGTACGAACAGCGCCCATTGAGCGCTGTTCAGACCTGATCGATTTAATTCGGTCGCTGTTGGGTCGCTGTACAGGCGCTGTACAAAGCGCTCTACGTACAGCGCCACTCTGTTTTCCCGTGAGAACAGAGTTGGGGCGCTGTACAAGCGCTGTACAAGAGGCGCTCTACATACAGCGCCCAATGCAATATTGAGGCAAACTTATCAAAACGACCACACTTTGTTTTGGCCTCCTATATATATGCCACTTTGACTTTAGGTCAATTGCATGAGTTCATATTCAGATTCTATACTTAGGATATTTTTCAAAGAGAAGAAAAATTCCAAAGAACTCATTTTTAGTTTACTCAAACACTTTTTCATGATCATCAATCATCATCTAGCATCATCCTTAATCATCTAGATGACATCTTGCATGGATTCTTCATCATACTTTGCTTGGTCAGTTTTTCACTAATATCTTACATATTTTGTGTTTTTCTTAACAAGCAATCTCAATTTATTACTTGTATGATTTTCATATATCTTTTGATACAAGATTGAGATTAGTGTGATGTATGTTTGAGAAGTTGTATTGTGATAGCTAATTAGGTTTTGTGCTTAATCTTGATTAGCTAAACTATTTGATTGAACATGTCATTTAGTTTTTAATTTCTAGAATTGCTCTAATTGCATATTAATCATCTTAGATAAGCATATAGGGTTTCCCTTGCTCTATGTTGCATTTTGGATATTCATATATTCACTTAGGGTTGTTATTCTCTTCATAGAGAAAGTAAGTCTTGTGTGTAGCATCCGGGATTAGGTTGCTTAGATCGCAAGCAAATTGGACTAGGTTCACTCATACCGGGATTAGGTAGGTGTGTGATTACTTCTGGGATTAGGTTGTAATCGTTTTACACATTTAGTGGATTCGAGGTTCGAGTGTGGCTTACTTACTAGCCCGTGGTTTTTCCCGTGAGGGTTTCCACGTAAAAATCAAGTCTTATTTAATTTCCGCATTTTATACTTAATTTATTGCTTTATCTATTTAGGGGTAATTTCGTAATTTGGACTAACACGAAAAATTGGGTAAAAAGCTTAAAATCTATTCACCCCCCCTCTAGATAGTTTTATACACACCGTGCTATAATTTGTTTCAATTGGTATCAGAGCGGGTTCCTAGACATACATAGGTGATCCTTGTTATTTTGGTGTGTTTTGCATTTTGTGTGATTTTTGATCATTCATACATTTGCATTCATTTCATTCATTCATAAACACTATGAGTGGAAACGGTGGAAATGGTGGTGGCAACGAAGGTGCTTCAAGCACAAGGCCTCCACTTCTTACCGGATTGAACTATTCCCAATGGAAAGGGAAGATGGAATCCTACATATGCCAAATTCATGACCGTGCATGGATGGCGGTGGAAGACGGATATGATCTACCCAAGATGACTCCTGATGGTGGAGGAGAAGAAGTATTGAAGCCTAAGGCGCAATGGAACGCGCAAGAGTTTGAGGCTTCAAAGTGGAATAGGAAGGCGATGCATGCCATCTTGTGTGCTATGGATGAAAATCAATATAAATTGATTCAAAATACTAGGATAGCTAAGGAGGCTTGGGACATCCTAGAGATTGCACATGAGGGAACTGAAGTGGTGAAGGACTCTAAGCTTCAAGTCCTCCAAAGTCAATTCGAGATGCTTAAGATGGAGGAGAATGAGTGCTTCAACGACATCGAGATCAAGTTGATGGATATAGTCAACCAAAGCCATCAACTTGGTGATCCATATTCAGATAGGAGAATCAAGCAAAAGATTATGAGATCTCTACCCGATAGGTTTGAATCGAAGGTGACGGCTTTAGAAGAAAATAGTGGATATAAGGATATGAAGCCGAGTGAGGTGATTGGGAGACTTCTAGCTTATGAGTCTAGGAAAGGGCCTATCTCCACAACCACTAAAAAGCAAAAAGGAATTGCTTTAAAAACCTCCAAGGATGAAAAGGAGGCAAAGAAGGTTGACTCGGATGAAGACCTTGCCTTGTTTGTAAAAAGGTTCAACAAGGTTATGAAGTTTAGAAAAAAGGGCCTTGGATCAAAAGGTCAAGATTTAAAGAAAAAGGGCACTTTCAAGAAGTTTGAACCTAGGCAAGAAAGGACCGAAAGGAAAGGGGTCCGATGTTTCGAGTGTGGTGGCATAGGTCACTTTGCCCCCGAATGTGCAAATCACAATGAGAGGAAAAAGGGAAAAGTGATGGCCGCCACTTGGAGTGGAAGTAGTGATGACTCCATTGAGGGAGATGAGTCTTCAAGTGATGAAGAGCTCATGGCTAATCTCCTAGCTTTTGCCTCCTCCCATAAAAGCAAAAGTGCTAGTGAGAGAGAGGAAATGAGTCAAGAGGAAAATAACTCAAGTGAAGAAGAAAGTGATTCCTCGTCTAACTCCATAAGTAGTTTTGTGGAGAAAAAGGTGCTTGCTAAATGCCATGCCGAGTTTAATGATTTAGCAATCAAGAGCACAAGAAAGATCAAGATGTTGAGAGAAGAAAATCTTGAGCTTGCATCTCACAATGACCACTTAGGTGAACAAGTGGAAAAATTCAAGAAGATGGAAGATAAGCTAAGAGAGGAGTTAGTCTTATCTAGGAGGAATGAAGAAAGTCTAAAGAGGGAGCTTG
This sequence comes from Acer yangbiense, assembly GCA_008009225.1. Taxonomy (NCBI): domain Eukaryota; kingdom Viridiplantae; phylum Streptophyta; class Magnoliopsida; order Sapindales; family Sapindaceae; genus Acer; species Acer yangbiense. The sequence continues at coordinate 32,891,984 of CM017761.1, read as the reverse complement.
AAGAAGTTAGAAATTCTATGACTAGGATGGATTCTAGCACCAAGAAGCTTGACCATATGCTTGTGTTGGAAAGAGTCCATGTGACAAGAGGGGTCTTGGGTATGAAGATGACAAGAAGATCTCAACCTCTAACAAGACCGTGTTTATCAAGGGTTTGAAGAACGAAGAAACTTCATATGTGCAAATTCCTAGGAAGAAGTTAGAAGTAGGACAATGTTCAAATGCACAAGTGAAGATGGGGCCAAGAAGGAAAACTCAAGCTCAACCTCCTAGGGTCCCTCAAGCCAACATTCCTCCTCAAATGGCTCACAAAGGAAAGAGACCTATCATGCAACCTCAAGCTAGGAAGCAACCAAGACCGGTTCAACAACGAAGATGGATTGAACCCATTCATCCACAAAGACAAGGACAAGGTATGATTCCTTATTTTACTCCTATATGTCACTTTTGTGGATTTGATGGTCATATTAGACCACATTGCTTTCGATATATAAAAATGTGCAAAACTAGAAGCATGATAGAGAAGAAAAAGAAAAGAGCCATGATGCATGTTCCTAGGAATGATAATATTATTATGCATAATCCTGGGACATCTAGAGCCCATGTACCAAAGACCACTAAGAAAGCTAAGATTGTTTCTAGGTGGATTAGAAAAAATGAAAATGTTTGCCATGTTGCTCAAATAGCCTTGAAGGCAAATTCTTCTAATTTTTGGTATTTAAATAGTGGGTGCTCTAGGCACATGACGGGAAACAAGAGTTTCTTCGAGACTCTTGTTATGGAGGAAGGAGGATATATCACTTTTGGTGATGGATCTAAAAAGAAGGTTGTAGGGAAAGGAACCATTTCCGTTCCCGGATTACCCTCCTTATCCGATGCTTTATTTGTTGATGGCTTGAAAGCCAATTTAATAAGCATTTCACATCTAAGTGATGAAGGATATTCCGTCTTGTTTTGTAAAGATGATTGCTCGATCCTAAAGCCCGATGGACAAACCTTATTGAAAGGTATGAGATCTAGCGACAATTGCTATTGTCTTGAAGCTAGAATAGTCTCAAACAATGTGTCCATGGATGAGCAAATAGAGTTGTGGCATGAAAGACTTGGCCACATGAACTTTAGGGATTTAAGAACCCTTGGAAAGTTCGAGTGTGTGCGTGGCCTCCCTAAGCTTGGGAAGAAAGCCAATGGTATTTATGGACCTTGCCAACAAGGAAAACAAACTAAAAGCATGCACAAAAAGGGCAAGTATCTCTCCACCAAGGAGCCCCTAGAGCTTCTCCACATGGATCTCATGGGTCCTATGCAAACCGAGAGTTTAGGTGGAAAGAGATACATTTTTGTTTGTGTTGATGATTTCTCTAGATTTACATGGACATATTTTCTTAGAGAAAAATCCGAAACTTTTGATAAGTTTAAAATGCTTTGTACTAAAATATAAAATGAAATGAATTCTGACATTAAAAGCATTAAACAGATTAGAAGTGACCATGGGAAGGAATTTGAGAATGAATCATTTTAAAGCTATTGCAATAGCTTAGGCATCTCCCATGAGTTCTCGGCTCCTAGGACACCTCAACAAAATGGAGTTGTTGAGAGGATTAATAGGGTCCTTCAAGAGATGGCCCGTGTGATGTTGCTTAGCAACAATGTCCCTAGGAACCTATGGGCCGAAGCCGTCAATACGGCTTGCTATATAGGGAATCGTGTTTTCCTAAGGCCCGGTACTAGAAATACCTCCTATGAGTTATGGAAAGGCAAGAGGCCAAATGTTAGCTACTTCCACACTTTTGGAAGCAAATGCTACATTTTGAATGACCGTGATCAACTTGGCAAATTCGATGCTAAGAGTGATGAGGGTATTTTTATTGGCTATGCCTTGAATAGTAAAGCCTATAGAGTTTTCAATTTAAAGACTCTAAGTGTTATGGAATCATCCAATGTCGTATTTGATGATACTAGGCTCAAGTCAAATGATCATGAGGAGGAGGTTATTTTTAGTGATGTTTCTCCTTTGGAGAAGGTTGTGGTGTCTCCTAATGTTGAGACATCTAATGTCAACAATGATGACACACAACCTATTGATAGAGTTCCTCTCTTGGACTCTAAAGAACCAGCTCCATGGGTTAGGAAACTCCATGATAAAGAAGATATCATTGGAGAGGTTAATGAGGGTGTTAGGACTAGATGTCAACTTGCTAATCTCATTAGCTATACTTGCTACACCTCTCAAAATGAACCCAAAAAGGTTGATTAAGCCTTAAAAGATTAATTTTGGGTTCTTTCTATGTAAGAAGTGCTAAACCAATTCGAAAGGAATGAGGTTTAAACTCTAGTTCCTAGGCCTAAGAGCACTAATGTGATAGGCACCAAGTGGATATATAGGAACAAATCTGATGAGAATGGCAACATAGTGCGTAACAAGGCTAGACTTGTTGCACAAGGGTACTCTCAAATTGATGGTATTAATTTTGAGGAGACATTTGCTCCCATTGTCCGTTTATAGTCTATTAGGCTTTTCTTGTCCATTTCTTGTGTGCACAAATTTAAATTTCACCAAATGGATGTCAAGAGTGCTTTCCTCAATGGCTTCTTGCAAGAGGAAGTGTTTTTTGAACAACCCAAGGGGTTTGTGGATGCACACCACCCCGACCATGTCTATCGCCACAAGAAGGCTCTATATGGGTTGAAACAAGCACCGAGGGCTTAGTATGAGCGCCTCATCCAATTTCTTGTTGACAATGACTACACAAGAGGTAGTGTTGACAAGACCTTGTTCATCAAGAGAAACAAGGATGAGTTATTTATAGCTCAAATCTATGTTGATGATATAGTGTTTGGCTCCACCAACAACACCAAGGTTCAACAATTTGTTGATGTTATGTCTCATGAATTTGAGATGAGTCTTGTTAGTAAGCTTAGTTACTTCCTAGGTTTGCAAATTAGGCAACTAGATGATGGGATTTTTATAACCCAAGCCAAATATGCCAAAATCCTAGTGAAGAAGTTTGGTCTTGAAAAAGCCAAACATTGTGATACACCCATGAGTACCACTTTGAAGCTAGCAAGGATGCTAGTGGTAAAAGTGTGGAACAAATGTTATATCGTGGCATGATAGGTAGCTTACTTTATTTGACCGCAAGTAGGCCCGATATCTCCTTTAGTGTGGGTGTGTGTGCTAGGTACCAAGCGGATCCTAAGGAGTCCCATCTCTTTTCCGTAAAGAGAATCATTCGCTATGTGAATGGGACTTCCAACTATGGGATTTGGTACTCTTTTGACACTAATGCTAGTCTTGTAGGCTTTAGTGATGCGGATTGGGCAGGAAATTACGATGATAGGAAGAGCACATCGGGCGGTTGCTTCTTTCTAGGCAACAACTTGGTGTCTTGGTTTTGCAAGAAGCAAAACTCGATTTCCTTGTCCACGGCCGAGGCCGAGTACATAGCCGCGGGGAGTGGATGCACACAACTCCTATGGATGAAGCAAATACTAGTAGACTACGGATTCAACCAAGGTACTCTCACTCTCTTTTGTGATAACATGAGTGCTATTAATATTTCCAAGAATCCGGTACAACATTCTAGAACTAAGCATATTGACATCCGCCATCACTTCATTAGAGAGCTTGTTGAAAATAAATGCATAGTACTTGAACATGTAGGTACTAATGATCAACTTGCGGACTTATTTACTAAACCCTTAGATGCTACTCGATTAAAAACTCTTAGTAGATCTATTGGGATATGTCTTGTGGAGTGATGTTCTATGATTGACCCCATATGGGGAACTCAAGCAAAGAGAGCTATTTTGCATTCTTGTCACTTGCAAAAAATTTGAAATAACTTATGCCTCTTCTTTTAATTGTTTGAGTAAGCTTGGTTGCACATATGTACATATGTTTTCAATTCAATAAGTGTGAACCTTGCTTGTTTACAATCCATGTCATATTTATGTTCAAACATGCATTTTTGGACTAGGAGATGTATGTAGGAAGTATGATTTGAATGACCTATGATTATCTCCATGACATGATGATTCTTAAATAACATGCTAATGTCAAATGAAAAAGCATGAAATTCATATAACATGCTCACATGAAAAGCATGAATTGATGATTGCATATTCTTAAAATGCAAAACCTTGTGTGAAAGCTTATGAGACTCAAAATGAATAAAGGATCTTGTATCCGATCAAAGGAATTTACTTTCCAAATGTTTCTCCTTCTTTATTGGTTGAACATGGCTACTATCATACGGATATCTTATCTGGAAAAATCAAAAAGGGTGCAAAGTCGCTCATGCCATGTTTTGCTTATAAAGTTGGATATAGTTGTTCTTAAATTGAAATCAATATATTCTATATCCTTGCTTTACTCATGACTTTGGTGAAATTGGTTTGAATTCTTATTAGAAACCTTGTCATTTGCTTTGCCAAATACTATTGTATTTTGGACTTGAATGCTACATGTCTTGTATGCAAAGCATGTTTGATTCACACATTTTCTTTCAAATAAATCTCCTTGTTTCTCTTCAATTAATTGAGGTGCATAAAGTGACTTATATATATATGCAATTATCTTGCATGCTTATATCTCTCGTTGCTATGAGTGACCCGGTTGGGGACTACTCTTTTGCGTATATCATGACAAAAAGGGGGAGTAGGATATGGTGAGGGGAGTTGTAAAATAGAGGCAATTGTGCATATTGGGGAGAACATTCATTGAGGGGGAGTAACCCGTTGAGGGGGAGCATTGCATACACATACATTTCATAATGTTGTGCCTAAACTTTTAAAATGCAAATGCTTGTTTTTTGTTCTCACTTGATTAATCTCACACTTTTCTTGTATTGGAAATGTTAGAAACTTTCTTTTCAGGGCTTGATTATTCTACAAGAGATTGAAGACTTGAAGTTTTATTTTCTTATCTCTTTGTATTGTAGAATATCATAGTTGTCCCGTAGTTTCTATTTTTTGTGAGGAATCAATGTGAGTAGTGGTTTTGTCACGAAATAGCCAAAGGGGGAGATTGTAAGGTTCCCATTTGTTGATTGGCTCATTTCGTGGACAAACCACATGTTGGGGTTCTTTGTAAGGGTAGCCTAGGTATCGGGTTTTTTGTTCGAAGCCCTTTGAAGACCTTCTATTGATAAGCACCAAAGGTATATTTCTTTGTGCGTACTTGTCTTGAAGAGATAGTTGCACACACTCACAACTCATGCATTTGTTTAATACTTGTATGTTGTGTGTCTTATTTTTTGTGCATTAATGTTCATTAACATCTCTTCTTGCATGTTAGTTTGATTGCATCTTGCATATCCAATTGCCTTGTCATGCTTAGACTAAGGATTGCATTTTTGCATTGGGCGCTCCCAAAAGCGCTCTACAGAAGCGCTGTACGAACAGCGCCTATTGAGCGCTGTTCAGACCTGATCGATTTAATTCGGTCGCTGTTGGGTCGCTGTACAGGCGCTGTACAAAGCGCTCTACGTACAGCGCCACTCTGTTTTCCCGTGATAACAGAGTTGGGGCGCTGTACAAGCGCTGTGCAAGAGGCGCTCTACGTACAGCGCCCAAGGCAATATTGAGGCAAACTTATCAAAACGACCACACTTTGTTTTGGCCCCCTATATATATGCCACTTTGACTTTAGGTCAATTACATGAGTTCATATTCAGATTCTATACTTAGGATATTTTTCAAAGAGAAGAAAAATTCCAAAGAACTCATTTTTAGTTTACTCAAACACTTTTTCATGATCATCAATCATCATCTAGCATCATCCTTGATCATCTAGATGACATCTTGCATGGATTCTTCATCATACTTTGCTTGGTAAGTTTTTCTCTAATATCTTACATATTTTGTGTTTTTCTTAACAAGCAATCTCAATTTATTACTTATATGATTTTCATATATCTTTTGATACAAGATTGAGATTAGTGTGATGTATGTTTGAGAAGTTGTATTGTGATAGCTAATTAGGTTTTGTACTTAATCTTGATTAGCTAAACTATTTGATTGAACATGTCATTTAGTTTTTAATATCTAGGATTGCTCTAATTGCATATTAATCATCTTAGATAAGCATATAGGGTTTCCCTTGCTCTATGTTGCATTTTGGATATTCATATATTCACTTAGGGTTGTTATTCTCTTCATAGAGAAAGTAAGTCTTGTGTGTAGCATCCGGGATTAGGTTGCTTAGATCGCAAGCAAATTGGACTAGGTTCACTCATACCGGGATTAGGTAGGTGTGTGATTACTTCCGGGATTAGGTTGTAATCGTTTTACACATTTAGTGGATTCGAGGTTCGAGTGTGGTTTACTTACTAGCCCGTGGTTTTTCCCGTGAGGGTTTCCACGTAAAAATCAAGTCTTATTTAATTTCCGCATTTTATACTTGATTTATTGCTTTATCTATTTAGGGGTAATTTCATAATTTGGACTAACACGAAAAATTGGGTAAAAAGCTTAAAATCTATTCACCCCCCCTCTAGATAGTTTTATACACACCGTGCTATTATTTGTTTCAGAGACCACTTGAAAAGATTTGAAAGCTATAAGATAGAGAATGAAAAGGAGATTCAAACTTTGAAGGAAGAAAACCTTAAGCTTTCAACACAAGTGGACCACTTAAGTAGTGAAGTGGTGAGGTCCATGAAGGATGAAGACAAGCTAAGAGATGAGCTAGATTTGTCTAGGAGGAATGAAGAAGGGTTGAAAAGGGAACTTAGAGATGCTAGAGATTTGATCGCTAAGTTGACCTTTAGCACGAATAAACTCAACCACATGTTGAGTGTTGGAAAAAGCCCTTGTGACAATAGAGGTCTTGGCTTTGAAGATTACAAGGAGACTCCCACTCCTAACAAGACCATGTTTGTCAAGAGTTTGAGCAAGATAGAAGCCTCGCCGATGCACACTCCTAGGAAGAAAATTGATCTAGGACAATGTTCAAGAAGTGCACAAGTGAAGGAAGCTCCAAAGAGACAACCTCAAGCTCAAAAAGTTCCTCAACCTAACTTCCCTCAAGCTCAAATTCATCAAGGGAAGAGATCAATCATGCAAGCTAAATCAAGGAAGCAACAATGTCTTGGTCATCAACAATGAAGGATAGATCCTATCCAACATCCAAGACAACCACAATGACAAGAGAAAGCTCCAATGCATACTCACGGGGATGGTATGATTTCAAACTTCATTCCCACTTGTCATTTTTGTGGTATTGATGGTCATATTAGACCAAAGTGCTTCCATTACTAGGGATGGCAATGGGGCGGGTTCGGGGCGGGTTCGGGGCGGGGTGGCCTTCCCCGCACCCCACCCCATTTATTTTTTAAAAACCCATCCCCTCATAAAACCCCACCATAGATGGAGCAGGTTGGGTTGGGGCGGGGCGGGGTACAACGGGGAGTGCTTTCCCCATCCCCATCCGTTTATCCCATTTATATATTTTTTTTATTTAAATAATAAATATATAACCATTGAATATAATATAATATATAAAGTAGTAAATAATTACAAGAAACTATTAAAAACCATCTCATAAACATAATTCTCACAAGTAATTCAATCATTTTCAAACATAAACATAAAATATGAAGTCAAAATGTTCGAAAATCCTAAAGCTAATCATCTAATATAATAGTTGCATTTATTTCTCTAGTTCTCTCTTCGTATGATCAACTCCATTTGGGTTTTTTTTAATAGTATTTTGTTTTGTCACTTTATGTTAAATAACAGTGAAGAGATGTAAAGTTAGGATTAATGTATATATATATATATATATATATATATTTAGATATATTTATTTTCTTTGAAACTATATAGTTTAACTAAGTATTATTTTAGGCTAGGCGGGGCGGGGCGGGGCGGGGAGTATAAAACCCATCCCCACCCCAAAAATGCGGGTCCCCGCGGGGAATTTTGCCATCCCTATCCATTACATTAACATGTGTAGAACTAAAAGCATGATTGAAAAGAGAATGATAAAAGCTAGAATGCATGTTAATAGGAAAGAAAAAATTCATATTCATGATCCTATTATTTCTAGAACTCTTGAACCATTGACCACTAAGAAGAAAAATGTCATATCTATGTGGATAAGAAAAAATGAACCCGCTTGCTACGAGACTAACAAGTCTCAAATAGGTTGAACCAAGTCAAATGGACTTGGGAGGTCTATAGGACCTCATGACCTTCATTAATGAAGGATAGTAATTGACCCCATATGGGGAACTCAAGCAAAGAGAGCTATTGCATACTTGTTGCATGCAAATATTTGAGAAAATCTTATGCTTCTTTGTTGATTGCTTGAGTAAGCTTGGTTGCACATATGTATATATGTTTTCAATTCAATAAGTGTGAACCATGCTTGTTTACAATCCATGTCATATTTATGTTCAAACATGCATTTTTGGACTAGGAGATTTACATAGGAAGTATAATTTGAATGACCTATAGTTTGTTAGGATTATGCTCAATAGCAAAGAGTGTAATAGTGTTTTTAACAATCTATTCATATTAATAATGTGATTTCTAGTTTAACAAATCTTATAGCATTTATAGTTTGAATATTATAATTGTCAAAAGTAAATAATCATAAGGTCAAAAGACTATGAGAAAAGAAGAATTGTTCGTACATCTGGATATGTATGTGGTAGACACAATTCTTTAGTTAGTCTTGAATAATGTTCACAACTTAAGTTAAAGGTTGGGCACCTTTATCTTGTTAAAGTTGTAGATTCTTTTACTGGCATTTGAGTGGGATCAAATGTGTTATGATGAGTCTAAAATCATCAAAGTGGCTTTGAGTAAAAGATATAGTGCACTAGGTGCATTGAATTGGATCACAATGAAATACTTTATCTAGAACCGTCAGTAGATAAAAGTCTTTTCATTATCAGGACAATCGGAGAGTCTATCTTAATCCTGAGATAAATGATGGACTAATGGTTGCAAGTGTTATCATTTGAGTTATCAATGATTACGATTATATAGCATAGTCTATCCTTGATAGTTTGGTGGTATTCATTTGTTAATCGATAGAGGACTTCATTTATAGATATGGACATCGTGGCTCCATTTATTAAATGAGAGTAGAATATCATCATATGGATGTTTTGAGGTATTGGATATTAAATCTTAACGTTAAGTTTTCAATAGTGTCTATTGAAACATGGCTTCTGGACAAGTCAAAATATCCAAGTTCAAAATGTGGTCATATGAGGAAATATGGTAACTTGAAGAGCTATAGGCGGTCTATGAGCTCTTGGCGATTACTGATATTCTTCACGAGGATACACCATCTCTTATAAGGTTGTCTAGGGTATGAATGAGAATCATTTACTTATTCCATCTTTATTTAAGAGTGCAATTTTAGTTCTTTAGTGGAATGAACTAAAATTAATAGATTGAACCTAAGTGAATCATTTGTTGATTGTGATTGGGTTATGTCTATTGGAGTTTAAATTTAGATAGGCCCGCCAAGATCCCCAATCCACACGGACTTGCATGGATCACTTGATATATTCTACCGGACCAATTTATGGGTCCATCTAGAATTGTATTTAATATATTAAGAATATAATTTGCACATTATTTATTTAATGGGCTGATCAATTATATTAATATATTAATGAAAGGCATGTGGGCTTGTTTCTTTTAGTAAGAATGGGTCTGGTTCACATGTGGGCTTTTTAATTAAAGTCTAATGGATTAAATAAAATAAGAAAATAATATTAGGCCCATGTATTTGGTGTGGTCGGCAAGACTAGAATAATAGTCTAAAATATTATTTTATTTTATTGATTGATTAAATGGAAATTAATTAATTTATTAGTTAATCATTTAATTGAGAATCAAAATCTTTTTCTGATCAGGAAATATGTTTCCTAGAGTTATACTATTGGTAGTAGTATATTAAATATTAAAGACTTTATTTGGTAAGTAGATAAATAAAGGGAATTTATTTATTTAGTCAAATTAGGAAGTCTTTGATATAGTCACAAATACACTAAAGAGTTGGATTAGGGTTTGGAATTCTAAGGAAATCTACCTAGAGTTAGGATTTAGGTCAAAAGACACAAATTCTACATGGTAGAAGATTTTCGGCCACATGATATATATATAGCTAATATATATATATATATATATATATATATATATATATATATATATATATATATATATATATATATATATATATTATATAAAAAATAATATATGGCATATATATAATATGATATATATAATATGATATAAATAGTATAAAAAAGTGATGGCACTTGGCCGCATATATAAAAATATATAGATATATCATTCTTGATTTTTAGTACTAATACTTTAATATGGCAAGTGGTCGCTGCACATATATTATATATTCTTTGAAAAGAATGCGGCTAACCCTAGGTCTTATGCTTAAGAGTTTTTTTTCTTTTGCTAGAGAAAAATAAAATCCAACTCTTAGATTAGTGTGAGAATTCGGCCAAGAGGAAAAGAGAGAAAAGTTTGTTCTTATTTCGATAGTGTACTAGTAACTTTTATATCAAAAGGTTTTGTGCACAATTTCGAATAAGGTTCACGCGAGTTTCGATCTAACGATTGTGAATTCAAAAGTGACCGGAACATTCTTTGTAGCCTCTTGGAATTTGTTGTGACTAACGAAAAAGAAAAAGTTTTGTTAATCCATCCTCAGGTACACAATTCAAAGAGAAGGGAGATCACGCTCCTAGGTGATTCACGTTCGTGATTGGATTGGAAGATCTTGCGGATTACCATCGACGCAATGTCAATCGGATGACACGACAAAGGTATGATATCTTTAGTATTATATGTTAATTAATTAGAGGGTTAAGGTTCAAATTATGGAAAAATTTTAAACTATACTAAACTCCTTTTTTAGTCTCGCTTCCGCTGCGTTGACCATATTTTTCCCTACATAGTTATCTCCATGACATGATGATTCTTAATGACATGCTTAAAAATTGAAAAGCATGAGTTGTTTTTATAACATGCTAATGACATATGAAAAGCATGAAATTCAAATGACATGCTTAAATGAAAAAGCATGAATTGATGATTGCAATTTTTAAATGCAAAACTTGTGTGAAAAAGCTTATGAGACTCAAAATGAATAAAGGATCTTGTATCCGTTCAAAGGATTGTAAAATCCAAATGTCTCTCCTTTTTTATTTGTTGAACATGTTTACTATCATACGGGTTTCATTCCCGGAAAAATCAAATAGAGTGCAAAGTTGCTCATGACATGTTTGGCTTATAAAGATGGATATAGTTGCTCATATATTAAAATCAATGAAAACTCTATATCCTTGCTTCTCTCATGACATTGGTGAAATTGGTTTGAATTCTTATTAGAAACCTTTGTCATTTGCTTTGCCAAATACCATTGTATTTTGGACTTGAATGCTACATGTCTTGTATGCAAAGCATGTTTTGATTCACACATTTATTTTAAATAAATCTCCTTGTTTCTCTCCAATTGATTGAGTTGCATAAAGTGGATTATATGATTATGCAAGTATATAGTTTGCTACTTTCTCTCTTTGCTAAGTGACCCGGTTGGGGACTACTCATTTGCCTATATCATGACAAAAAGGGGGAGTAGAATGGTGGTAAGGGGAGTTGCAAATTGTGGTAGCAATTGTGCATGTTGGGGAGACAACACATTGAGGGGGAGTAACCCTTTGAGGGGGAGCATTGCATTTATCAAACATTGCATGATGTTATTGTTGTACTTAAATTTCAAGAATGCAAATGCTTGTTTATGTTTTCACTTGATTAATCTCACATTTTACTTGTATTGGAAAGAATAGAAATTTTGCTTTCAGGGATTGATTTGTCTACATGAGATTGAAGACTTCAAGATTATTTTTGTATATCTCTTTGTAATGTAGAAATTCATTGTAGACCCGTAGTTTCTATTATGTTGTGAGGAATCAATGTGAGTGGTGGTTTTGTCACGAAATAGCCAAATGGGGAGATTGTAAGGATTCCCATATCTTGATTGGCTTATTTCGTGGACAAACCACTTGTTGGGGTTGTTTGTGTAAGGGTAGTTTAGGTGATTGAACTTCATGCTCGAAGGCCCTTTCAAGACCTCAAGGGACAAGCATGCCAAAGGTATAATTTCTAGTGCTTGGTTTTCTTTGAAGAGATTTAGTTAGCACACACACACTTAGCATACTTGTTCTTGTGTGCATACTCTTCACATGTCACTTTACACACTAGCACTTTGTTTGATATCTTGTTGTGTGTATATGTGCTTAGTAATTCATTTCCCGATAGTGTTCGGAAACGTCCGCGCATGCACTAGAATGTGCTTGGTTTAACGCGAAGAGCGCCCACGGAGAATGCTCTTGGCTTCTCCTTTAGATTCACCATTACTGGTGAATCAGCGGTTTGATCGGCGGCCTGGCCGCTGAATTGAAACCGTCGTTTCAGTCCAGAAAGGTCTGGAGTGATTCTGCGGTTACGATCAGTGGCCACCGACCGCCGTTCGAAACCGCCGTTCATACCTGATCGATTTACATCTCTCGGGTTTGATTCTGTGATTTAATCGGCGGTTTCGAAACTGCCGAATAAAACTGCCGTTGTTCCCCTGTTCTTCTCGGGTTCAATTCGGCGGTTGTAAACGGCGGCCTGGCCGCCGAATGAAACCGCCAATTGGTGCGTTTCAGGGGCAAAATTGTCTTTTCACATGCCCAATTCTTGATGTCTATAAATATCTTACTTTCTCATTCTCTGATTAAGTTTTTTGAGTCCTTAGAACCCTAAACTTCAAAGAGAGATTTTTGAGAAAAAATCAAATCAAGAACTCACATTTAAACACTCAAATCAAATCCTTTTTGCATCATATTTCATATTGCATCTTCTATGACTATATAGAATACATCCATGATTAGGTTTGCATCATCACAACTTGCTTGGTAAGATTTTGATTAAGTTCATCTTATTTTAGTATTTTTACTATTAAGCTATTATCTTTTAATTTACTTGTATGCTTTTGATCATACGATAAATACAAGAATAGAGAATTAATTGTGATGAATTGATTGAGTGTTATATTGTGATAGCTAATTAGGTTTTTGATTAATCTTGATTAGCTATATTTGACATGTCATTTAGCAATTGATATCTAGGGTTGATTTAAATTGATTATATCATCATCCTAGATAAGCATCTAAGGTTACCTAGCCTTGTTTGTTTTTTGAATATTTATACATATTCACATAGGTTGCATAATCTCTTCATAGAGAATTAAGTCTTGAGGATAAGATTGCTTAGGCCTTAAGCAATTGGACTAGAGCCACTTTTAAAGGCCCGAGTGCTAGAAGTGGGGGGTTATTGACCGGAGTGTTAGACGAGGTCTACATAGGTTGTAAACTTCATTTCAATTAGTGGATTTCGAGGTCCGAGTATGGCGCACTGAGCAGCCCGTGGTTTTTCCCAGTGGTTGGGTTTCCACGTATACATCAAGTGTTATTTAAATTCCGCACTATATTACACTTGCTTGTATTTTTGACTAGTAGGGGCATTTTCGTAAAATTGACTTGCATGCGAAAATTGGGTAATAATAATTAAAATCTATTCACCTCCCCTCTAGATATATATAGAACACACAGAGCGTTCTTTCAAAACAAAAATACCAAACGAAATAAAAAAGAAACAAAATAAACAAAATAAACTAACTAACAAATAATATTAAAACTAATCTAACCACTACTACGCACACCGATCCCCGGCAGCGGTGCCATTTGAAGAATACGTTTTCCGCGGTTAAAAAGATCATACATGAAAAATATTTATAAAACCTATGCAATGCGTTCACAAGTATAAAAACGAGTAAAGCGGTAAGCACGGGTGTTTTCCACAAGGATCGGAGGTAGCAATGACTAGATTAGGATTAATAACACTAGTATGCATAAAAGTAAAGTATCAATGGTTTGGTGTTGTGAAGTGTGAAAGAGAAAACACAAAAAACTAAACTAGGAATGCAAACTAAATGGAATGAAAATGGAGTGAAAGATATATAAGATGGAAACTAAGGAGTTTAACGGACATTGTAAGCGAACATTGGACAAATGCAACAAACTCGTAAATAAACACGTTATGACAAATGTAACCAACCTAGGGTGTATAGAATTGGCTATTTATCTCTAGCAAGGGGTCAACCTAGGGTGTATAGTGAATGAAACAAATTATAGCACGGTGTGTATAAAACTATCTAGAGGGGGGGGGGTGAATAGATTTTAAGCTTATTACCCAATTTTTCGTGTTTAGTCAAAATTACAAAATTACCCCGAAATAGATGAAGCAATAAATCAAGTATAAAATGCGGAAATTAAATAACACTTGATTTTTACGTGGAAACCCTCACTGGAAAAACCACGGGCTAGTAAGTAAGCCACACTCGAACCTCGAATCCACTAAATGTGTAAAACGATCACACACCTACCTAATCCCGGAAGTAATCACACACCTACCTAATCCGGGTATAAGCGAACCTAGTCTGATTGCTTGCGAATTAAGCAACCTAATCCCGGTCACAACACAAGACTTAATTCTATAAAAAGAGATTAATACCCTAAGTGAATATATAAATATTCAAATGCAACATAGAGCAAGGGAAACCCTATATGCTTATCTAAGATGATGAATTTGCAATTAAAAACAATCCTAGATATTAAAGCTAAATGATATGTCAATTAGCTTAGATAATCATAGATTATAGAAACCTAGATATCTATCATAAAAACAACACTCAATCAAATCAACACAACAATCTCTATCTTGAATATTAGAATTTAATCTAAGAACAATCAAGTAATAAAAGAGATGCTATAATAAATTAAACACTAATTAGAGATGCCATAATAAATTAAACACTAATTATGTATGATAATAGTGAAAAACTTACCAAAGCAAGTGTGATGATGAAAGACCCATGCAAGCAAGCATCCTAGATATGCTAGAGAATGCTAGATGAACTTTGATGCAAATGGATTTTGGTTTGAGTGTTTAATGAGCAAACTTGGTTGCTTTCTCACTTAAAAATCTCTCTTTTTAAAGTAGGGTTCTTGATGATTAAAGAGTCACATTCAGAACAAAAGAAAGTGATGTATTTATAGGAATGAAAAACAGAGCATGTGAAAAGACAAGTTTGCCCCTGAAACGCACCGATCGGCGGTTTCAATCAGCGGCCAGGCCGCCGATCATAACCGCCAAATTGGCCCGAGAGGAACAGGGGACCAACGGCAGTTTCATTCGGCGGTTTCGTGACCGCCGATCTAACCGCCGAATCAAACCTGAGATAAAAAAATCAATCAGGTATGAATGGCGGTTTCATTCGGTGGTTTCGTGACCGCCGATTCAACCGCCGAATTAGACTGAGAGATAAAATCAATCAAGTCTTGAACGGCGATTTCGAACGGCGGTCGTGGCCGCCGATCGTAACCGCAGAATTGCTCCAGACACTTCTGGAAGCAAACGACGGTTTCATTCGGCGGCCAGGCCGCTGATCATAACCGCCGATCACCAACATAGGTGAAAACCAAGGAGAAGCCAAGGGCATTCTCCATAGGCGGTCTTCGCGCAAAACCAAGCACATTCTAGTGCATACGCGGACGTTTCCGAATAATATCGGGAAATGAATTACAAGACTACAAGACACAAATATACACAACAAAATATAACATATAAGTGCAAGTGTGAAATGTGACATGTGAAGAGAATGCACACATATGCAATGTATGATAAGTGTGTATGTGCAACTAACCTCTTCAAAGAAAAAAATAAGACCTAGAGATATACCTTTGGAGTGCTTGACACCTTGACACCATGAGACCTTGAAAGGGCTTGAGCAATAACAACAACACCTAAGCTACCCTTACAAAGAACCCCAACATGTGGTTTGTCCACGAAATGAGCCAATCAACAAATGGGAACCTTACAATCTCCCCCTTTAGCTATTTCGTGACAAAACCACCACTCACATTGATTCCTCACAAAAAAAAAATAGAAACTACGGGACTACAGTGATATTCTACATTACAAAGAGATAAGAAAATGCAACTTGAAGTCTTCAACCTCTTGTAGAATAATCAATCCCTGAAAATAAAGTTTCTAACATTTCCAATACAAGTAAAAAGTGAGATGAATCAAGTGAGAGCAAAAACAAGCATTTGCATTTAAGACATTAGGTACAACATCATGCAATGCTCCCCATCAACAGGTTACTCCCCCTCAATGAATGTTCTCCCCAATATGCACAATTGCTTCTATATTTTGCAACTCCCCTTACCATATCCTACTCCCCCTTTTTGTCATGATATAGGCAAAGGAGTAGTCCCCAACCGGGTCACTCATAGCAACGAGAGATAGAAGCATGCAAGATATTTGCATAATCAATATAAGTCACTTTATGCATCTCAATTAATTGGAGAGAAACAAGGAGAATTTTTTTATTTTTTTTTTTTAAATGTGTGAATCAAACATACTTTGCATACAAGACATGTAGCATTCAAGTCCAAAATACAATGGTATTTGGCAAAGCAAATGACAAAGGTTTCTAATAAGAATTCAAACCAATTTCATCAATGTCATGAGTAAAGCAAGGATATAGAATATATTGATTTCAATTTAAGAACAACTATATCCAACTTTATAAGCGAAACATTGCATGAGCGACTTTGCACCCTATTTGATTTTTCCGGATAAGATATCCGTATGATAGTAGCCATCTTCAACCAATAAACAAGGAGAGACATTTGGAATGTAAATTCCTTTGAATGGATACAAGATCCTTTATTCATTTTGAGTCTCATAAGCTTTCACACAAGGTTTTGCATTTTAAGAATATGCAATCATCAATTCATGCTTTTCATGTGAGCATGTTATATGAATTTCATGCTTTTTCATTTGACATTAGCATGTTATTTAAGAATCATCATGTCATCGAGATAACCATAGGTAATTCAAATCATACTTCCTATATACATCTCCTAGTCCAAAAATGCATGTTTGAACATAAATATGACATGGATTGTAAACAAGCAAGGTTCACACTTATTGAATTGAAAACATATATACATATGTGCAACCAAGCTTACTCAAGCAATTAAAAGAAGAGGCATAAGATATTTCAAATTTTTTTGCAAGTGACAAGAATGCAAAATAGCTCTCTTTGCTTGAGTTCCCCATATGGGGTCAATTACAAAACTCATCACCCCACAAGACATATCCCAATAGATCTACTTAGTGTTTTAAATTGAGTAGAATCTAAGGGTTTAGTAAATAGGTCCGTAAGTTAATCATTAGTACCTACATGTTCAAGTACTATGCATTTATTTTCAACAAGCTCTCTAATGAAGTGATGGCGGATGTCAATATGCTTAGTTCTAGAATGTTGCACCGGATTCTTGGAAATATTAATGGCACTCATGTTGTCACAAAAGAAAGTGAGAGTACCTTGATTGAATCCGTAGTCTACTAGCATTTGCTTCATCCATAGGAGTTGTATGCATCCACTCCCCGCGGCTATGTATTCGGCCTCGGCCGTGGACAAGGAAATCGAGTTTTGCTTCTTGCAAAACCAAGACACCAAGTTGTTGCCTAGGAAGAAGCAACCGCCCGATGTGCTTTTCCTATCATCACAATTTCCTGCCCAATCTGCATCACTAAAGCCTACAAGACTAGCATTAGTGTCAAAAGTGTACCAAATCCCATAGTTGGATGTCCCATTCACATAGCGAATGATTCTCTTTACGGAAGAGAGATGGGACTCCTTGGGATCCATTTGGTACCTAGTACACACACCCACACTAAAAGATATATCGGGCCTACTTGCGGTCAAATAAAGCAAGCTACCTATCATGCCTCGATATAGAGTTTGTTCCACACTTTTACCACTAGCATCCTTGCTTAGCTTCAAAGTGGTACTCATGGGTGTATCACAATGTTTGGCTTTCTCTAAACCAAACTTCTTCACTAGGTTTTTGGCATATTTGGCTTGGGTTATGAAAATCCCATCATCTAATTGCCTAATTTGCAAACCTAGGAAGTAACTAAGCATACCAACAAGAATCATCTCAAATTCATGAGACATGACATCAACAAATTGTTGGACCTTGGTGTTGTTGGTGGAGCCAAAAACTATATCATCAACATATATTTGAGCTATGAAAAGCTCATCATTGTCTTTATTGATGAATAGTGTCTTGTCAACACTACCTCTTGTGTAGTTATTGTCAACAAGAAATTGAGTGAGGCGCTCAAACCAAGCCCTCGGTGCTTGTTTCAACCCATATAGAGCCTTCTTGAGGTGATAGACATGGTTGGGGTGGTGTGCATCCACAAACCCCTTGGGTTGTTCAACAAACATTTCCTCTTGCAATAAGCCATTGAGAAAGGCACTCTTGATATCCATTTGGTGCAATTTGAACTTGTGCACACAAGAAACGGACAAGAGAAGCCTAATGGACTCTAAGCGGGCAACGGGAGCAAATGTCTCCTCAAAGTCGATACCCTCAATTTAAGAGTACCCTTGTGCTACAAGTCTAGCCTTGTTCCGCACTATGTTGCCATCCTCATCGGATTTGTTCCTATAAATCCACTTGGTGCCTATCAAATTAGTGCTTTTAGGCCTAGGAACTAGAGTCCAAACCTCATTCCTTTCGAATTGGTTTAGCTCTTCTTGCATGGCAAGAACCCAAAATTCATCATTCAAGGCTTCGTCGACCTTTTTGGGTTCAATTTGAGAGGTGTAGCATGTAAAGCTAATGAGATTAGCTATTTGACGCCTTGTCCTAACACCTTTATTCACATCTCTAATAACATCTTCTTTGTTATAGAGTCTTCTAACCCATGGAGCGGGTTCATTAGAGTCCAAGAGAGGGACTCTAGTAATAGGTTGTGTGACTTCATTATTGTCATTGGACGTCCCAACATACCCTTTCCAAAGGAGAGTCATCCTCTAAAACTTCCTCCTCCTCATGGTCATTCGACTTGAGCCTAGTATCATCAATGACAACATTGGATGATTCCATGACGGTTAGAGTTTTCAAAGTTGAAAACTCTATAGGCTTTACTATTCAAGGCATAGCCAATAAAAATACCCTCATCACTCTTAGCATCAAATTTGCCAAGTTGATCACGGTCATTTAAAATGTAGCATTTGCTTCCAAATGTGTGGAAGTAGCTAACATTTGGCTTCCTACCCTTCCATAACTCATAGGAGGTGTTTCTAGATCCGGGCCTTAGGAAAACACGATTCCCTAAATAGCAAGCCGTATTGACAGCTTCGGCTCATAGTTTCCTAGGGACATTGTTGCTAAGCAACATCACTCGGGCCATCTCTTGAAGGACCCTATTCTTCCTCTCAACAACTCCATTTTGTTGAGGTGTCCTAGGAGCCGAGAACTCATGGGAGATGCCTAAGCTATTGCAATAGCTTTCAAATGAGGCATTCTCAAATTCCCTCCCATGGTCACTTCTAATCCGTTTAATGCTTTTAATGTTAGAATTCATTTCATTTTGTATTTTAGTACAAAGCATTTTAAACTTATCAAAAGTTTTGGATTTTTCTCTAAGAAAATATGTCCATGTAAATCTAGAGAAATCATCAACACAAACAAAAATGTATCTCTTTCCACCTAAGCTCTCGGTTTGCATAGGACCCATGAGATCCATGTGGAGAAGCTCTAGGGGCTCCTTGGTGGAGAGATACTTGCCCTTTTTGTGCATGCTTTTAGTTTGTTTTCCTTGTTGGCAAGGTCCACAAATACCATTGGCTTTCTTCCCAAGCTTAGGGAGGCCATGCACACAATCGAACTTTCCAAGGGTTCTTAAATCCCTAAAGTTCATGTGGCCTAGTCTTTCATGCCAAAACTCTATTTGCTCATCCATGGACATATTGTTTGAGACTATTCTAGCTATTGTCGCTAGATCTCATACCTTTCAATAAGGTTTGTCCATCGGGCTTTAGGATCGAGCAATCATTTTTACTAAACAAGACGGAATATCCTTCATCACTTAGATGTGAAATGCTTATTAAATTGGCTTTCAAGCCATCAACAAATAAAGCATCGGATAAGGAGGGTAATCCGGGAACGGAAATGGTTCCTTTCCCTACAACTTTCTTTTTGGATCCATCACCAAAAGTGACATATCCTCCTTCCTCCATAACAAGAGTCTCGAAGAAACTCTTGTTTCCCGTCATGTGCCTAGAGCACCCACTATCTAAATACCAAAAATTAGAAGAATTTACCTTTAAGGCTATTTGAGCAACATGGCAAACATTTTCATTCTTTCTAATCTACCTAGAAACAATCTTAGCTTTCTTAGTGGTCTTTGGTACATGGGTTCTAGATGTCCTAGGATTATGCACATCAATATTATCATTCCTAGGTACATGCATCATGGCTCTTTTCTTTTTCTTCTCAGTCATGCTTCTAGTTTTGCACATTTTAATATATCTAAAGCAATGTGGTCTAATATGACCTTCAAATCCACAAAAATGACATATAGGAGTAAAATAAGGGATCATACCTTGTCCTTGTCTTTGTGGATGAATAGGTTCAATCCATCTTCGTTGTTGAACTGGTCTAGATTGCTTCCTAGCTTAAGGTTGTATGATTGGTCTCTTTCCTTTGTGAGCCAATTATGGAGGAATGTTGGCTTGAGAGACCATAAGGGGTTGAGCTTGAGGTTGCCTTCTTGGTCCCATCTTCACTTGTGCATTTGAATATTGTCCTATTTCTAACTTCTTCCTAGGAATTTGCACAAATGAAGTTTCTTCGTTCCTCAAACTCTTGACAAACACGGTCTTGTTAGAGGTTAAGATCTTCTTGCCATTTTCATACCCAAGACCCCTCTTGTCACATGGACTCTTTCCAACACCAAGCATATGGTCAAGCTTCTTGGTTCTAGAATCCATCCTAGTCATAGACTCTCTTACTTCATCAAGCTCCTTCTTTAGACTTTCTTCATTCCTCATAGATAAGACTAACTCCTCTCTTAGCTTATCTTCCATCTTCTTGAATTTTTCCACTTATTCATTTAAGTGGTCATTTTGAGATTAAAGCTCAAGATTTTCTTCTCTCAACATCTTGATCTTTCTTGTGCTCTTGATTGCTAAATCATTAAACTTGGCATGGTATTTAGCAAGCACCTTTTTCTCTATAAAACCACTTATGGAGTTAGAAGAGGAATCACTTTCTTCTCCAATTGAGTCATTTTCCTCTTGACTCATTTCCTTTCTCTCACTAGAACTTTTGCTTTTATGGGGGGAGGCAAAAGCTAGGAGGTTAGCCATGAGCTCTTCATCACTTGAAGACTCATCTCTCTCAATGGAGTCATCACTACTACTACTCCATGTGGCGGCCATCACTTTACCTTTCTTCTTGTCATTGTGATTAGCACATTCGGGGGCAAAGTGACCTATGCCACCACACTCGAAGCATCGGACTCCTTTCCTTTCGGTCTTCTCTTTCCTAGGCTCAAACTTGTTGTAGGAACCCTTTTTCTTGTAGTTTTGACCTTTGGAACCAAAGTCCTTTTTCCCGAACTTCATGACCCTCTTGAATCTCTTCACAAATAATGCAAGGTTTTCGTCCGAGTCATTCTTCTTTGCCTCCTTTTCATCCTTGGAGGTTTTCAAAGCAATTCCTTTTTGCTTTTTAGGAGGTGTGGAGATAGGACCCTTAATAGACTCATAAGCTAGAAGTCTCCCAATCACCTCACTCGGCTTCATATCCTTATATCCACTATTTTCTTCTAAAGCCGTTACTTTTTATTCAAACCTATCCGGAAGAGATCTCATAATCTTTTGCTTGATTCTTTTATCCGAATATGGATCACCAAGTTGATGACTTTGGTTGACTATGTCCATCAACTTGATCTCGAAGTCGTTGAAGCACTCATTCTCCTCCATCTTAGGCATCTCGAATTGAGTTTGGAGGACTTGAAGCTAAGAGTCCTTCACCACTTCGGTTCCCTCATGTGCAATCTCTAGGATGTCCTAAGCCTCCTTAGCTATCCTAGTATTTTGAATCAATTTGTATTGATTTTCGTCCATAGCACATAAGATGGCATGCATCGCCTTCCTATTCCACTTTGAAGCCTCAAACTCTTGCGCGTTCCATTGCGCCTTAGGCTTCAATACTTCTTCTCCTCCACCCGCGGGAGTCATCTTGGGTAGATCATATCCGTCTTCCACCGCCATCCATGCACGGTCGTGAATTTGACATATGTAGGATTCCATCTTCCCTTTCCATTGGGAATAGTTCAACCCGGTAAGAAGTGGAGGCCTTGTGCTAGAAGCACCCTCGTTGCCACCACCATTTCCACCGTTTCCACTCATAGTGTTTATGAATGAATGAATGAAATGAATGCAAATGTACGAATGATCAAAAATCACACAAAATGCAAAACACACCAAAATGAGCAAGGATCACCTATGTATATCTAGGAACCAGCTCTGATACCAATTGAAACAAATTATAGCACGGTGTGTATAAAACTATCTAGAGGGGGGGGGTGAATAGATTTTAAGCTTATTACCCAATTTTTCGTGTTTAGTCAAAATTACGAAATTACCCCTAAATAGATAAAGCAATAAATCAAATATAAAATATGGAAATTAAATAACACTTGATTTTTACGTGGAAACCCTCACGGGAAAAACCACGGGCTAGTAAGTAACCTACACTCGAACCTCGAATCCACTAAATGTGTAAAACGATTACAACCTAATCCCGGAAGTAATCACACACCTTCTTAATCCCGGTATAAGCGAACCTAGTCCGATTGCTTGCGAATTAAGCAACCTAATCCCGGTCACAACACACGACTTAATTCTCTAAAAAGAGATTAACACCCTAAGTGAATATATGAATATTCAAATGCAACATAGAGCAAGGGAAACCCTATATGCTTATCTAAGATGATGAATTTGCAATTAAAAACAATCCTAGATATTAAAGCTAAATGATATGTCAATTAGCTTAGATAATCATAGATTATAGAAACCTAGATATCTATCATAAAAATAACACTCAATCAAATCAACACAACAATCTCTATCTTGAATATTAGAATTTAATCTAAGAACAATCAAGTAATAAAAGAGATGCCATAATAAATTAAACACTAATTATGTATGATAATAGTGAAAAACTTACCAAAGCAAGTGTGATGATGAAAGACCCATGCCAGCAAGCATCCTAGATATGCTAGACAATGCTAGATGAACTTTGATGCAAATGGATTTTGGTTTGAGTGTTTAATGAGCAAACTTGGTTGCTTTCTCTCTTAAAAATCTCTCTTTTTAAAGTAGGGTTCTGATGATTAAAGAGTCACATTTAGAACAAGAGAAAGTGATGTATTTATAGGCATGAAAAACAGAGCATGTGAAAAGACAAGTTTGCCCCTGAAACGCACCGATCGGCAGTTTCAATCGGTTGCCAGGCCGCCGATCATAACCGCCGAATTGGCCTGAGAGGAACAGGGGACCAACGGCGGTTTCATTCGACGGTTTCATGACCGCCGAATCAAACCCGAGATAAAAAAATCAATCAGGTATGAACGATGGTTTCATTCGGCGGTTTCGTGACCGCCGATTCAACCGCCGATTTAGACCGAGAGATAAAATCAATCAGGTATTGAACGGCGGGTTCGATCGTAACCGTAGAATTGCTCTAGACACTTCTGGAAGCAAACGGCGGTTTCATTCGGCGGCCAGGCCGCCGATCATAACCGCCGATCACCAACATAGGTGAAAACCAAGGAGAAGCCAAGGGCATTCTTCGTAGGCGGTTTTTGCGAAAAACTAAGCACATTCTAGTGCATGCGCGGACGTTTCTGAATAATATCGGGAAACGAATTACAAGACTACAAGACACAAATATACACAACAAAATATAACATATAAGTGCAAGTGTGAAATGTGACATGTGAAGAGAATGCACACATATGTAATGTATGATAAGTGCGTGTGTGCAACTAATCTCTTTAAAGAAAAAATAAGCATTAGAGATATACCTTTGGAGTGCTTGACACCTTGAGACCTTGAAAGGGCTTGAGCAATAACAATAACACCTAAGCTACCCTTACAAAGAACTCCAACATGTGGTTTGTCCACGAAATGAGCCAATCAACAAATGGGAACCTTACAGCGAAGACCTCCTACTAGCGATTAATCCCTCATAAGCAACCAAGCAACCAACCAACCAACCAACCTAGGGTGTATAGTGTTAGTTGCTCATTCAGGATTCTAACCATGAATGCCCTTCTATCTAACTAGGGCTCAACCTATTTCTAACATAGCCATCCTAGGGTGTATAGTGATGACTTCTAATTCTCTCACAAGTGGCCGACGTAAGGTGTATAGTGAAGGCCACCCGTTTAAGATTAGATGAGGCTCGAGGTTATTCAACCGGCTTCTACTCGAAGGTTAGTTCTCGTAAAACCACTAAAGTAGCCAACCTAGGGTGTATAGTGAAGGCTTCTAATCCTCTCACAAGTGCCGACCTAGGGTGTATAGTGAAGGTCACCCGATCGAGGTTAGATTAAGACCACGGTTGTTGAGCCGGAATTCCGGAAATCCCTTCCATTTAGTAATGAAATAAACAACCAAATAGGGTGTATACCTAGTTATCTACACAAATGGAATCCAAAGAACACTTGCTAAGAGGGTGTATCCAAGACAAGCAAATCAAAGGAAAACCATTCATACAAGAGAATATAACAATGAAAGATAGAAATATATGTAAAATGGAGTTTATATACAAAAGCCCAATATCCAACAAACTAATCCATCAACCTCTTAGTGGGGATTTAGCTACTCATGTTCATTACAACAAATAAACTAAGAGAAGAGATTAAGAGAAAACCCATGAAGATCATCTCATTCCTTAAAGACTTAATCCAATCCTCTTAGTTGCCTTTAGGTTGAGTAGAGATGGTTGGATGAGAGGGAGAATGTATTCCTAGCTTAAGATTACAAGATTTATGATTTTCTACGTGTGGGAGGATGTGTTTTCGATCTTTGGTAACTTTCTATTTATAGGATTACAAGAATAGGTCACAAAATTCTTAAAAACTGAAGCTGTCGCGTGCGGTTTGAAATGAGAGTTCTTTAACTCATAGCTCCGTTCCAAATCGCTCAATAGAATCGCTGATGGTTGAGCTCCCATAATTGACAAAGCAAAGTCCTTCATAAGTCGCTGAGTTACGGGAACATTTGTACGGTTCTCCATGTTGATCTGAATCCTGGAATAACCAAACAAACAAAACAAGAATCAAATCGAACAAAATATGTAATGAACAATAAAAAGTAAAATTGAAAATACAAAAGTGAAAATAAGTCTAAAACTAACAGAAGGTAACACTGAACCTCCCTGGCAGCGGTGCCATGATTTTTGACACGCCCGTAATAGTTCTATAAACTATGGTAAATGATAGGACGTGCGAGTGTTTTCACCATTCGTAAGTGTACGAATCGTTCGACTTGTATAGTGGTTATAAGTAAGGGTATTGTTCTCACGAGGAGGTATGGTAGCTTTAATCGGTTCTTGGTCTTAGATAATATATACAATATATTTTGTAAGATCCTAGATCTTTGTTAGCTTGATTCCATTGCAAAACGCCATTTATTTGTAATGATTAGTTTCTTAGGTTGTTCTTGGTGAAAAGAAGCTTCAAAGAAGAAAAGCAACGTCTCATACAAATATCGTCTTTAAGAGGGAAAGCGCATACTTGGATGCTAAGGTATTAAGATTCTTCTTCCTCTTGCAAGGTGTAAGCAAACACACACACAATTCATTCATGTGTGTCCCTGCATCGTTGTGCTACATTTGGTATAACACATTCACGCACCTATTGAAGTATACACATGCATTTGTTTTATTTTGACAAACATTGTAGAATTGCATGTTTTATGACTATAGCTTGGATATGGCATACTTGTGTGACATTGCGTTTATTTGTTTGTGTTTCTTATATTTTGGACTTGAACATGATCTTATTTGATTCCTTATTGAGTCCCGGCCATTTCGGTTGTAAGGATTCCCGTTTTGTTGATTGGCTTATTTCGTGGACAAACCACGTGTTGGGGATCATGTAAGGGTAGATTAAGTTTAAGTGTTTTTGCTAAGGCCTTTTGAAGACCTCACTCTTGACAAGCACCAAAGGTAATACTCTAAGTGCTTACTTGTCTTGAAGAGATAGTTGCACACACTCACAACTCATGCATATGTTTTATCCTTGTATGTTGTGTGTCTTATTTGTGTGCTTTAATGCTCATTATCATCTCTTCTTGCATGTTATGTTGATTGCATCTTGCATGTCCAATTGCCTTGTCATGCTTAACCTTAGGATTGCATGTTTGCATTGGGCGCTCCCACAAGCACTCTTCAGAAGCGCTGTACGAACAGCGCCCATTGAGCGTTGTTCAGACCTGATCGATTTTAATCGGTCGCTGTACGAGCGTTGTACAGGCGCTGTACAAAGC
The DNA here is from genome assembly GCA_008009225.1 of Acer yangbiense. NCBI lineage: Eukaryota > Viridiplantae > Streptophyta > Magnoliopsida > Sapindales > Sapindaceae > Acer > Acer yangbiense. The sequence continues at coordinate 32,865,457 of CM017761.1, read as the reverse complement.
GCTGTACAGGGCGCTGTACGTACAGCGCCCCTCTGTTTTCTCGTGAGAACAGAGCAAGGGCGCTGTACGGGCGCTGTACAGAAGCGCTCTACGTATAGCGCCCAAGGCAAATGTGAGGCAGACTTATCAAAACGACCACACTTTGTTTTGGCCTCCTATATATATGCCACTTTGACTTTAGGTCAATAACAAGAGTTCATATTCAGATTTCATACTTAGGATATTTTTCAAAGAGAAGAAAAATTCCAAGAACTCATTTTTAATCACTCAAACACTTTTTCATGATCATCAATCATCATCTAGCATCATCTTTGATCATATAGATGTCATCTTGCATGGATTCTTCATCATACTTTGCTTGGTAAGCTTTTCACTAATATCTTACATATTTTGTGTTTCTCTTAACAAGCAATCTCATTTAATTACTTGTATGCACTACTACAAAAAATGCAAAAGAAATCGGTTTTTTTATATGGAAGAAATCGGTTTTTGAAATTTTTAAAACCGATCGTTTTTTGAGTGATTTAGAAAAAAAAGCGCAAAAGACATCGGTTTTTAACCGATGTAAAACAAGAGAAAAGAAATCGGTTTTACTTAAAACCGATTTAAAAACCTAGGAGAAAAGATTTTACTTAAAACCGATTTAAAAAACCTGATGTAAAATTGATGAATTACAAAAAAAAATCCCACCGTCACCAGCCTGCCACCACGCCCCACCTATGATAATAATGACAATTAATTGTCATTATGAAGAATCGAACTCGCAACCTCAAAGTCAAAGTGGTAAGCCTTTACCGCCTGACTACAAGATTGAATGTGTTAATAATTGCACAATATATATATATAACCTATATGAATTGTTAGAAAAAAAAAAAAAAAAAAAAAAAAAACTTGTTTGATAAATTTAAATTTACTCAACTAATCAAAATTCTAATTTCTACTACAAACATACATATATTAAATAAATTTTATTGGTGGGTTTATTTATCATTTCATTTTTTATTGTGTGGTTTTGTGTTCTGCTAGAGATATTTTTATGCAAACTTTTTCCCTAAAACTGTATCTTTTAGCAACGAAATAATTTTTTACATCCAAGCTAGATTTTTTTATTTTTCGATACGAATCCAACGGTATAAAGAACGTAAAATTATGGGCAGTATTTTGAAAGTTATGATCAATTATTCAGTCAAAGGTCAGAAGCAATTGAAGATATTTTTGTGCAAACTTTTTTCTTAAAACTGTATCTTTTGGCAACAAAATAATTTTTTTTGTCCATAGTAGATTCTTTGATTTTTTGATACGAATCCAACGGTATAAAGAACGTAAAATTCCGGGTGATATTTTGAAAGTTATGATCAATTATTCATGAGTACTCAAAGGTCGATCGATTGGAGATATTTTTGTGTAAAATATTTCCTTAAGAAATAATTTTTTTTTTTCCATGATGGATTCTTTGATTTTTCGATACGAATCCAACGGTATAAAGAACGTAAAATTCTGGGCGGTATTTTGAAAGTTATGATCAATTTTTCAGTCAAATGTCAGAATTGGAGATATTTTTGTGCAAACTCTTTCCTTAAAACTGTATCTTTTGGCAAGGAAATAAATTTTTTTGTCCATGTTGGATTCTTCAATTTTTTGATACGAATCCAATGGTTTAAAGAACGTTAAATTCCGGGCGGTATTTTGAAAGTTATGATCAATTATTCATGAGTACTCAAAGGTCAAGCGATTGGAGATACTTTTGTGTAATTTTCCTTAAAACTGTATCTTTTGGCAAGGAAATAATTTTTTTTTTCCATGGTAGATTCTTCAATTTTTCGATACAAATCCAACGGTATAAAGAACGTAAAATTCCGGTTGGTATTTTGAATGTTATGATCAATTTTTCAGTCAAAGGTCAGAATTGAAGCGATTGGAGATATTTTTGTGTAAACTCTTTCCTTAAAACTGTATCTTTTGGCAAGGAAATAATTTTTTTTGTCCATTTTCCGTTCTTCAACGTTTCGATACGAATCCAACGGTATAAAGAACGTAAAATTCCGGGCGGTATTTTGAAAGTTATGATCAATTATTCATGAGTACTCAAAGGTCAAGCGATTGGAGATATTTTTGTGTAAACCTTTTCCTTAAAACTGTATCTTTTGGAAAGGAAATAAATTTTTTTTTTCCATGGTAGATTCTTCAATATTTTGATACGAATCCAACGGTATAAAGAACGTAAAATTCCGGATGGTATTTTGAAAGTTATGATCAATTTTTCAGTCAAAGGTCAGAATTGAAGCGATTGGAGATATTTTTGTAAACATTCTTTCCTTAAAACTGTATCTTTTGGCAAGGAAATAAATTTTTTTGTCCATGTTGGGTCCTTCAATTTTTCGATATGAATCCAACGGTATAAAGAACGTAAAATTCCGGTTGGTATTTGAAAGTTATGATCAATTATTCAGTCAAAGGTCAGAAGCGATTCGTGAATCCGCGAGTGAGCTGTTTTCATCGCTCATTTTCTCACTTTTCCAAATCGATTTTTGGAATATTTTCTGATTTAAAAGTGTTTGTTTGCATGTCTACTTTCTTGTGTCAAAAGTTGAGCAAATAACGTTGAGTATTTTTAGAGATGTGTCCTTGAATGTGGACATAGGTCAGATTTGCATTGCAGAATTTTGCTTTTGAATCTACATCGGTTTTTATAAAAACCGATGTCTAAACGCTTGCTTTTAATATCGGCTTTTATAAAAACCGTTGTCTTTTCAACGCAAAATTTAAGACATCGGTTTTATAAAAACCGATGTCTAAACATATTTTTTTTAATATCGGTTTTCTGAAAAACCGATGTCTTTTGAAATTGTAATTTTTAAGACATCGGTTTTTATAAAAACTGATTTCTAAAAGCTTTTTTAAAATCGGTTACCAAAAACCGATTTCTTTTAGTGATTTCTAGTGATGTCTTTAAGCATTTTTGTAGTAGTGATGTTATTTTATATACTTTGAATACAAGTTTGAGATTAGTATAATGTATGTTTGAGAAGTTGTATTGTGATAGTTAATTAGGTTTTTAATTAATCTTGATTAGCTAAGCTATTTGACATGTCATCTAGCTATTTATATCTAGTATTGTTTTAATTGCAAAATCATTATCCTAGATAAGCATATAGAGTAACCTAGCTCTAATTTGCATTTTGAATATTCATACATATTCACTTAGGTTGTTTCTCTTCATTGAGAAGTAAGTCTTGGGGCTAAGAGTGCTTAGGCCTCAAGCAAATTGGAATAGGGTTGCTAATAAAGGCCCGCTGGGTAGAAGTGAGGGGTTACAGACCGGAGTGTTAGACGAGGTCTACATAGGTTGTAAACTTCATTTCAATTAGTGGATTCGAGGTTCGAGTGTGGCGCACTTATTAGCCTGTGGTTTTTCCCGTGAGGGTTTCCACGTAAATATGAAGTGTTATTTAATATTCCGCACATACTACACTTGCTATTTTATATTGACTAGATGAAGGCTTTTTCGTAAAATTGACCTATAACGAAAATTGGGTAAAATCGGATAAAATCTATTCACCCCCCCCCCCCCCCCCCCCCCCCCCCCCCCCCCTCTAGATAACATATATCATACACTCGGATAAAATCTATTCACACACACCCCCCCATATAACTCATTTCAAAAGACAAAGGCAAGAAGAGCTATGGAACTTCTCAACCAAAGCATGCACACCCAAAAGGTTGTCTCAATTCATTCCGGTTTATCATTATTGTAATGTGGTTGGTCACATTAGGACTAAATTGTAGGGAAAAACACGTGCACGCAGCGGAAGCGAGGCTAAAAAAGGTTTTAGTATGTTTTAAATTTTTTCCATAAGATGAACCTTAACCCTTTACTTAATTAACATATATGATTAAAAGTATCGTACCTTTGTCACGTGATCTGATTGATGTTGCATCGATGGTAGTCTGCAAGATCTTCCAATCCAATCACGAACGTGAATCACCTAGGAGCGTAGTCTCTATTCTCTTTAAATTGTGTACCCGAGGATGAACAACAAAACCTTTTTCTTTTTTGTTAGTCACAATAAGTTCCAAGAGATTACAAAGAACGTTCCAATTACTTTTGAATTCACAATCCTTATATCGAAACTCGCGTGAACCTTATTCAAAATTGTGCATAAAGCCTTTTGATGTAAAAGCTAATAGTGCACTATCGAAATAAGAACGATCTCTTCTCACTTTTCCTCTTGACCGAATTTTCACACTATTGTCTAGAGTTGGATTTTAATTTTCTCAAACAAAAGAAAAATAACTCTCAAGCCTTGCCTTAGAGGTGGCCGAATTCTATCATTTGTCTTATATAAGGTGACCGAATTCCTTGCCCTATTACAATTAGGGTTGGCCGAATTCTTTAGTCTATATTGATAAGGTGATCGAAATCCTCTACAAAAGAGGATTTGTGTTTCCACAAAGGACTCCTATCAATCTTTTATAATTCAAACCCTAATCCAACTTTTAACTGTATTTGTGACTATATCAAAGACTTCCTAATTTGACTAGATAAATAAAATCCTTTTATTTATCTTCTTATCAAATAAAGTCTTTTATTCTCATTATACTACCACAATAGTATACTACTAAGAAACATATTTCCTAGTCAGAAAAAGATTTTGATTATTAATTAAATAATTAATCAATCAATTAATTACATATAATCAAATAATGAAATAAAATAATATATTAGACTTTTATTTAAGCCTTGCTGCCCATATATACATACATGGTCCATATATTATTTTCTCATTTCATTTAATCCATTGGACCTTAATTAAAAGGCCCACATGTGAACTAGGCACAATCTTACTAAAAGAAACAAGTCCACATGCCTTAATACAATTCTAGATGGACCCATAAATTAGTCCGGTAGAATATATCAAGTGATCCATGTAAGTCCGTGTGGATTGGGGATCTTAGCGGGTTATCTAAATTTAAGCTTCAATAGACATAACCCAATCACAATCAACAAATGATTCACTTAGGTTAGATCTATTAAGTTTAGTTCATTCCACTAAAGAACTAAAATTGCACTCTTAAATGAAGATAGAATAAGTAAATGATTCTCATTCATACCCTAGACAATCTTATAGGAGATAGTGAATCCTCATGAAGAATATCAGTAATCACCAAGAGCTCATAGACCGCCTGTAGCTTTCCAAGTTACCATATTTCCTCATTTGATCACATTTTGAACTTGGATATATATTATGACTTATCCAGAAGTCATCTTTCAATAGTCGCTATTGAAAACTCAATGTTAAGATTTAATATCCAATACCTCAAAACATCCATATGATGATATTCTACTCACATTTAATAAATGGAGCCACGATGTCCATATCTATAAATGAAATCCTCTATCGATTAGCAAATGAATATCACCAAACTATCGAGGATAGACTATGCTATATAATCGAACTCATTGATAGCTCAAATGATAACACTTGTAACCATAAGTCCATCATTTATCTCAGGATTAAGATAGACTCTCCGATTGTCCTGATAATGAAAAGACTTTTATCTACTGACGGTTCTAGATAAAGTATTTCATTGTGATCCTATTCAATGCACCCAGTGCACTAGATTCTTTTACTCGAAGACCCTCCGATGATTTTAGACTCATCATAACACATTTTATCACACTCAAATGCTAGCAAAAGAATTCTACAACTTTAACAAGATAAAGGTGCCCAACCTTTAACTTAAGTTGTGAACATTATTCAAGACTAACTAAAGAATTGTGTCTACCTCATACATATCCAGATGTACGAACAATTCTTCTTTTCTCATAGTCTTTTGACCTTATGATTATTTACTTTTGACAATTATAATATTCAATCTATAAATGCTATAAGACTTGTTTAAAACAGAAATCACTTTGTTAGTATGAAAAGATTGTCAAATACAATATTACACTCTTGCTATTGAGCATAATCCTAACATAAATGTTATGAATATATTAGGCAATGAAAACTAGGAAATGTGGAATATGATAATGTGAAAAAGTTACCTAATCGTTCTCTAAGCATGAGTCCAAGTCTAGAGTCAAACATAACATCTCCAAGTTTATACCGGTTTGTTATTTTTGCAAAGTATATTAGACAATGCGAACTAGGGAATGAGATGCATGCTAGTGAGATGAAAAGACTTCCTTTGGTTGTTTTTAAACATGTTAGGGCATTAGAGACTATGCATGATGAACATGTTAGTGAAAAGAAATCAACAAGGAAAGTTTGGAAATTGATAAATCTTCTTTGAAAGTTTTTAAACATGATAATGGCTTTGATGCTTTGAGAAATATGCATATTGATCATATTCATGTGAAGGAACCTACAAAGAAGATTTGGGTTGAAAAGAATAACATGCATGTTAATAATAATCATGATAAGATGAATGTTAAGAAGAAGTTGGTTAAGAAGAGTGTTAACCATGATCATTTGAAGAGTCTTTATGAAATATTTGTGCGTGGCAACAATGATGAGTTTAATATAAGTGATATTTTAATGAAGCAGATAGTTGATGATTTATCTTCTAGATTTCATATTGCCATGCGTAATGATCATGATGATGTTTGTGTTGGTTCACCTAAGACCAATATGGTCAACGGTGAGTGCTCTCATACTTGATTGAGTAGCACATATGAGATTATTTTTGTTCTTGTTTGATAAGAGTTCTAAGTTTGATGCTTGACTACGCCATTTGTAATATGCTAAGTCTAGTATTCAAACTTTGTGTCTCTAGTCAATACATGAACTTAATATTCTCATATTCACTATGATAGTCAAACTTTGTTGATTAATTTTAAAGAAGTTGAATTTTGAAATCTATTTGGTGAAATTTTTTGTTAAGACTTTTAGAGAAAGTCATTTTCATGTATTTGTTTGAGTTGAAAGTGTTTGGTCTTTATTTTCTTTGGATGACACACCAACAACTTGTTGTCATGAGGATAAACAAGTCAAGAAAGCTCATAAAAAGAGCGGAGACCTTTCATTGGTGAAAAAGCTTGCTAAGGTATTTCTCTACTTTAAAAGCTTGCTTTCTATTTCATATTTTCAACTTTATGTATGCATGACATCATAGCACATAGATATTAGGCATCATTTCATTAGAGAACTTGTTGAACATTCTATTGTTTCTCTAGAGCATATGCCTACTAAAAATCAACTTGCGGACTTGTTCATCAAGCCCTTGGATAAAGAGAGGTTTAAAACTCTTAGAATGTCTGTTGGCATGATTTGTGTTGATAAATGTCTTTGTGTGATTGTGAGTGGCTAGATGAGCAAAACTTTATTTGAATATCAATATCTTTGAGAGCTACTCAGTTGAGAAGTAATGATCTTAAATAAATAACTCTTATTGTTTCTAGATCATGCACTTGAGCTTGAAAAACCTTTTTTTTTTTTTTTTAAAGTGCACTAATGCTTCTCTTATATGTTTTAGTTTTGAGTATTTGTGGTTGAATATGTGTAGACTATGGATGCATCTAGAAGCCTATTGCTTAGTACATGATAGATGACCTATGGTATGTATCCATTTTGCTTCGGCACTACATAGAATTCAACGACCACCCTCATGGAAAGGGCTATAAACCTTGGTTGTGCAGCCGCCCAATATAGGAAAAGGCTACGCCATTGTGATGAGTGAAAGCCGCCATGAGGTGTATATGTTTATGCTAGAAAAATCAAAGAAGTGTTGAAAAGAATCATTAAAAAAAAAAAAATCTTTGATTCTAAGTCAAAAAGAAATGAAAAATAAAAGACTTAATGGTGTATAGTTGAGAATTGTGAAAAGCTTGAGTTGTCAAATAGAAACGGGTAAACGAGCCACATGCACGCACACGCTCACATGTTGAAATCTATTCTTTTTAAAGCAAAAACCCGGATGAATATCGGTTTGACCTAGATTGGAAATGCTTTAGTTAGAAAGGTGTGGATAGAGTTTGCATGTTGATATCACAATTACTCCTTTTATATATGTGAGAAGCATTCACACACACATACATATTTTGCTTATGTGCTTGATTTATTAGCAATGTGAGAATATTTTTGAGAGATTAATGAAAATCTATGATTCTCTCTTGGACATTGAAAAATAATGAAATATTTTCTTTTATTGCTTGATTATGTGAATGTGTGGTGTCCCTTGTGAACAAATCTACTTGATGATCATAAGTTGGAGCATATGTTTAGGGGAGCTTAGTTTATTCAACTTCGCTTTCTATACGATTTGTTTGCTTAATATTTCATTCTTTATCTCTTGTTTCCTTTGCCTATTCCTTGAAAAAAAGGGGGAGAAAATGTATACCTTACCATGTTTGATAAAATAGGGAGAAAAATGTATACCTCACCATGTGTGGAGATATGTTCTAAATGTGTGAGTTTTTGTACCTCTTTGTGCAGGTGCCAAAACGCACCGTTTCACTTGGTGATGTGGCGCTGATGCCTGCTTTGGCTAGCGATTTACAATATACCCTTGATGTCTTATCTAATCACTGAATATTAAATATATGTTGCAGGTTTGCACTTGGACCCTTGATTCTCCAAATGATACAATTGCCCTTGAATTTCCCTATTTTCTTCAGTTTTGGTACAAACACCTTCTCTAAAAGATATTTTCCTACACTTGCCTAAAACACATATTAAATGCACAAAAGTGCTCGGAAACGAACACAAAAGATAGGAAAATAAAGTGCTAAATGAGAACATTTATAGTACGATCAGTGATAACGTGAGAAAAAAAAATTACAAGCATTTGCATTAAACAAAACAAGCAACATCATGCAATGAAGTGCAATGCAATGCTCCCCCTAAATGGGTTACTCCCCCTCAATAAGCAAATCTCCCCAACAAGCCAATCAACTACTACAACTCTCCTATCGTACACTACTCTCCCTTTTTGTCATGAGATAGGCAAAGGAGTATCCCCAACCGAGTCACTTTTAGCAAATAGAGATAGTAGCATACAAGACATTTGCATAGGTATATACAAGAACTTTATGCAACTCAATTAATCTGAAGAGAAGCAAAGAAATTTATTTTATGAAAACTTATGACAATGATGCTTTGCATGCATGACATGTTTCATTCAAGTCCGAAACAATGGTAATTGGCAAAGCACACAACAAAGGTTTCCAAAAGAATTCAAATAAATTTCACCCTTTGTCATGAATTAAAGCAAGGATATAATTTTACAAGCAATTCAATTTATGGAGAAACTATATTCTACTTTATAAGCAAAACAAGGCAAGAGCGACTTTTGCCCCTATTCGATTTTTCTAGGTAAGATACCCGTATGATAGTAGCCTTGTTTAACTAATAAAGAAAGAGAGACTATTGGATTTTAAAATCCTTATTTCTTTGAGTCTTATCGTTGCTTTTCACACAAATTTGTAATCAAAATTAAGCAATCAACATTTCATACTTTTCATTTTAAGCATGTCATTATAAGAGAATCATCATGTCATGGAGATTAATTATAGACCATTCAAAGAGTACTTCCAAAGTAAATCTCCTAGTCCAAAAATGCATGTTTGAACATAAATATGACTTGGATTACTAGCAAAGCATTGGTTCACACTTATTGAAGAAAATATCATATAAGCATATGTGCAACCAAGACACTCAAGCAATTAATGAAGAAGCATAATGTTTATCAAATTTTTGCATGTGACAAGAATGCAAGTTTGCTCTCTTTGCTTGAGCTCCCCTTATAGGGTCAATTACCATACCACATCAAGGCACAAGACAAATCCCAATAAACCTACTAAGTGTTTTAAACCTAGTTGCATCAAAGGGTTTAGTAAATAAAAGTATACATACGTAGTTAAATAGCTTAAAGCATACCTAGAGGGGGGGTGAATTGGTTTTTATGCCTTTTTCAATCCATTGAACAAACTTACGTTTGTCCCTCAAGCTATCCTTACATATAACACATAAACCAAGAATTCATACACAGACAATATAAGCATGATCATTTAAGTATAGTCTATGTATATCAATTAGTTGCATGAGGTATAATAACACAAAAAACTCAATAACATGGAATACTTGTATTTCAATAATTTGTTCAAAGTATTACAAGTATTAACACATATAACAATACACAAAGGTAACACTATACAAAAAAATTATATTTACAAATATGATCAAATGAATTTGATTACAAATCACACTTTAACAAAATCTTGTTTCAATATACATCACAAGTGAATAATATGCAATAAGATAACAACATACACATAGAAAAATATAAGAGATAGAGATAGAAAGAATTAACACAAGAGATTTTTTAACGTGGTAAAACCTTCAAGGAGGAAACATCCACGGGTTGAACTACAATCATTGGGTACTATATATATTGGGTGATAGATTATAAATTCCTCAAAAGTGACCAACCTATGATCTACTCTCTATTGGAGTCTATGTCTACCCAATCCCTATTGGAAGATACAGAATCCCTCAATGATATATTGGACTCAATACCAAACCAACATCGTTGGATGATTAGAAATTCCTTAAGCATACTTACACATCCCATGTACCACACTCTATTGGAGTCTATGTCATACCAAACATCCGGGCCTACCAATAATCTAGCCAACTCCCTATCAAAGGCACTCATGCCTCTAAAAAGCCTCCCATGCATGACTATCCGGACCTTCCCGATCCTAGCCATGACTTCTTGCTTGGTTATCCGAACCTCTTGTCCTAACCAAGACTTCCTTGCTTGACTATCCGGACATTTTGCCCTAGTCAAGACTTCATGCCTTTTACAAGGACCTCTTAGTGTGATCATGTGAATGCAAATGATGCAAACAATCAATTCAACATAGAGCATGTGATCAATACATTCCATGGAACAACTAGACCTAAACATGTGAGAACACAAGTAATATAATCTAGATGCCAAAACATGAATTAAACCTAAAGCATGTGAAAAACACCTAACACAAAAGCTCCTAGTTTCATTCACACAAATAACACTTGAATAAATCATAATCATGAAGCACATATTCAAGATGTTATAAACATACACAAAAATACTAGAATCATAAAATGTATTCAATGAATATTCTAGCCAAAGATTTAGAGCAAGGATATAATGATAAATCAATTAAATCCTAGATGTCTCTAAAAACACATATACAAGCATTAATCCTAGATATTATCAATCAAAGGATCAAAGCACATTTTAAGGATTATTAATCATAAAATGATTCAATCAAGTCACAAATAATCCTAGATATCAATCTAATCACAATACAACTCTCAAACATGTGAAAAACCTAGAATCTAGGAAACTAGTTCACATATGTCTCTAATTAGACTTTTGATTAGGATTGATTGTGAAGCTATCTTTCTCAATAGCATTCACCATACATATACATACATATAAAAGAAGAAACCCCAAGCAAATTGAAGGTTATAAAAGAAGAAATCTCAAAGATATGAACACTACCTTGCAATCACGAGCTGGTTCGGTTTTCTAGGTAGAACCACCACAAAAATTGATCAAACAGTTGCAAGACCACTTGGAAAAGGTAAATGACTCGATTATAAACAATCTCCAACTTTAATCAACCAATTTCGACTTCGTATGAGAAAGTTATGGTGTTTGGAAGGTGAGAAAAATTGAGAGAAAATTTTGGTCTAAGATTTCTAATTTTTGCTTCTTGAAATTAATGGGAGGGAATTGGAGAATTTAAATGAGATGAAAGAGAGGGAATTGGAGAATTTAAATGAGATGAAAGAGAGGGAGAGCAACAACCAATCATAGCCTACCATGTCACCTCCACGTGTGGACCGCGTGTGGCACACATGGACAGAGGGTTGTGCTGGCCGTGGCTTACACGTGGACACCATTGCTTAGCCTTTGGCCGAGTAAACTCCTCTCGTGTTCTTTGGTCGTATTCGGGCCTCTGAACTCTGATTTCAAATCCATTTTTGGATTACGAATCATGACTCCCTCACGCATAACAAAGAATACAAAACTTTGACAAAAGGTTGAGAATTCATCTCAAAAAATGACGATGAAGACAACTCAACGAATAAGAACGTAAAGTAGCGTAGCTACATCGTTTGGACTCAAAACCTAATGAATGAGTAACCGAAATGACTGGGACTCAATAAGAAATCATAAGAGATAATATTCAAGTCGAAAATCAATAAAATGGAAACAAATAAACATAATTCACACAAGTATGCCATTTCCTTGACATAGTCTTAAAACATGCATTTCTAAAATGTATGACAATATGAGTTCAATGCATGAGCATACTAAAACATGTGAATGTGTTATATAAATGGTGCACAACAATGCAGGGACACTCATGAATGATTTGTGTGTCTGTGCCTATGCCTTGTAAGAGGAATGAGGTCAATTATACCTTTGATGAACAATGAAGCTAATTCCCCTTAACAAGCCGCCACCTTGCATGAACCGTAGTCGAGTCTTTCCTTGAAGCTTTGTATCATCATAATAACGACCACTAAATAATACAAGATAAGCACCGTTTTGATATGGAATATATGCCAAGACAAACCAAAAACCTAACAGTAAATAAATCCGCTAGTTGATCATTTGTACCTATATGCTCAAGTACAATGAATTTGTTCTCAACTATTTCCCTAATGAAATGATGTCGGATGTCTATATGCTTTGTCCTAGAGTGTTGCACCAGATTCTTTGAAATATTAATGGCACTCATGTTATCACAATAAAGAGTTAGAGTACCTTGATCGAATTCGTAGTCCACAAGCATTTGCTTTATCCATAGGAGTTGTGTGCATCCACTCACATCGGCTATGTATTCGGCTTCGCCCATGGACAAGGAAATGAAATTTTGCTTCTTGCAAAACCGTGACACCAAGTTGTTTCCTAGAAAGAAGCAACTGCCCGATGTGCTCTTCCTATCATCGTAATTTCCTGCCCAATCCGTATCACTAAAGCCAACTAAACTAGCATTAGTGTCAAAAGAGTACCATATCCCATAGTTTGATGTCCCATTCACATAGCGAATGATTCTCTTCACACAAGAGAGATGGGACTACTTAGGATTCACTTAGTACCTAGCACACACACCCATACTAAAAGAGATATCTGGTCTACATGCGGTTAAGTAAAGCAAGTTACCTATCATGCCCTGATATAGACTTTGTTCCACACTTTTTACAGTAGTATCCTTGCTTAGCTTCAAAGTGGTACTCATGGGTGTGTCAAAATGTTTGGCATTTTCAAGGCCAAACTTCATCACTAGGTTCTTTTGCATACTTAGCTTGGGTTATGAAAATCCCATCATGAAATTGCTTAATTTGCAAACTTATGAAGTAATTAAGCTCACCAACAAGACTCATCTCAAATTCATGAGACAAGACATTTGTTAGGTTTTTGGTTTGTCTTGACATATATTCCATATCAAAACGATGTTTTTCTTGTATTGCTTAGTGGTCTTAGAAATAATGATTTAAAGCTTCAAAGAAAGACTTGGCCACAATTCATGCAAGAAGGTGTCTTCAAAGAGGAATGTGCTACATTACACAATAAAGGTATGTTATACCTCATTTATCTTACAAGGCATAGGCACACACACAAAATTCATTCATAAATGCCCCTGCATTGTTGTACACCATTTATATAACACATTCACATGTTTTAGTATGCTCATGAATTGATCTCATATTGTCATACATTGTAGAATTGCATGTTATAAAACTATGTCTAGGAAATGGCATACTTGTGTCAACTTGTGCTCATTTGTTTGTGTTTTATTGTATTTGGACTTGAACATGATCTCATTTGATTCCTTATTGAGTCCCGGTCATCTCAGTTACTCATTCATTTGGTTTCGAGTCCAAACGATGTAGCTACGCTACTTTTTGTTCTCATTCGTTGAGTTGTCTTCGTCGTCATTTTTCGAGATGAATTCTCAACCTTTTGTCAAAGTTTCATAGTCTTTGTTGTGCATAAGGGAGTCACGATTCGTAATCCAAAGACGGATTCAAAATCAGAGTTCAGAGGCCCTGATATGGTTGAAGAACGCGAGCGGAGCGCGAGAGAAGCAAGGTTGGCCAACGGCCAAGCTTGGAGGGAGCGTGTGGTAGCCGTGAGCCTCACAGCCAGGCAAGCCCTCTGCCCCGTGAGCCTCACGTGCCCCTCACAAGGTTGCTGAGGTGGCAGCCTCCTATTGGCTCTCTTCTCCCTCTCTTTCATCTCATTTAAAATCCTTCATTCCCTCCAATTTCATTCCAAGAAGAAAAAATAGAAATCCTTATGTGCAGAATTTTCTCTCAACTTTTCTCACCTTCCAAACACCATAACTTTCTCATACGAAGTCGGAATTGAGTAATTCAAGTTGGAGATTATTTGTAATCGATTCCTCTACCTTTTCCAAGTGGTCTTCTAGCTACTTGATCGACTGTTCTGGTGGTTCTACCCAGAAATACGAACCAGCTCGTGATCTTGAGGCATTGGTCATATCGTTGTATTGATTCATATGTGCATAAGGTCATCATTGAGAGAAATTGGAGTACTTGGATTAATATGCTAGGAATAGCTAATGAAACCATGGTTAGAGAATTCTATCATGTGTTTAAAGAAAGTACTAATGTTGAAGATGCCGTTATGAATATGAGAGGTGTTGTCTTTAGAGTCAACTCTTGGAAATTGAATGAATTTCTAAGGTTGCCTGATGATATTGAGTCAGATTTCCTTGATGTTGATGTCTTGGAAAACCTTATTTTGATGGGTAAAACTCTTTATGACAATGCTAATTTTAAGTGAGGAAAACGTGATTTTATTAGGCAAGGTGAGTTGACTAAGGTGAGTGCCTTTTGGCATCTCTTTGTTTGTGCCAATCTTGTTGGGTCTTCTAATTCTACCGAACTTAATAGAGAGAAGATCAAGATTGTGTATGCCCTAGTGACGAACAAACCTATAAATCTTGGTGAAGTGCTTATAGAACATATTGAGATTGCGGCATGTGCAACTCGTTTGGATAAGAAATTGGCATTTTTGGGGTTTATCTCTCATTTGTGTTTAGCTAAAGGATTGAAGAGTCAAGATGATGATGTGCTATTTCCTCCCTTAGAGAAGTTTAGTGAAAAACGTATGGCAACCATGTCATTTAAAGAAAAGGGAAAGTCTAGTGATACATTTACTCTTTTTTTTTTGGCTTCATATCATGTCAAAAAGTGGGAGAAATATGGGAGATATATATCTAGCTTGCTTAGTCTCATTTTTTAGTTTTTAATTTTGGTAAACTTTATGGCATGTAATATTTTTTGTTATTTGTTGATATTGGCTAGAATATTTTGTTGGATAGCATATATTAAGAGGAGCATACATGATCCATTTGAACTTAAATGTTTTACTTTCTTGCCTAAGAATGAATATTGCCATATGTGTTGTCTCTTGGATATTCTTGTGCTTTCAAGTTTATTTTTAAGTGATATCAAGAGAAGACCAAGATGAAGTTCAAGACTTGTTGTTGGAAATTGTGTCTCGAAATGTGTAACTCACTGTACTCATTGTGATCAATTTTGTTTGTAATTATTTTAGTATATCGTATATGTATAGGGGTTTTGACATGGAATTTGCCAAAGGGGGAGATTGTTAGGTTTTTGGTTTGTCTTGGCATATATTCCATATCAAAACAATGTTTTTCTTGTATTACTTAGTGGTCTTAGAAATGATGATTCAAAGCTTCAAAGAAAGACTTGGCCACAATTCATGCAAGAAGGTGCCTTAAAAAAGAAATGTGCTACATTACACAATAAAGGTAAATTAGACATCATTTCTCTTACAAGGTATAGGCACACACATAATTCATTCATAAGTGTCCCTGCATTGTTGTACACCATTTATATAACACATTCACATGTTTTAGTATGCTCATACATTGATCTCATATTGTCATACATTGTAGAAATGCATGTTCTAAGACTATGTCTAGGAAATGGCATACTTGTATGAACTTATGTTTATTTGTTTGTGTTTTATTGTATTTGGACTTGAACATGATCTCATTTGATTCCTTATTGAGTCCCGGTCATTTCAGTTACTCATTCATTTGGTTTCGAGTCCAAACGATGTAGCTACGCTACTTTTCGTTCTCATTCGTTGAGTTGTCTTCATTGTAATTTTCTGAGATGAATTCTCAACCTTTTGTCAAAGTTTATAGTCATTATTGTGCATGAGGGAGTCACAATTCATAATCCAAAGACAAATTCGAAATCGGAGTTCGGAGGCCCGGATACTGTCAAAGAACGCGAGCGGAGCGCGAGAGGAGCAAGCTTGGCCCGCTTGGAGGGCAAGCCCTCTGCCCCCGTGAGCCTTACACGCCCCTTACGAGGTTGCTGAGGTGGCAGCCTCCTATTGGCTCTCTTCTCCCTCTCTTTTATCTCTTTTAAAATCCTCCATTCCCTCCCATTTCATTCCAAGAAGAAAAAATAGAAATCCTTATGTGCAAAATTTTCTCTCAACTTTGTCTCATCTTCCAAACACCATAACTTTCTCATACAAAGTCCAAATTGAGTGATTCAAGTTGGAGATTATTCATAATCGATTCCTCTACCTTTTTCAAGTGGTCTTGTAGCTGTTTGATTGACCTTTCTGGTGGTTCTACCCAAAAATACGAACCAGCTCGTGATCTTGAGGTATTGGTCCTATCTTTGTGATTTCTTCTTTTATAACCTTCAATTTGCTTGGGGTTTCTTCTTCTATATGTATGTGTATGTATGGTGAATTCTATTGAGAAAGATAGCTTCATAATCAAACCTAATCAAAAGTTTAATTAGAGATATATGTGAACTAGTTTCTTGGATTCTAGGTTTTTCACATGATTGAGAGTTGTATCGTGATTAGTTTGATATCTAAGATTATTTGTGACTTGATTGAATCATTTTATGATTAATAATCCTTGAAATATGTTTTGATCCTTTGATTGATATAATCTATGATTAATTCATATGTATGTATTTTTAGAGCTATCTAGGATTTAATTGATTTTTCATTATATCCTTACTCTAAATCTTTGGCTAGAATATTCATTGAATACATTTTATGATTCTAGCATTTTTGTGTATGTTTGTAACATCTTGAATTTGTGCTTCATGTAAATGATTTATTCAAGTGTTATTTGTGTGAATGAAACTATGAGCTATTTGTGTTAGGTGTTTTCACATGCTCTAGGTTTAATTCATGTTTTGCATCTAGACTATTATAACTTGTGTTCTCACATGTTTAGGTCTAGTTGTTCCATGGAATGTATTGATCACACGTTATATGTTGAATTGCTTGTTTGCATAATTTACATTCACATGATCACATTAAGAAGTCCTTGTAAAAGGCATGAAGTCTTGACTAGGACAAGGTGTCCGGATAGTCAAGCAAGGACGACTTGGTTATGACAAGAGGCCCGGATAACCAAACAATAAGTCATGGCTAGGATCAGGAAGGTTTGGATAGCTATGCATGAGAGGCTCTCTACAGGCATGTGTGCCATGGATAGGGAGTTGGCTACATTATTGGTAGGCCCGGGCGTTTGGTTAGACATAGACTCCAATAAAGAGTGTTGCATGGGATGTACATTGGCTCTTAAGGAATTTCTAATCTTCCAACGATGTTGGTTTGGTATGAACTCCAATATATAGTGGCTTCGCATTATTAAGGGATTTTGTATCTTCCAATAGGGATTGGTAAACATAGACTCCAATAGGAAATAGATTAAGGTTGGTCACTTTTGAAGAATTTCTAATCTATCATCCAATATATATAGTACCCAATGGTTGTAGTTCAGCTTGTGGATGTTTCCTCCTTTGAGGTTTTACCACGTTAAAAAATCTCATGTGTCAATTGACGCGCCCATTACCGGTTCTAATTAAATTACACTAATGAGGATGACTAAAGCCAATCAAATCCTAGGTTGAGGATGCTAAGCAACTAAACTACAATGGTAACTAATAGAGGCGCGCGGGTGGTTCACCCATCGCAAGTGTACAAGTCGTACGAGTAGTAAATGGTACACTAGTAAGGGTGGTCGTTCCCACGAGGAGATGGATTAGCTAACAAGTAAGCTCTAGGTTATCATTGATTATCGATTTCTAACTTCTAACAAGTTCACTATTTAATGCTATCTAGATCAATTATACTAAGCTTGCAATGAAATAAATGACCAAATCTACTACAACACTACGATTGTAAGGTTCCCATTTGTTGTTTGGCTCATTTCGTGGACAAACCACATGTTGGGGGTTCTTTGTAAGGGTAGCCTAGGTATCGGTGTTATTGCTCAAGCCCTTTGAAGACCTCGTCTTGATAAGCACCGAAGGTAAATTTCTATGTGCTTACTTTTCTTTAAAGAGATTAGTTGCACACACACACTAAACATACATTGCATATGTGTGCATTCTCTTCTCTTGTCACATTTCACACTTGCACTTATTTGTTATATTTTGTTGTGTGTAATTGTGTCTTGTTGTCTTGTAATTCGTTTCCCCGACATTGTTCGGAAACGTCCGCGCTTGCACTAATGAGTGCTTGGTTTCCGCGCTTGTTCGGCAGTTATGATCGGCGGCCTGGCCACCGAATGAAACCGCCGTTTGCTTCCAGTAGTGTATGAAGCGATTCTGCGGTTCTGATCGGCGGTCACGACCGCCGTTCGAAACCGCCGTTCAAGACCTGATTGATTTTATCTCTCGGCCTAATTCGGCGGTTGAAACGGCGGTCACGAATGAAACCGCCGTTTTCATACCTGATTGATTTTTAATCTCAGGTTTGATTCGGCGGTTAGATCGGCGGTCACGAAACCGCCGAATGAAACCGCCGTTGGTCCCCTGTTCCTCTCGGGCCAATTCGGCGGTTATTATCGGCGGCCTGGCCGCCGATCGAAACCGCCGATCGGTGCGTTTCAGGGGCAAACTTGTCTTTTCACATGCTCTGTTTTTCATGCCTATAAATACATCACTTTCTCTTGTTCTGAGTGTGACTCTTTAATCATCAAGAACCCTACTTTAAAAAGAGAGATTTTTAAGAGAGAAAGCAATCAAGTTTGCTCATCAAACACTCAAACCAAAAACCATTTGCATCAAAGTTCATTTAGCATTCTCTAGCATATCTAGGATGCTTGCTTGCATGGGTCTTTGATCATCACACTTGCTTTGGTAAGTTTTTCACTATTATCATACATAATTAGTGTTTAATTTATTATGGCATCTCTTTTATTACTTGATTGTTCTTAGATTATATTCTAATATTCAAGATAGAGATTGTTGTGTTGATTTGATTGAGTGTTGTTTTTATGATAGATATCTAGGTTTCTATAATCTATGATTATCTAAGCTAATTGACATGTCATTTAGCTTTAATATCTAGGATTGTTTTTAATTGCAAATTCATCATCTTAGATAAGCATATAGGGTTTCCCTTGCTCTATGTTGCATTTGAATATTCATATATTCACTTAGGGTGTTAATCTCTTTTTAGAGAATTAAGTCTTGTGTTGTGACCGGGATTAGGTTGCTTAATTCGCAAGCAATAGGACTAGGTTCACTCATACCAGGATTAGGTAGGTGTGTGATTACTTCCGGGATTAGGTTGTAATCGTTTTACACATTTAGTGGATTCGAGGTTCGAGTGTGGCTTACTTACTAGCCCGTGGTTTTTCCCGTGAGGGTTTCCACGTAAAAATCAAGTGTTATTTAATTTTCGCATTTTATACTTGATTTATTGCTTTATCTATTTAGGGGTAATTTCGTAATTTTGACTAATCACGAAAAATTGGGTAATAAGCTTAAAATCTATTCACCCCCCCTCTAGATAGTTTTATACACACCGTGCTATAATTTGTTTCAACGAGATTTAGCTAGATTAAATATGTTAGGGGATTGATTCATTCAAGTAACAACCATTTCATTAACCAATCATTCATTAAGCACATTCACAACATTCTAAGGCATGCATTTCCTTATCAATAATGTAAAGTACCAAATTCATCATCTTACATATAATCTAAAATCAAAGATAAGTGATCAAGAGATAATTTCAAAATAGTGATGTAGAGATTCTCTAATTAACCAAAGTTATGAATTACTTAGAGACATCTCTATAAAATGGATAGTGAAACATTCATACACATAGTTGGACACTCTATGCATGAAATCAACTACCAAGTGTGTATAAATAGATGTATATGCAAGACATATCATCCACATATCATTAGAGTTCATAAACACACATACAAAGCCTTAGAGAGTGAAATAACAAATGGATTGATTAATCAATGGTTTAATTACAAGAGTTATATCAATCTCCCAACAAAAGGAGTTAGTTACACATAGATGTACATAAACAAGAAAACACAAAATAAGAGCTAAACAAACCCATTTGGATTCGTTTCTTGGCCAAGATGACTCCTCCTTGCGATCCAAGCACAATATCCTTCTAGAGCAACTCGAAAAGATCAAGTCTAAGTAACTAAAAGTGGTGTTTGGCTACCTAGAAAGTGATGGGAAAATGATAGAAAACTAAACTAAAGTTGATAGAGTTATTCTCTCTCTTGATTTAAAAAGTAAAAGTAAAAGTAAAGTGTGTAAGGTGTGTTAGACAAGATAAGGTCATGGGAGAGGCAAGTGGGACGACCTGTCATCAAGTGGATGAGTCCTAGCTAGCTCGTACACTTTGTCTTCGCGGGTTTATTCCCGCCGGTTGAAGGTCACGGTGAAACAAGAAGGTTGGCCGTGAGTTTACGTCTTCTGGTCCGCGGGAACTTTCTCTCGGCATGAACTCACGGAGATTCTACTGGTTAGGACGTGTTGTACGCGGCAATTGGGCAGCTGGGAAAAGCTTCCAAGCTTGGTTGGCCAGAGAGGTTTTGAAGGATTTGAAGGAGAGATAACCTTTGCAAGGGAAGCTGGAACTGGTGGCAAACGAATCAGAGAGGCGTCGGCTGTCGATCTCGGCGGAGAACCACCGGAAAATGGCTAGAATCGTCAGGTCTTTTATCGGGTCTGAATCGGGTCGACTGGTTCACGAGTTGGGTCCGCGGGTCTGTTCTACTCGGTTGGAGGTTGAAGAAGCGTGTCGTCATGCTGACGTCACGCTGACGAGCGCGGAAAGACCAAAACGACGTCGTCCCTCTTGGTGACATGGCACTAATGCCTGCTTTGGCTGGCGAATTACACAATGTACCTTTCAACTCTTCACTAATCACCGAATCTACAATAATTTCTCCAGAGTTTCACTTTGACCCCTGATTCTCCATAATTACGTAATTGCCCTCTTTTGCCCATGATTTTGCTACTTTCCTCTAGTTTGGTCTAGAATACCCCTGATGAGTTGAAATACCTAAAAAACACTTATTTACAATATTAAATACCTAAAAAGGCTCGGAAAACGGTTACAAAAGCTAAGTAAGGAAGCGAAAAATGTGAACATTTATAGCGCGATCATCAATTCTTTCTATCTCTCTCTTTCTTATTTGTTTTAGTGTATGTTTTAATCTTGTTGAATATTATTCACTTGTGATGTATATTGGAACAAGATTTTGTAAAGTGTGATTTATAAGTTAATTTATTTTGATCATAATTGTAAATAAAATTCTTTTGTATATTGTTATATTTGTGTATAGTTATATTTGGTTATACTGGTAATACATTAAACAATATTGGAATGCAAGTATTCTTAGTTGTTGAGATTTTATGTTATTCTTCCTCATTCAACTCCGTGATATATATAGACAATGCTTAAATGATTACATGCTTATCTCGTTTATGTATGAATGTTTGATTTATATGTTATATGTAAAGCATCCTTAAGGGACAAACATGAGTTTGTTTTAAGGGATTGAAAAAGACGTAAAAACCTATTTACACTCCCCATCTAGGTATGCTTTAAGCAATTTAATTACATTTGTATACTTTCAACATTAACAAATTGTTTGACTTTGGATTTGTTGGTGGAGCCAAACATAATGTCATCAACATAGATTTGAGCTATAAATTGCTTATCATTGTTTATGTTGATGAACAAAGTCTTGTCAACACTACCTCTAGAGTAGTCATTGTCAACAAGGAATTGAGTGAGGCGCTCATACCAAGCCCTCGGTGCTTGTTTCAACCCATATAAAGCCTTCTTGAGGTGATAGACGTGATTGGGGTGGTGTGGATCCATAAACCCTTTAGGTTTCTCAACAAACACTTCCTATTGCAAGAAGCCATTGAGGAAGGCACTCTTCACATCCATTTGGTGCAATTTGAACTTGTGCACACAAGATAAGGACAAGAGAAGCCTTATGGACTCAAGACGGGCAACCGAAGCAAAAGTCTTCTCAAAGCTGATACCCTCAATTTGAGAGTATCCTTGTGCTACAAGTCTAGTCTTGTTACGCACAATGTTGCCATCCTTATCGGATTTGTTCCTATACACCCATTTGGTGTCTATGACATTAGAGCTCTTAGGTCTAGGAACTAGAGTCCAAACATCATTTCTTTCAAATTGGTTTAGCTCTTCTTGCATGGCAAGAACCCAAAACTCATCATTTAAGGCCTCATCAACCTTTTTCGGTTCAATTTGAGAGATGTAGCAAGTATAGCTAATTTGATTAGCTATTTGACACCTAGTCCTAATACCCTCATTGACATCTCCAATAAACACTGAAACTAATATTTCGTGGTGTGTATAAAACTATCTAGAGGGGGGTGAATAGATTTTAATCTAGTTATTACCAAACTTTCGCAATTAGTCAATTTTATGAAAATAACCCCAATCAAGTCAATGCAATAAATCAAGTGTAAAGTGCGGAATTTAAATGACACTTGATTTTCATGTGGAAACCTTCAACAAGGAAAAACCACGGGCTGTTATGTGCGCTACACATGATCCTCGAATCCACTAATTGTAATGGTGTCCATAACCTAGGGTGACCACGTCAAACCCTACATGGTCATTAACCCACCACTACTACCGACAAGCCTTTAAAAGTGAACCTAGATTAATTTGCTTGCGGTCTAAGCAACCTTAGCCACAAGACTTACTTCTCAATGAAGAGATTAAACAACCTATGTGAATATGCAAAGATATCCAAATATGCAATTAATGCTAGGTTACACTAAATGCTTATCTAGGATTATAAGATGTCAATTAAATCAATCCTAGATATCAATTGCTATATGTCATGGCATAAAGCATAACTAACATAGATTAAGCAATCATAGGTATAGCTATCACAATACAATACTCAAACATTCAACACAATAATATCAATCTTGTAAATAGAATATGATCTAAGAACATACAAGTGATAAAAGAGATTAATGGATAAGAAAGACACTAAATATGTAAGATATTAGTGAACAACTTACGAAATCAAGTGTGTTGAAGAAGACCCATGTAAAAATGCATCCTAGATGATCCTAGATGATGCTAGAGAATGATTGATGCCCATGGAAATGATTTGAGTGATCAAAGATGATCAAAGATGAGTTCTTGAATGAAAATCTCTCTTTGAATATGCTCTCAATTAAAATTTTGATTTTTTGAGTCATTGGGACGACTTAAAGACAAAACAATATATAAATATGTAGGAGCCCAAATTGAAGCAACACCATTTTGACAAAAACAGGGGAAACTGCTATGGGTACTATTGCCAAAGCCAGAGCGGTATCCACAGCGGTGGACAAAAATATAATCAGGTGTCAAAAACGCTATTCTGGTCGCTGTGGTTTCCACAGCGGTTAAGACAGTGGTATGCTCTGTTCGTAAAACTATTGTGCTATCGCTTCGGAAACCCACAACGGTCAAGAGGACGATCGAGACAAATATCTCACCGTTGCAGATTTCGGTAGCAGTACCAACAGCGGTCGCTAGGGCCATGCAATGCTTAAGTGAAAAATCATGCATTTTAAGCTACTAAAGGCATGGAAATGAACAAATGCATGAAGAGTAAAAAACATGAATGCATATACAAGAAACACACAACATACAAGAAGTATAGATATGCATGAGTTATGTGTGTGCTACTAAAATCTCTTCACGTAAGTAAGCACAAGAGTCTTACCTTTGGAGTGCTTAACACTTTGAGGTCTTGAAAGGGTCTTTGTTATGCTTGATCACCAACAATTAAAAGCCTAAGCTACCCTTACATCATAAACCCCAATTGTGGTTTGTCACTGAAATAAGCCAATCAAACTTGAGGAACTTACAAAATCATCTTTGTTATGAAGATGTCTAACTCATGGAGCATGTTCTTTAGAGTCCAAGGAAGGAACTCTATCAAGAAGTTGAATGACCTCTTCATCATGGCTTGACTTCTCTTCAATAGGAGTCTCACCAACCTTCTCCAAAGGAGAATCATCAACCACATCAACCTCCCCATCATGGTTAATAGTCTTAAGCCTTTATCATCTATGACAACATTAGATGATTCCATGACACTTCGAGTCTTCAAATTGAATACTCTATAGGCTCTACTATTTAGGGCATAGCTAATAAAAATTCCCTCATCACTCTTGGCATCAAACTTGCCAAGTTGATCATGGTCATTAAGAATGTAGCATTTGCTTCCAAAAGAGTGGAAGTAGCTAACATTTGGCTTTCTACCCTTTCATAACTCATAAGAGTTTTGCCTAGTACTGGGCCTTAGGAAGACTCTATTTCCTATATAGCAAGCCGTATTAACGGCTTCAGCCCAAAGGTTACTAGGAACATTGTTGCTAAGCAACATCACCCAGGCCATCTCTTGAAGGACCATATTTTTCCTCTTAACAACTCCATTTTGTTGAGGTGTCCTAGGAGATGAAAATTCATGGGAAATGCCTAAGCATTCTAAAATTCCCTCCCATGATCACTCATAATTCTTTTAATGCTTTTAACGTTATAGTCTTTTTCTTTTTGAATTTTAGTGCAAAGCATTTTAAATTTTTCAAAGGTTTCGTAATTTTCTCTAAGAAACTATGTCCATGTAAACCTAGAGAAATCATCAACACAAACAAAAATGTATCTCTTGCCACCGAGACTCTCGGCTTGCATAGGACCCATAAGGTCCATGTGGAGAAGCTTTAGGGGCTCCTTGGTGGTGAGATACTTGCCCTTCTTGTGCATGCCTTTGGCTTGTTTCCCTTGTTGACAAGGTCCATAAACACCAACAACTTTTTTCCCATGCTTGGGAAAGCCACGCATAACATTGAACTTATCTATGATCCTTAAATCTTGATAGTTCATGTGGCCAAGTCTTTGATGCCACAACTCAATTTGCTCACTCTTAGACATATTGCAAGAGATGACATTAGCTTCAAGACAATAGCAATTGTCACTAGATCTCTTTCCTTTCAATAAGGTTTGTCCATTGGGCTTTAGAATAGAGCAATCATTCTTGCTAAACAAGAAGGAAATACCCTCATCACTAAGACGAGAAATGCTTATGAGATTAACTTGCAAGCCATCAACAATTCAAGCATTTGACAAAGTGGGTAAACCGAGAATGGAAATGCTTCCTTTCCCTATTACTTTCTTTTTAGACCCATCACCAAAGGTGACAAATCCACCTTCCTCCATGACTAGAGTTTCAAAGAAACTCTTGTTTCTCGTCATTTGCCTAGAGCACCCACTATCTAAGTACCATGAATTAGAAGAATTTGCCTTCAAGGTAATTTGAGCAACATAGCAAAAATATTCATTTCTTCTAATCCACCTAGGTGAAACATTATCCTTTCTAGTGGTCATTGGTACATTGGCTCTAGATTTTCTACGATCATGCAAATTGGCTCTAATCTTCCTAGGAACATGCATATTGGCTATAGTCCTTTTTCTTTCAATCATGCTTTCAACTCTACACATTTTAATATATTTGAAGCAATTTGGTCTAATGTGACTATCAACACCACAAAAGTGACATGTAGGGATAAAGTAAGGAGTCATACCATGTCCTTGTCCAAACATTGGAGCTTTCACATGTCTTTGAGGTTGTCTTGGGTGTTGAAATGGTTCATTCCATCTTTGTTGTTGAACCGGACTAAATTGCTTCCTCGATTGAGCTTGCATGATTGGCCTCTTGTCTTAAGGAATCTTCATTGGTTGAGCTTGAGCTTGACTTCTTGGTTCCATCTTCACTTTTGCACTTTTTGAGCATTCTCCTATATCAAATTTCTTCCTAGGACGTTGTGAAGATGAAGGTTCTTTGCTGCTTATGCTCTTGACAAACATGATCTTGCTTGGGGTGGAGATCTCCTTGTTATCTTCAAAGCCAATACCTCTCTTGTCATTCGGAATCTTCAAGTCATTTATCATATCATCAAGCTTCTCCTTACTCATGGTCATATTAACAAGTAGAATCCTAGCTTTGTCCACTTCTTCTCTCAATTTAACTTCAACCTCTTTGGATCTTATAACTTCCTCACTCAAGTAGGTTACTTTGGTTGACAGCTCAAGATTTTCCTCTTTCAATCTTCGAATTTCCTTTTTGTTCTTTATCCTTGAGCTTTCAAACTTGGTATTGTAGTCTTCAAGATCTATGCTCTCCACATTCCAGTTTATAGAGTGAGATAAGGAGCCATCATTACTTGAGTCATCTTCCTCTTGACTCTCTTCCTCATCATCATCAACTTCTTTGCTCTTGTTAGAGGATGCAAAGGCTATGAAGTTTGCCACTTGATCTTCATCATCCGAAGATTCTTCTTCCTCTTCCAAGTCATCACCATCACTCCAAGTAGTGGCCATTACCTATCTTTTCTTCCTGTTCTTCAAATTTCATCAATCGGGAGAGATGTGTCCTATGCCATCACACTCAAAGCATTGGATGCCCTTTCTATCATTCTTTTCTTGTCTTGGTTCAAACTTCTTGAAATGAGCATTTTTCTTCAAGTCTTGGCCTTTGGATCCGAAGCCCTTCTTCTCGAACTTCACAAACTTCTTAAATCTCTTCACCAACAAGGCCATGTCTTCATCCGAGTCATCAGTATCCTCCTTCTCAATCTTAGAGGCCTTCAAAGCTATTGCCTTTTGCTTCTTAGGTGGTTTGGAGGTTGGACCCTGCTTAGACTCATAGGCTAGAAGCCTTCTAATCACTTCACTCAGCTTCATATTCTTGTAATCACTATTTTCTTCTAAAGCCATCACTTTGCACTCGAATCTTTCGAGAAGAGACCTCATAATCTTCTGCTTGATCCTCCTATCCGAATAAGGGTCACCAAGTTGATGACTTTTGTTCACTATGTCCATCAACTTCACTTCGAAGTCATTAAAGCACTCATCCTATTTGGACAGCGACTCAACAGTTAAAGCCTCATGCTCCAAGTCTTCAATCTTGTTCATAAACTAACTTGGCCTCCTCTACTTTTTGCTTGGCCCGGAGCATCAATTCTTGAGTAGCAGATAGCAGATCTCTAAGGGAGTTGGCCTCTCCCATGGCTAAAGAAGCCTTATACTTAGCCTCCATTTGGCTTGCCAGGCATCGATCTATGAACGCTTGGTTCACCCCAAGTTTCTCCTGGCAAGCCCTCTCGACCCGAGCATGGTTATCCTCACTCTCCTTCAATTGTGCTTCCAGACGCTTTATTCTATCTGCTTAAGCATAACTGGTCTAAAAATCATCAGACATCTCGGCAACCATCTACAACCAAAAGGAACCAAAAAGAAGCAAGAATAAAGTGAGATTGTGGAAAATCATAAGGAGAAATGACAAAAAAGAGTAACTTACATTAGCGGCACCGTTGTAGAAATTTTGGAGCCGATTCGAAGCAGTACCGGTCCTAAAGCTGCTCCAATGGTCGTCACCGATGTATACACGGCCAGATGACATGGCCCTCAGCATGGCCTGAGGGGAAGGGTCACGGGATTAGCCAGAAAGATCTGAACTACCAACACCAATGTTAGATGAGGTGATGGGATCCTCACGAACTAACCTCGGAGATGACCTGGATGCTGGGGGATCCTCGACATGTAAACCTTAATTAACTTGCTCTATTTGAATCTCCGATGGGGTATAGGCTCTTGCCTCATTAGCTTGATCTCTAATATCCTCTTCGCCCCGTAAAAGACCCATTGTACTACACTACTCGTGGGATCTTCGGGGCAAGCTGGTCGGGCGAGTAGAAAGCTTTCCTCTTTATAGAGTGCCTCTCATGGGTGTCAAGGTCTGCAGTGGGATCCTCAACCTCGACATCATCTTCATCAATGGTTGGGGAGGTTTTAGGAGAAGCAGGCAGAGCAGGGCTAGAAGGTTCCCCAACCTTATTCTTTTCTTTAGCAGCAACTGAACCTCTTTGCTCGCCTGCCTCGTCAACAGCTGAGCCACTCGACTCACTCAGATCCCTCATCACACTTGGCTCACCCTTAGTGTGGCGGGGAGTCTCTTCAGGTATATACTCAGGTACACCCCCAGCAACTTCCTCCTCATGGGCTTCCTAAAAAATGTTCTCATTCGATTCATCATCTTGTGGAGGAGCAACTCCGACGTCCTATTAGCCGGCAACTTCCCTAAGGCTCACCTCCCCAATAGCTTTCATCCGACAGGCTTGGGTGTCGCAGATGATATCTACATCAAACACTAAACAAAGGGTTGTGTTAAACTGTGTAGTTAGCTCAAAAATCAATAATACAAGAATACTAAACAAAGGAAAGAAGACTCACGACGTCAACGAGCGGCTGTAATTCGATGGAAGAAACGAGCCTTAATCATATTCTCCTCGTCAAAAAGATAAGGCATGCCTCTCTTTTCTAAGGAGTGCACTGCCACTCCGGCTAAATTGGCCAACTCACCATTGGTGAAGGCGAGGGCCATTCAGTTCCAAGCCTTTGGCGAACAAAAGTATCGAGGAACTCGGCACATCACCCGAACACCATCGAGATCAAAATCGATCAATCGACCCCAGCCTCCACCTATAAAAAACTAGCTGTTCTTACAAAACTTATTAGAATATGGGAAGCCCTAGACGAAGCCCTTCATTTTATCATCAGTGGCCACCTGGACTTCCCCAGTAACCTCCATACCTTTCAGGATTTAGTGGTCGGGCTTGTTAGAGAGAAGTAAGTAAGTTCCTGTCTGACCCAACTGCCTCAGGGTATAAAAGTGCCTGATCTCATGAGGAATTGGGGGAGGCAGGTTCATCTTGTGCCACATGTGCCACATGCACATCAAGATACGGTAGCTGTTCGGAGCCATCTGGGCCGGAGAGATCTAAGCCTTCGATAAAAATAGGGTAATAAAAGGCTGGAGAGAGAGAGTAACGCCATGGCTCAGCATCACCCCTTAAATCGCCACCATCCCAAGCAGGGGGTTCCATACGGCTATATTCCAGCTGATTCCAACCGAATGAGATCGCTATCTATTAGGATTTAGAGTTGTGTTGGCACTATTCTATATCAAAATGACATTTCCTTTTGCATTTATTAGTTGTCTAGGATTCACGGTTTAACAAGCTTCATGGAAATTTGGCAACATATCAAGCAAAGTGAAGCCTTCAAAAGGATAAAGCATCAAAGGTATATTTAGACCTCATTCCTCTTGTAAGGCATTTAGGCCTACATACATGGCATTCATATGTGTCCCTGCATAGTTGTACATTGAAAGTATACAAACGTAGTTAAATTGCTTAAAGCATACCTAGAGGGGGGGTGAATAGGTTTTTACGCCTTTTTCAATCCCTTAAAACAAATTCATGTTTGTCCCTTAAGGTAGCTTTACATACAACATATAAATCTAACATTCATACATAGACAAGATAAGCATGTAATCATTTAAGCATTGTATATATATATCAAGGAGTTGCACGAGCAAGAATAACATAAAATCTCAACAAGAATACTTGCATTCCAATATTGTTCAATGTATTACAAGTATAACCAAGTATAACCAAATATAACTATACACAAATATAACAATATACAAAAGAATTATATTTACAATTATGATCAAAATGAATTAGCTATAAATCACACTTTACAAAATCTTGTCCAGTATACATCACAAGTGAATAATATTCAACAAGATTAAAACATACACTAAAACAAATAAGAAAGAGAGAGATAGAAAGAATTGACATATGAGATTTTTTAACATGGTAAAACCTCCAAGGAGGAAACATCCACGGGTTGAACTACAACCATTGGGTACTATATATATTGGATGATAGATTAGAAATTCCTTAAAAGTGATCAACCTTGATCTACTTCCTATTGGAGTCTATGTCTACCCAATCCCTATTGGAAGATACAAAATCCATCAATGATGCAAAACCACCATATATTGGAGTCCATACCAAACCAACATCATTGGAAGATTAGAAATTCCTCAAGAGCCAAGCACATCCCATGCAACACTCTCTATTGGAGTCTATGTCTAACCAAACGCCCGGGCCTACAAATAATGTAGCCAACTCCCTATCCAAGGCACTCATGCCTGTAGAGTGTTAGGATTATGCTCAATAGCAAGAGTATAATATTGTAATTGACAATCTTTTCATATTAATAAAGTGATTTATGGTTTAACAAATCTTATAGCATTTATAGTTTAATATTATAATTGTCAAAGTAAATAATCATAAGGTCTAAAGACTATGAGAAAAGAAGAATTGTTCATACATCTGGATATGTATGAGGAAGACACAATTCTTTTGTTAGTCTTGAATAATGTTCACAACTTAAGTTAAAGGTTGGGCACATTTACCTTGTTAAAGTTGTAGAATTCTTTTGCTAGCATTTGAGTGGGATCAAATGAGTTATGATGAGTCTAAAATCATCGGAGGGTCTTCGAGTAAAAGAATCTAGTGCACTGGGTGCATTGAACTGGATCACAATGAAAAGCTTTATCTAGAACCGTCAATAGATAATAGTCTTTTCATTATCAGGACAATCGGAGAGTTTGTCTTAATCCTGAGATAAATGATGGACTTATGGTTGCAAGTGGTATCATTTGAGTTATCAATGAGTACGATTATATAGCATAGTCTATCCTCGATAGTTTGGTGATATTCATTTGTTAATCGATAGAGGACTTCATTTATAGATATGGACATCGTGGCTCCATTTATTAAATGAGAGTATAATATCATCATATGGATGTTTTGAGGTAATTGGATATTAAATCTTAACGTTGAGTTTTCAATAACAACTATTGAAAACATGGCTTCTGGACAAGTCAAAGTATCCAAGTTCAAAACGTGGTCATATGAGTAAATATGGTAACTTTGAGAGTTATAGGCGGTCTATGAACTCTTGGCGATTACTGATATTAATCACGAGGATACACCATCTCCAATATGATTGTCTAGGGTATGAATGAGGAACATCTTCTTATTCTATCTTTATTTAAGAGTTCAATTTTAGCTCTTTAGTGGAATGAGTTAAAATTAATGGATCGGACCTAAGTGAATCATTTGTTGATTGTGATTAGGTTATATCTATTGAAGCTTAAATTTAGATAGCCCGCCAAGATCCTAAATCCACACGGACTTACATGGATCACTTGATATATTCTACCGGACCAATTTATGGGTCCATCTAGAATTGCATTTAATATATTAAGAATATAATTTGCACATTATTTATTTAATGGGCTGATCAATTATATTAATATATTAATGAAAGGCATGTGGGCTTGTTTCTTTTAGTAAGAATGGGTCTGGTTCACATGTGGGCTTTTTATTTAAAGTCCAATGGATTAAATAAAATAAGAAAATAATATTTGGCCCATATATGATTATGTGGGGCGGCAAGGCTAATTTATTAGTCTAATATATTATTTTATTTTATTGTTTCATTAAATGAGAATTAATTAATTAATTAATTAATTATTTAATTAAGAATCAAAATCTTTTTCTGATCAGAAAATATGTTTCCTAGGTTAAATACTATTGGTAGTAGTATACTAAAGATAAAAGACTTATTTGGTAAGAAAATAAATAATAAGGTTTATTTATTTAATCAAATAAGGAAGTCTTTTATTAAGAACTAACCACTTATGAGTTGAATTAGGGTTAGGATTCTAAAGTTGATAGGAATTAGGGTAAAGCACAAACTCTCTTTAGTAGAGAATTCGGCCAACCCTAATTACATCACAAGGAGAATTCGGCCAACCCTAGTAGAAAGAGAAGTAGAATTTGGCCACCCTATATAATACACATTATAGGATTCGGCCACTTGATGCTTGACTCTCTCAATTGATTCACTTGATCAACTTCTTCTTTTTCTAGCTTGAATCATGCTCATAGACAAGTGTTTTATTTTTCGGCCAAGACACAAGAGAGAAGAGATTATTCTATTTCGATAGTACACTAATAGCTTATACATCAATAGGCTTTTGTGTACAACTTCGAATAAGGTTCATGCGAGTTTCGATCATTAGATTGAGAACTCAAAAGTGACTGGAATAGTCTTTGTAGTCTTTTGGATGTTTTGTGACTAACGATAAGAAAAAGAGATTTTGATTATCCATCATCAGGTACGCAATTCAAAGAAAAGGGAGACCACGCTCCTAGGTGATTCACATTCGTGCTAGGATTGAAGATCTTGCGGATTACCATCGACGCAAGTCAATCGGATCACGCGACAAAAGGTATTCTACTTTTATTAGTATATATATATATGTTTAATTAATTTAAAGGGTTAAGGTTCATCAAAGGAAAAATTTTAAAATATACTAAATCATTTTTAGTCTCGCTTCCACTGCATCGACCGTATTTTTCCCTACAATTGGTATCAGAGCCTTGGTTGTACCCTTTAATTAATTAACGTATATATACGTGAATCTATTTCTTTTTATTGTGATTATGCATGTTTTAGAAAGAGATGGTACTCTAGGTATTCTCATATATAATTCCATGTGGAATGTATGGATTTATATATGTTGTTATAAAGTGAATTGTTATTGCTCGATTTTGGTCCTAGAATTTCAATGTAATATTTGTTTTGGAATTGTAACAAGAAGGGTGGCCTATTATCGCCATGAGTTCCTTCTTGGTAGTTGATAGGTTCGCTATTGACCTAAATGAATCATTTGTTGATTGTGATTAGGTTCTGTCTATTGAAGCTTAAATTTAGATAGCCCGCCAAGATCCC
Organism: Acer yangbiense; assembly: GCA_008009225.1. Classification (NCBI taxonomy): domain Eukaryota; kingdom Viridiplantae; phylum Streptophyta; class Magnoliopsida; order Sapindales; family Sapindaceae; genus Acer; species Acer yangbiense. The sequence continues at coordinate 32,832,376 of CM017761.1, read as the reverse complement.
TAATCCACACGGACTTGCATGGATCACTTGATATATTTTACCGGACCAATTTATGGGTCCATCTAGAATTGTACTTAATATATTAAGAATATAATTTGCACATTATTTATTTAATGGGCTGTTAAATTATATTAATATATTAATGAAAGACATGTGGGTTTGTTTCTTTTAGTAAGAATGGGTCTAGTTCACATGTGGGCTTTTTATTAAGGTCCAATGGATTTAATAAAATGGAAAAATAATATATGGCCCATGATAGAGTACTTGGGCGGCAAGGCTAATAAATTAGCTTATTATCTTATATTATTTTATTATTTAATTAAATGGAAGTTAATTAATTTATTAATTAATTATTTAATTAATGATCAAAATCTTTTTCTGACTAGGAAATATGTTTCTTAGTAGTATACTATTGTTGGTAGTATAATAAGAATCAAAGTCTTTATTTGATAAGAAGATAAATAAAAGGAATTTATTGATCTAGTCAAATTAGGAAGTCTTTGATATAGTCACAAATGCACTAAAGAGTTGGATTAGGGTTTGGAATTCTAAGGAAATCTACCTAGGGTTAGGATTTAAGTCAAAAGACACAAATCCTACATGGCAGAGGATTTAAGCCACAATATATAAATATATATGATATATATATGGCACATTGCCGTAAAATACATATAGAATGCATGCAGAATTGATTAGTGCAATATAGATATATATATATTTTGTTTAGGCGTGCAGATTTTGTGCACTTATAATATGTGTGCAAAATTTATGCAATATATATAGTGATATATGATATTATATGGCAAGTAGAATTCAAATATACATATATAGATTTTGGCAAGTAATTTGCGGCAAATATATATATACATATATTCTTGATATAGAATTAAAAGAACCCTAAGGCAAGGCTTGAGAGTTTTTCTTTTGCTTAAGAAAAATAGAATCCAACTCTAGACATTAGTGTGATATTTTTGGCCAAGAAGAAAAAGAGAAAAGATTGTTCTTATTTCGATAGTACACTAGTAACTTTTATATCAAAAGGTTTTGTGCACAATTTCGAATAAGGTTCACACGAGTTTCGATCTAACGATTGTGAATTCATAAGTGACCGGAACATTCTTTGTAATCTCTTGGAAGTTTTTGTGACTAACGAAAAAGAAAAGATTTTGTTATCCATCCTCAGGTACACAATTCAAGAAAGGGAGACCACGCTCCTAGGTGATTCACGTTCATGATTGAATTGGAAGATCTTGCGGATTACCATCGACGCAATGTCAATCGGATCACGTGACAAAGGTATGATACTTTTGATTATATATGTTTAATTAATTAGAGGGTTAAGGTTCAAAATATGGAAAAATTTTAAACTATACTAAACTCTATTTTAGTCTCGCTTCCGCTGCGTTGACCGTATTTTTCCCTACACAATCATCCTTAGTGACTCTTCAACCTCATTCTTTAATTGTATAGCCCAACTAGGAAGAATAGGTGTGCTTGATACATGGCTCGAATCATGAGATTCAGCAAATAGCCTAAATGTATCACTGGACTTTCCTTTTTCCTTATATGACATGGTTGCCATACGTTTTTCACTAAAGTTATCTAAAGGAGGAAGTAGCACATCATCATCTTGACTCTTCAATCCTTTAGCTAAACACAAATGAGAAATAAACACCGGAAATACCAATTTCTTGTCCAAACGGGTTGCACAAGCCGCAATCTCAATATGTTCTATAAGCACTTCACCAAGATTTATAGGTGATCGGACCAAAATTGGTATGATTTTGGCCCTTATTTCCTTCTCCTTTTGCATGATTCTCGGGCAATATCCTGTGATTTAATTGTGTGAATTAAGTGTTTTCAGGTATTTACAAAGTTTAGGGGCATTGGAGTAATTTTGGTCAAATGGAGGCAAAAGTGTAAATTATGAAGAATGATTGCAGTTATTGCAGATATGGAAGAGATCAAGGAGCTTTCTATAATTAACCAGACAAAACAGACAAAGGCGCCACGTTATTTAATGAGACGCTACGTTTTATAGTGGGTTTGGGCCACTAAATGAGCCCCAGCCCACTTCTAAGTGAGCCCAAAGAAGTCAAGTAGCCCATACCCATGCTTCAAGTAATACGGTGCGTTTTGAGGTAGGCTTAGGCCTCTAAATGCACCCCAGCCTACTTCTAAACGTACCCCAGCTTGCTTCTAAATGCACCCCATATAAGACAAAAGTGAAGCAGCTGCGTGCACCCCCGCCTCTTGCTAAACACACCCCCACCTCTTGCTAAACGCACCCCTTTCATCTTTTACCTTCTCCTTCTTCCTCAATAAGCAAACCAGCCATGGTGCCTCCCCTAAACCCTAACTGCAGTCGTCGGAGATCAACTTCCCGTCACCGCCGCCAACCGATTTCCAGCCTAAAATGTCGGCCATATCAGCTACAGTCCATTCGTTCCACTTCTTGGCTCCTCCAACGGTCGAAATCCAATCCACATCTCCATACCTAATCTCCCCTATGTCGCCCTTAATCCCAAACCGTGAAAATCAGTGTCACGGTTTGGATTTCGATGTCGCCACGGCGACAGGGAGTTGATTTTGGTTCCAGATGTTGTCGCTCCATTGTCGCCCTATATGTCGCCATTGAAGCAAACCGCGACACTTCTCTGTACATTTGTGATTGGTGGAGAAAATTATAAGATGCACCCCTCTTATGGACTAAATGGTAATTTGCCATGCAAGAGGGGTGTTTTGGTAATTTACCACCAGTGACCTAAATTGAAAACCCTATAAATTCATCACTAATTTTCCTTTCTTGACAACTCTTGGAAAATCTTGACAATCAAGAAACCTCCTTTCTTCCACCATTCCTAATCCCACCATTCTTCTCTCCAATAAACACCTAGATTACTTCACCTAAATCACTCCTCTCTATCCATCTTCTCCACCCCTTTCCTTTGTCACTTTCCATATGACTCCACCTATCTAGACACATCCTCAACACCCAATCTTTGCACTAGCCACAACAAGGAAGCTTAAGGAAGGATCAAGCTTACAAGAGAGACCTGAGGGTGATTTCTCTCCATTTTACTTCCTTTATTTGTTTGTGATTATGTGTAATTAAACCCCCATTCTAGGGGGATGATTTGAGAGGCTTTTTAGACAATGAGTATTTATTAAGGCTTTGAATATTATGTTTATTAAATTAAAGTTTTATTCACTTTTTAATTAGATCTTGCACTTATGTGATTAATTGAGTATTGACACACTTGTTGATTACAATATGTTGTAGGATTTATTTGTGATAAAATTGGTTGAGTTATTGACACACTTGATTAATTGTAGCACATAGTGAATAGGATAGGCTTTTGGAGGGTAGGCCTACCACGATTGCCTAGGCCATTTGATCGTCACTAACCGATCCAACCTTGACCCCCTTTCCTTAATCGGTTAGGCATTTTGGTTGGAAGTTGTTTAGGGTTCATAGTGACAGTCTAAGCAACACTTTTGAATGAGATCAGTCCTTAATTGAGTGAATAGTGCGTTAATGAAGCCATTGATGAATTGCTCAAAGTCCATTAGCTAATCTATCATTTCCCTAGACTCCTAATTAATTGTTTAAATAGGTTGTTGATATTGGATTCTTATCTATTCATATTCTCTTTATATTTTTGTTATATTTACTTTCATGTATGTTTGACACCTTTCAAACTACCATGATTTATTATTTGCATTTTTAAACTAGTTAAATAATTCAACTAATTACTCTAATTCCCTGTGGAACGATCCTTAGCTTGCCGCTTTACTAGCTTTCAAAACTTAGAGCACACTGTGTAGGAATTCCTTTATAAACATCTTTTGATAATCCGCAATTTGGTAACGACACAAAAAGCGGGCTATCAATAAGTTTGTTAGTCACTAAGGCATACACAATTTTTATCTTCTCTCTATTAAGTTCGATGGCATTAGAAGACCCAACAAGATTGGCACAAACAAAGAGATGCCAAAAGGCAGTCACCTTAGTCAACTCACCTTGCCTAATAAAAGCACATTTTCCCCACTCAAAATTAACATTGTCACAAAGAGTTTTACCCATCAAACACTACAAGAAAAATAGGCTTTTATCACGCAATTTTATCATGGTTTTTTTCAACCATGATCGGGTGATAATAGTCTTTTTAATTCGTCATACGTTTATAACGTATTTTAAAACCGACAATAAAGTATCACGATCATTTAAAAAACGTGATGATAAGATAACGCTTTAGATAAGTGAGATCAAATTATAACATTTTTTTGGTAACCGTGATCAAGTTATTGCACGTTTCATTAACCGTGATCAAGTTATTGCACGTTTCATTAACCATGATTAAGTTATCATAAGTTTTATTAACCATACTCAAGTTATCACATGTTTTTTTTTTATGCGTAATAATATTATTAGGTTATTTTGTTAGCGTTATAAATAAGATAGGTTTTTTGGTAAAACTTTCCCACAGCCATATTAATTATTTTCCTCTCAAATATGTGGCACCAAACATTATAGTATAAAAACTCAATTAAATACAATCAATCAGTTGCAATTTTTTTCTTTCACTTAAGAATCTCTCAAAAATTCCATTCTCTGAATTTTACACTCGCTGAATATTCAAAGAATTTTCAGGTACGCACATGGTTAAGAAATTCGAATTTATTGCCTAGATTATTCAATTTATATGTGTTTATTGTTCATGGAATTCTCTGAATCATGTATTGTTTTTAATTATTCAATTTAATTAAAACTCTCTTAATTATGTGGATAGTTCCATCTTCTATTAGTTGTTATTTTATTAATTTTTTTCTTGCTTTTCTTATGAATTATGATTATAGTTTTAATTTTGATTTTGTAACTTATATACTGGTGCATGTTATGGCTGTTTTTTTTTTTTTGTTTTTTTTTTTTAAGTAGTGGCTGTTTTTTTTTTTTTTTTTTAAGTAATGGTTGTTTTTTTTTTTTTTTTTAATAAGAACTTACAGAGTTACAGTACAGCTCTGTTTTTTTGAAAAGCTCTGTGTTAATATAAATAAATTAATAATTTAAAGTGTTAGGTTAATTTTCTTTTCTTTAACTCAATCAAACAAGACAAACACAAATGACAAAACTACAAAAGTCAAGTCAAACATGAAAGCCAACCTTAAAAAAAAAAACCTTCAGTCCCTGTTTTCCATCGTTCAAGTCTGAAACTTGAAATCCAACCCAAAAGAGAACCGATTTCAGGGGTTCATGTCTGAAACTTGAAACTTAACCCCCAAAAGAACTTAATCTAATTTAAATTTTGATTCTTACAAGAGGGGATGTTCACGACACAGAGATTGGTTCCAAACAGTAAAAGTAGTGTTCCAAACATTAAAAGTAATGTGTCTGTAGCAAAAGGAATGTGGCGGTGGTCGCCAGCCCTAGTATGGCGAGAGAGACAGAGGATAAGGAGGAGATTTAGGGTGGCTGGGTTTGATGGGTTAAGCCACGTTGGAGCATAACCTTTCTAGAGCAACCTACACAGTGCCTACCACCTGTTTGATAATTTGCCTCAATGAGAACTACTGTGCTAGTAGATTCGTAAGAACCTCTTGACTGAAACTTTTGTTGTTTTGTTTTAGTTTTTATATAATTTGAATTGAATTCTGCTACTTTGCAATTCATTTTATTCGTAATTTGATTCTTTTCCTACCATAAGATGAATTCCTAATTTGACTTTTGTATGAACTCCTATAATTCACCTTAATTATATATATAAATAATTATACAGAAAATAATAGATTATTTTCTTTTTTCTTTTTCTTTTGTTTTGTTTCTGGGTAGTTGGTGGGGTTTTGTTGTTTGGGGAGCTTTTTGTTGTGTGTTGTATCTGTGCTTTGTTGTTTGCTATGTTGGCTGTTTTGTTTTGGGCGTGTGTTGCCTTGTTGCTCTTTGCTTGGGTTGCCTTTGGCTTGTTGGCTTGGCCTCTTTCAAATAAAAAAAAAAATAGATTAAACAATAAAATCATTAGACACAACTTCTTGGAACCACACATCCCTTGCTGTTTTGCTACCCTGTTAGAGTAAGTTAGAATAAGATAATGCTGCCCTTTTAGAATAAGTTAGAATAATATGGTGTTGTTCGGTTAAAATTTTGATGTATGAGTTTACATTAATCAAATATCTTATCCAAAAGATGATTAAAAAAATAATTAATTAATAAAGATTATAATGAGTATGTGGCTAAACAATTAGCAGTATTTATACTTTTATATTAAATACATTAATTAGTTTTTCTGTTAAACTTTCAGGATCAGTTGTTAGTTTTCTCTAAATGGATAACTCTTGGATGTCAAATAGTAGGTTGTCTAAGGAGTATAAAGATGGAGTTGATCAATTCCTTAAATTTGCAATAGCCCGTACTAGCAATCCTCAACTCATGAGATGTCCATGTAGATCATGTGGAAATTTAATTTTCCAAACTTCGGAAGAAATTAGATATCATTTATTTAGCAAAGGAATTGATCAAAGGTACAAGACATGGATTTGGCATGGGGAGGAGGATTTTACTAGAGCTTCCACCAGTAAGAAAATTGGGAAAAATAGGTTTGTTGAATCATTTAAATATGATGAAGCTGTTAATACCATAGAGATGGTTAATGATGCATTTGAGTATAGTAAGGACGATCCTAAATCGTTTCAAACTTTACTCGAAGATGCCGAAAAGCCCTTGTATCCTGGTTGTAAAAAATTTACGAAGTTATCTGCATTGATGAGACTATACAATATTAAAGGAAAATATGGGTGATCGGACAATAGTTTCTCAGAATTCCTAAGTTCCTTGGCAGATATGTTGCCAGATAGCAATGAAATTCCTTCTTCCATGTATGAGGCAAAGAAGACAATGACAGCATTAGGTTTAGAGTACGAGAAAATACATGCATGCCCTAATGATTGCATTCTTTATAGAAATGAGTACAATAGTTTATTTGCTTGTCCAACTTGTAAAACATCTAGATGGAAGGTGAAGGATAAATCAAACAAAGAATGTATAGGGGTTCCTGCTAAGGTTTTGTGGTATTTTCCTCCTATTCCTAGATTCAAGAGAATGTTTCAATCCTCACAAACTGCAAGGGACTTGACTTGGCATGTTAATGGCAGAGAAGTGGATGGAAAACTTCGCCATCCAGCTGACTTACCTTCCTGGAAGCTAGTTGATCAAAAATGGCCTGATTTTGCTACAGAATCTAGAAATCAACGTTTGGCCATCTCAGCTGATGATATAAATCCGCACCGTTCTCTTAGTAGTACATACAGTTGTTGGCCAGTGATATTGGTAACTTATAATCTTCCACCATGGTTATGTATGAAGAGAAAATTTATGATGTTATCTCTACTGATCTCTGGTCCAAATCAACCTGGTAATGACATTGACGTTTACCTAGCACCATTAATTGATGACTTAAAAACTCTATGGGAAGTTGGTGTTGAGGCCTATGATGCTTATAAACAAGAGAAATTCACATTACGTGCTATATTGTTGTGGACAATCAATGATTTTCCTGCGTATGGTAACTTGTCTAGTTGTGTAGTCAAAGGAAAATATGCATGTCCAATATGTGGGGAATGCACATACAGTTGTAGACTTAAGCATGGTAGTAAGAATGTATACATAGGCCATAGACGTTTTCTTCCACTAAGTCATCCATTTAGAAAATAGAAAAAAGCATTTAATGGTAAACAAGAGACCGGAAAGGCTCCAAAAATATTGGAAGGAAAACAAATCTTGATGAAGGTTGATAGAATTAATAATTCTTGGGGGAAGAAAAAGGATGGAAAGCGGAAAGCTACTCAACCAAATGTCCTAACATGCTGGAAGAAAAAGTCAATATTTTTTGATCTTGAATATTGGAAATATTTCCCTGTATGCCACATGTTGGATGTTATGCACATTGAAAAAAATGTTTGGGAAAGTATCTATGGTACATTGTTAAACATCAAAGGTAAGACAAAAGATAGTATTAACTCTTGATTAGACCTCATGGCCTTGGGATTGAGGAAGGAACTGGCACCTAATACCAATAAGAATCGTACTTATTTACCACCTGCATGTTACACATTAAGCCGAGCGGAGAAAGAATGTTTTGTGAAACTTTATATAATTTAAAGGTTCCAGATGGATATTGTTCTAATTTTCGAAACCTTGTCTCTGTGAAAGATTTGAAACTACAAGGTCTTAAGTCTCATGATTGTCATGCTCTTATGCAACAATTATTACCATTGGCTATTCGATCAATTTTGCCTAAGCATGTAAGATATGCAATCATTAGATTATGCTTTTTCTTCAATGCCCTTTGTAATAAGGTGGTTAAATGCCCGATCGACGGTTTCAATCGGCGGCCAAGCCGCCGTTCTCAACTGCCGAATTGAGCCCGAGAAGAACAGAGCATCAACGGCGGTTTCGAAACCGCTGATTAAACCGCAGAATCAAACCCGAGATAAAAATCAATCAGGTATGAAACGGTGGTTTCGTTCGGCGGCCAGGCCGCCGATCAAACAACCGATTCACCAAAAATGGTGAAACCAAAGGAGAAGCCAAGGGCATTCTTCGTAGGCGGTATTCGCGCTAAACCAAGCAAATGTTTGTGCAAGCGCGGATGTTTTCGAACATATTTGGGAAACGAATTACAAGACACAAAAACACACAATAAGATATATCAATCAAAGTGCTAGTGTATAAAGTGACATGTGAAGAGTGTGCACACAAATGCAAGTATGCTATGTGTGTGTGTGCAATCTAAATATCTTCAACGAAAAACTAAGCACTAGAGATTATACATTTGGCGTGCTTGTCAACCTTGAGGACTTGAGAGGGTCTTTAAGCTTGATCATGAATCACCTAAGCTACCCTTACATTCAATCCCCAATATGTGGTTTGTCCACGAAATAAGCCAATCAAGATATATGAATCCTTACAATCTCCCCCTTTGGCTATTTCATGACAAAACCACCACTCACATTGATCCTCACAAACGTAATTAAAGCTACGGGATAATAAAGATATTCTACATTACAAAGAGATATAAAGATGTAAAAAGAATCTCTTGTAGAACTATCAACCCTTCAAAACAAAATATTACACTTCCAAAGCAAGTGTATGTGATATGATCAAGTGAAAATAAAACAAGCATTTGCATATAGAATTTTTCAATTAAGAAAACATACAACATTATGAAATGAATGTGCAATGCAATGCTCCCCCTCAATGGGTTACTCCCCTTTAATGTATATTCTCCCCAACATGCACAATTGCTATTACAATTTGCAACTCCCCTTACCACCATTCTACTCCCCCTTTTTGTCATAATATAGGCAAAGGAGTAGTCCCCAACTAGGTCACTTTTAACAAAGAGAGATAGTAGCATACAAGATAATTGCATAATCATATAAGTCACTTTATGCATCTCAATTAATTAGAGAGAAACAAGGAGATTTATTTAAAGAAAATGTGTGAATCAAACATGTTTTGCATACAAGACATGTAGCATTCAAGTCCAAAATACAATGGTATTTGGCAAAGCAAATGACAAAGATTTCTAATACGAATTCAAACCAATTTCACCATTTGTCATGAGAGAAGCAAAAATATAGAGATTTCATTGATTTTAATTTAAGAACAACTATATCCAACTTTATAAGCGAAACAGGGCATGAGTGACTTTGCACCCTATTTGATTTTTCTAGGACTGATACTCGTATGATAGTAACCATGTTCAACTAATAAAGAAAGAGAGAAATTTCGAATTTAAATTTCTTTGAACAGATACAAGATCCTTTATTCATTTTGAGTCTCATAAGCTTTTTCATACAAGTTTTGCATTTTAAGAATATGCAATCATCAATTCATGCTTTTTCATTTGAGCATGTTATATGAATTTCATGCTTTTTCATTTGACATTAACATGTTATAAAAGAATCATCATGTCATGGAGATAACTATAGGTCATTCAAATCATACTTCCTATGAAAATCTCCTAGTCCAAAAATGCATGTTTGAACATAAATATGACATGGATTGTAAACAAGCATGGTTCACACTTATTGAATTGAAAGCATATATACATATGTGCAACCAAGCTTACTCAAGCAATTAAAAAGGAAGCATAAGATATTTCAAATTTTTGCAAGTGACAAGTATGCAAAATAGCTCTCTTTGCTTGAGTTCCCCATATGGGGTCAATCACCATCCTTCATCAATAAAGGTTATGAGGTCCTATGGACCTACCAAGTCCATTGGACTTAGTTGAACCTATTAGAGACATATTTGTCTCATAGCAAGCGGGTTCATCTTTTCTAATCCACTTAGGTGAAATAATTTTCTTCCTAGTGGTCAAAGGTTCTAGAGATCTAGATGTCATAGGATCATGTAAATGAATTTATTCCTTCCTATGAGCATGCATTCTAGCTTTAGCCTTCTTCTTCTCAATCATGCTTTTAACTCTACACATTTTAATGTAATAAAAGCACTTTGGTCTAATATGACCATCAATACCACAAAAATGACATGTAGGGATAAAGATAGGAATCATACCATGTCCTTGTGCAAGCATATGAGCCTTCCCATGTCTTTGTGGTTGTCTTGGTAGTTGGATAGGATCTCTCATTCTTTGTTGTTTACTAAGACTTGGTTGCTTCCTCGGTTGAGTTTCCATGATTGGTCTCTTCCCTTGATGGATTTGAGTTTGAGAGAAGTTAGCATGAGGAACACTTGTAGGTTGAGCTTGAGGTTGTCTTCTTGGAGCTACCTTCACTTGTGCACTATGAGAGCATTTTCCTAGATCAATCTTCTTCCTAAGAGTTTGCACCGATGAAGCTTCTTTGTAGCTCAAGCTCTTGACAAACACGGTCTTGTTAGAAGTGGAGGACTCATTACCATCTTCAAACCCAAGACCTCTCTTGTCACAAGGATTCTTTCCAACACTTAACATGTGGTCAAGTTTTTCGGTGCTAGAAACTATCCTAGTCCTTGACCCTTTAGCCTCTTTAAGCTCTCTTTTCAAACCCTCTTCATTCCTCTTAGACAAAGCTAGCTCATCTCTTAGCTTGTCTTCAATCTTCTTGGATCTTTCCACTTGTTCACTTAAGTGGTCAATATGAGCTGAAAGGTCTAGATTCTCTTCTCTCAATCTTCGAATTTCTTTCTTGTTCTTTAATCTAGAATTCTCAAACTTGACTATATAGTCATGAATATTCATTTTCTCCACATTTCCATTTGTGGAGTCAAGAGAGGAGCAATCATCACTTGAGTCATTTTCCTCTTGACTATCTTCCTCTTCTTCATGGTAGGAGATCGGAAAGGCAAAATAATTATTCTCACAATCATTCAAGCTCGAGGGACTTTCTTCAACTATTTTCACTTTGTTGTCTCGCTTGTGAGAGCTAGCAAGCGCTAAAAATTTGGCCACAACCTCTTCATCACTTGAAGAGTCATTTGAAGTGGTGGCCATTTCCTTTCCTATTCTACCATTCTCCAAGTTTGCACATTCCTTGGAGATATGCCTAAATCCTCCACATTCGTAGCATTGAATATTCTCTCTTGAAGACATCTCATTGTTTGGCTTGACATTCTTGATGGTGGTCTTCTTCTTCTTGAAGTCATCCCCTTTTGAGCCATAACCACTCTTTTGTTGATTCAAGAACTTCTTGAATCCCTTAGCAATGAGTGCCATGTCTTCATTTAAGTCATCCTCCTCTTCTTCCACCTTGGAAGTTTTCAAGGCTAGATTCTTTTTCTTTTTAGGAGGTGAGGTGGTAGCCTTTCTTGATTCATAGGCTAGAAGTCTTCCAATGACTTCACTCGGCTTCATTTCCTTGTAGGAGTTATTTTCTTCTAAAGCCATCACTTTGGGTTCGAACCTCTCGGGAAGTGATCGCATGATCTTTTACTTTATTCTTCTATCCGAGTAAGGATCACCGAGTTGGTGACTTTGGTTCACAATATCCATTAGCCTCACTTGGAAGTCATTGAATTGCTCATGCTCTTCCATCCTAATGGTCTCAAACTGAGTTTGGAGGACTTGGAGCTTGAAGTCCTTAACTACCTCGGTTCCTTCATGTGCAACTTCTAGGATGTCCCATGCCTCTTTGGCAATCCTAGTAATTTGAATTAGTTTGTACTGATTTTCACTCACTGCACATCGGATGGCATGTATAGCTTTGTTGTTCCACATGGAGTCAACAAACTCTTGAGGACTCCACTGTGCCTTAGGCTTGAGAACCTCTTCTCCTCCATCCATCAGAGTCATCATAGGTGGAGCATATCCATCTTTAACCACCATTCATGTCCTATCATGGATTTGGCATAAGTATGCTTCCATCTTCCCCTTCCATGGGGAGTAATTATCGCCGATGAGCAACGGTGGCCTCACACTTGACGGTCCCTCTTTGCTCATCCCAAAATCACTCATAGTGTTTGGATGAATGCAAATGAGATGAATGCAAAATGTATGAAGAAATCAAACAATCACACAAAATGCAAAACACACCAATAGTGAGCAAGGATCACCTAAGTATATCTAGGAACCCGCTCTAATACCAATTGAAACAAATTAACAGTTTGTTTCTAATATATTAGTCTAGAGGGGGGGTGAATAGATTTTAACCCTTATTACCAAATTTCGTGATTAGTCAATTTATGAAAATACCCCAATCTAGTGAAACAATATAGCAAGTGTAATATGATGCGGAATGTAAATAACACTTGATATTTACGTGGAAACCCTCACGGGAAAAACCACGGGCTAGTAAGTGCACCATACTCGAACCTCGAATCCACTAAAGGTGTTAACGATTACAACCTAATCCCAGTATATAATCACACACTTACCTAATCCCGGTATATGTGGACCTAGTCCAATTGCTTGCGATTTAAGCAACCTAATCCCGGTCACAACACAAGACTTAGTTCTCTAAGAAGAAATAATACAACCTATGTGAATATATATGAATATCCAAAATGCAAAGTAGAGCTAGGGAACCCTATATGCTTATCTAGGATAATAATATGTCAATAAAAATAATCCTAGATATCAAGAGCTAAATGACATGTCATAAAGCTTAGCTAATCGAAGATTAAACAACCTAGATATAGCTATCAAAATACAACACTTAATCATGTCAACACAACAATCTCTATTTTGTATCTAGAATATATTCTAAAAACATACAAATCATATAAGAGACGTCAATGATAAATAAAACACTAATTATATATGTAATAGTGAAGAACTTACCAAAGAGTGTGTGTTGACCAAAACCCATGCAAGCAAGCATCCTAACTATGCTGGAAAATGCTAGATGATATTTTGATGCATATAAGAATGGTTTTTAAGGGTTAAAAAAGTGTTCTTGATTTGATTTTCTCTCAAATTTCTCTCTTTGAAGTTTAGGGTTCTTAGAGTTAAAGAACATTAATTCAGAAAATGATAAAGTGTGATATTTATAGACATCAAGAACAAGGCATGTGAAAAGACAAATTTGCCCCTGAAAATGCATGATCGACGGTTTCAATCGGTGGCTAGGCTGCCGTTCTCAACCACCGAATTGAGTTCGAGAAGAACAGAACATCAACGACGATTTCATTCGGCGGTTTAGAAACCGCCGATTAAACCGCATAATCAAACCTGAGATAAAAATCAATCAGGTATGAAACAGCGGTTTCGTTCGGTGACCAGGCCGCCGATCAAACTGCCGATTCACCAAAAATGGTGAAACCAAAGGAGAAGCCAAGGGCATTCTCCGTAGGCGGTCTTCACGCTAAACCATGCACACGTTTGTGCAAGCGCGGACGTTTCCGAACATATTCGGGAAACGAATTACAAGACACAAAAACACACAATAAGATATATCAATCAAAGTGCTAGTGTGTAAAGTGACATGTGAAGAGTATGCACACAAATGCAAGTATGCTATGTGTGTATGTGCAATCTAAATCTCTTTAATGAAAAACTAAGCACTAGAGATTATACCTTTAACGTGCTTGTCAACCTTGAGGACTTGAGAGGGTCTTTAAGCTTGATCATGAATCACCTAAGCTACCCTTACATTCAATCCCCAATATGTGGTTTGTCCACGAAATAAGCCAATCAAGATATGGGAATCCTTACACATATAGAGAAGAAATATCATCTAATTAGAGAGATAGTGCAGAGAGGAGATGTGACCGTGACCGTGACCAAGGTAGCGTCACAGGACAATCATGCTGATCCATTTACGAAGACCTTACCGGTTAAAATGTTTACGGGTCACCCAAAGGGTCTAGGTTTACAAGATATGTCTCACATGTTTTAGTGCAAGTGGGAGATTGTTGGGGTTTTTGCCCTAAAGCTTGTAATTCGCAAATGTGAATTGAACATAAATAAAAGAAGTAGTTTAGTCATTCAAATTGTCTCATACATTTATATATAGCATGTGTACTTGACATCCAAGACTGCCGGATGTAATTTCAAATTGAGTATATGAATGTCATATACAGATTTATTCAGTTTGAAACGAGCAATCTAAAGAGTCCGTAGATAGAAAATAAAGCTGGGTACTTTATTTGTAGTTAATCTATAGCTACAGTCCATTCCGTAATGTACGGTGATCTTATCCTAGATCATTCATATGGTGATATGAGAACGGAGGCACCTTGTATGATGTGATCATATAGGACTAGGCCACGATCTATATGAATCTCTCAATAAGATCTGTTACATGATGAGATTCATATATATCGACAAAAGATGGCTATATATGGGTAATCTTAATCCTGAGTGTCTTATCAACCCCTTCAAGTTAAATCATGTTTTTTGATATACCATGGGTGAGATCAGAGTTACATTCCCGGTCAATATGCTTCGTATGTTAGAATCACGGTTTGCTTTGTGGCTGGAAAGGTTTGTACACAATAGAGGAATCCACTCCTTCTTGCGAGAAATAGATAGTAGTTCCTTTAAAGGTTGATTCGGGGCTTGAACAATATGAGCGCTCTCCTTCTTCCGTAAGGAAATTAGGATTTATTGTTCATTAGAGAATCAATGGTACTTAAAGAAAAAGATATAATTAGAGGGGTATAACGGACTTTATGACCTAGCTCTAATTATGAACTACTTATGGAGGATCATACCATATGCAATAACTATATCGATGGACAACTATAATTTCAGTTTGTGTAATACATCTACAGTTGGGAGAGTGCAGTCTCGGGTTTTTAGTGGAATAACTCTGAGGTTAATAATCATGAAATATTAATTAAAGAGTTTAATTAATTATTTCTAAGTATTATTGGAGCTCAAAACTGTGGGTCCATTAGGTCCCCTTGCTAGCCCGGTTGATTAAAGGTAACAAGGGTTACGGTAAATTAATTAGATTGTCCAATTAATTGTGTTACGAAAGTGATACGTATTTATTCAGGGATTAATTGAATAATGAGATTATTTAATTAATATATTAATAATTAAATTAATTAAACAATTAGATTATTTAATTAATGAATTAATAATTATGAATTATTAATTGGAGGTTGCAAGTTCAAATCATGACCGAAACAAAAATAAAATAATTAGATTATTTTATTCTTTAAAAGTCTAGTGTTTAAGTTCAAGTCAACTAGGGTTATGTGGGAGATGGAATCCTACTCTACCTAGGGTACTTAAATACTATTTATCTTTTTAATATATGGAGATATATTTGGAAAAGGATTTGTATATAGTTTTAAATATATATATATATATATATATATATATATTTACATAACTAGGATACTAGACTGATTGTGATTCTTTGAACTAAAAACACAAAAAAGCAAGACTCTAGAAAATCTAGGAAGATTTCAGCCAAAGAAAAAAAAAAATTCTTGCTTGGTGTGGCCGAATTTGCTAGAGAAGATAAGAAGGGGTTCTTTCTTAGAGCCTCTGCATCCTCCCAGTTCCTGGAAGATCGTGACATGCCCACACACATTTATCGGATCAAGGGACATAGCAAGGAAGACGTGGTGGTTCAAACAGAATAAAGCTTAAAGAAACAAAGGAGTTAGCATCAAGGGTATGATCTAAATCCATCTTTATATTCTTATATGTTGTATACAGTTTACAAGTTGCATAAAATTTTTTAAAACCCCATTTTCCACTGCGCAACGTAAATCTGGGTTCCTACATGCAGGCCTCAACATGAGGCCTAGCCTGGCCTGTGGCTTATGCAGGCCTCGGCCTGGCATGTTTATGGGTCGAGCCATGCCAAGCCTAGCCAGGAAGTGGGCCGTGATGGTTAGGCTTGGCTTGCCAGGCACGGCCCAATTTGATGCCACTATTATTAAATGGTGATTTGGTTAAAGGTGGAGTAAACTCGTGGGTTCACGGGTCTTATTCAAGTTTCTTTAAAATTCACGGGTCAAAAACCCAACCTAAACCCGTGAAATTAAACGGGTTCGGGTTTGGTACTTGATAAATTTTCCTTAATTTTCATTATGGTCAATTTGTTTTGGAGAATTGTAAATAACCTTTAACTTTTGATTAAATGTCAAATCAAACCCTCTGGTTTAAACAATCGGAAAAACAATAGTTAGATTCAAATATGACAATTTTAATATTTTATTATAAATTGGATTAATAAATAGATAATTTCTTAAAAAATATACTAATAATAGAACAATAAATTTCTTAAAATAATAATTTTTATATCATAAATAACAAATAAAATCTATAAATTTTAAAACATAAAAAATAAATAATAAATAATATTTGATATAGAAACAAAAACTATGAAGAAAGACATGCACATTACCATGGATATGTATCTTTGAGCATATTATATATATTTATATATTATGTTTTAAAATAATTTTGTTTTTATTTTAATTTTTTAAATGATTTTGTTGTTTTGTTGTACTATATTTTTAAATATTTAATTTTTTATTAAAAGAATTATTTTTTTCTATTATATTTCTAATATATTGAAATATATATTGTTTTTTTTTTCATTATTTTTTAAGTTCAATTATATATATATATATATATAACCTCTTAAATAATTATATTTCATTAGATTTAATTGAAGTCAACTATTGATAATGGGTTTTTTGTTGATTATTCAAATCATGATGTTTTATTTGGTATTGGATCAAAATTCAGGAGTTATTTACAATTCTCCATTATTTTTTTGTTTTTCTTACTTGATTTTTTAGATATTTTTATATTTTTTTTTATTCATTTTTAATTCTATTTTTGTTTCTTTAATATATCCTTAATTAATTTTTCAGCATTTCTTTTTTACATTTTAGAAATTTTTTTACTTTTATTTTATTATAAAACTGCCTCTTTAAAAATTTGATCTTAAATTTATATTAATATGTAATGTACCCATAAAGAGTTACTAGACAATTGGTATGCTGACTATGCTCTCGTGAGCTCACGGCCTCCCGTGAGAGATCCGATCGAGATTATGGGTAAAATATCTACATCGTCACAGGACATAGCTTTCTGTTTTTTTTTTTAAATATTATAAGGTTTGGTAGGGTCTCTAGTTTTGAACTTTGGTTCGTTAAGCAAGTTCACATACTTTTTTTTAGGGTTAAATAAATTTTTAGCACTCTTTATTTCCCCATTTTTGGAATTAGCACCAACTTAATAATTTTTGTGGAAATAGAATCAAAAGATAAAAATGCTCTCATCTTTATTGTTATTCCATTTTATGTCCTTTTTTTTTTCTTTTTTTTTTTCTGTTTTTCGAACAGTCCTCCATCGGAGGTCCAGGTCGATGAAGAGATATAAGAATAAATTTTTTTTATAGAAATTCTCGAATTTATAAAAATGACCAATAAGTCTCGGATTATAACAAAATAAGTCTCAGATTTCACAAATAAATCTCGGATTTCCCAGCCCAAAATTTTTTTAAAAATAAAATTTTTGCAATAAGTATCAGATAGGGCACCCGAGACTTATTGCAATTTTTTTTTTATTGTCTTCTTCATAGATTTCCAATGGAGGTCGATTATGTTTGACCTCCAATGGAGCTGAAAACGACCTCCATTGGAGGTCTGTCGAAAAGACCTCCATTGGAGGTCGATGAAGAAGATGATAAAAAATAAATGAATAAAAAAAATTGGGCTGGCTACTAAGTAAGGGTAATTTTTTCCCATCACATACTTTGGTGCTACTTCCACAAAAGTTATTAAGTTGGTGCTATTCCCACCATTGCCTTCCCAAATGGTGCAATTTACCCCTATTAGGGTCCGTTTGGTAGGGGGGAAAAAATAGGAAGGATGGAAAGATTTGGAGGGATAAAAAACATGAGGGAAAGAAAGGAAAATGATTTTCCCTCGTGTTGTTTGGTAAACAGGAAGGAAAGAAATGATCTTTTTATCAATTTTACTATTTTACCCTTATATTATATTTAATATATTAATTTTTTTTGGATAAAATGGTAATTTGAATTTCCCAAAAAATGGTGGGTCACACTTCCCTTTTCTTTCCCTTTTCTTTCCCTCCCTTTTCCTCCCACTTTTGGGAGGAAAGAAATTTGTGGGCCCCACATGGTTTTTTCTCTCCACTTTTCTCTCCATTTTTCCTTTCCCTCTACTTTTCTCTCCATACCAAACAACCACTTCTCCCTTTTCCTCCACTTTTCCCTCCACCCCTTTCTTTCCTCTCCCTTTTCCTTCCTACCAAACATACCCTTAATTTTTTTTAAAAAGTAAATTAAATTTTTTTTTTTTTTTTTTTATTGCTGATTCACTAATTATCTCATGTGATAATTAGTTCTGCAACACTTTTCACCGGTTATCATATGAGATAATCTATTTCCTTACATTTCCATTTTATCATATAAGATAATCCGTTAATCCATACGAGAAAAAATTAGGTCAATTCTACTAGAAAATTATTATATATGTACATAGAACTAAAATCATTCAGCTTCATCAATTTCCCCTTAATACACATGAAATTGATTGCACACTTTTAACATGTACATGTGATCACAACATACATTCTCCTCTTTTTTCTTCAGAAAAATAAAACAGTTATCGACTATAAATTTTGTGTTTTGATTTGCTGATTCTAATGAGCTTGACTTTTGTGCGTTTTTATTTACTCAACATTTAGTTGGTATTGTTGTGTGATATCATACCAACATTTCTTCTCTAGTAACAATTCTATATACATACATGATACATGATACATGCGTGTCATAGAAACATTTTGAGAAACATTATACATATATTGCGGTGATCAAATGAGTTGACCTAAACAAAAAACCTTGTATTATTTGGCTTCATTACAAAGAAAAAATGAAGTTGGTAGGTAGGTATGTTTGAGAAATTTTGAAGTTTTATAAGGGTTATTATCATTTATCAGGCAGAATCTCTCCTTCCATTGCAGATGATCCTTTGTCTCCTACTAGTGTTGGCAACTGAAGTGCCATAAGAGGTGAATCCTCCTTGTGACTCACTTGGCTCGATGACCCATTTCTGTTGCCATTAGCAGCAGCATCCTTTCTCAAAACTGTATTCTTTTTCGCTTGTTTCGCCCACCCCACCAGCCCCTCTTGTATATGTTCATCAAATACTTGTTTCTTGAATGAACTACCCATCTGCATGCAACACTCTTATTTATTATTAGTCTATTGAAATATTGCAAAACAGTTACACACAAGAGAAGAATGTATGCAACTCACCTGTGTTACAATTGCATATAGTTGCAATGTACTATAGCTGCACAGGAACTGAACAAACACCCTGAAAATTGCAATTTGGCAAATGAGAAAATGTGAGATTTTTCACTATGAAGACATCGAGTACTTATAATGACTTTACCCGATGGCCAGTCTTGGGATGATGTAACGTACTTCTCCCATTATGCATGAATCAAATTTGTATTGAATCTGTAATGCAATAACGATACGGTCCATTAATGATTGTATATATGTGGCTATGTGAATGCACATATATATTTATAGTTATTCATACCCAAATCCAGAAGAAAACAGCGAGTTCGAAAGAATTTTGGAATAGAATGATGTGAATAAGAGAATAAGGCAGGGCCTCTTGAACCAGAAGTGATCATCTGAAGGTTTAACTACCAAGTCTCCTTCAATGGCTACATGTTTCTCAGCTACTTCATGAGCCAGTTGTGTTATTACATGCTCTAGCTTTGTCCCCACAGCCAGTAGAAGCTACAAAAAACAATTCAAATTACACTTCGTACGTCTTCTTAGTGAATTGAAATACAAGAATGAATGTGTTTGATATGATAACTAAACTTACAATAAAGGGAATGAATGATATATAAAAATATGCATGCCAACCTGCAAAACAAACTCATCGATCAGTAGAAAAAAATACTAGAGAATGCATATATTTATTTTTGGACAAATCAAACAGCTTACCGTAAACATTGAGCAACAAGAAAATGACCACAAACAACCAAAGATACCAGCTACGTACAGATCATGAAACAATTAGTAGCTAGAAGAATCAATTAATGGTCTTAATTGTGGATTAGATCATAACTAATTAACCAACCTTTTTCCAACAACTTTCTTGAAATCAGCTTCTAAGACACGCATCATGTACTTGTGGAAATCAAATTTGGGGTTTCCTCTGCAATGAGTCATAATGAAACCTAGTCTGAGAGTGGTATAGTCTGTCTTGGTCACAGATCCATAGAATTGCTTGCAAAATGATTGCAAACCAAAGCTCGTGCCAACACCCCGAAAGCGATTCTTGATAAAATCATGATCTTGGATACGAGTAAACTCTTGTGCATCAAATTTATCTTTTGAAACAGACTCCTCCCAATGTTTCCATTGACGTATCTACACATTATTATATATTAAAAGAATAATAGTTGATCGATCGATCAAGTAGCAAAACTTGAGATAGATTGATTACCTTGGCTCCTCCAAAAAGAATGGTTAGAGCACAGAAAGTCACGTGCGCAACGGCTAGGACAAAGATGAATATATGAAGATGATGCAATGCTGTGGTAGATAACAATGCTACCTCTCCCTGTCGTATATTCAAAACATTGCATAATTATCCTATTATACTTTAAAGTATTTCTAGCTAATTCATGTCTATAAATAATATTATAATTAGTTAACAACATAATTTGTCTGTTAGTTACATGTTAGTCAATTATTATAAAGAGTGTTCGTTCAAGTGGGCAGGTTTATATATTAGCAAGTTGACTAGGTCTAGACTTGTAAAGGTACAGGCACAGAATTTCAAACTATATATGCATCATGCATGTGATCATCTTGAAGATGATTGTCATAAATTAAATAATTAAATAATTGAACCAAAGCCATCCTCTTGACTTTAACCTAGCTTCCAACAATATTATCCAAATTAGCACAGGCCAATTTATTATTAAAACATACGTACCACATAAGCAACACAATTAGCATAATAAATTAAGTCCACCAAAACATAATCAAATATTCCTCAAAATTGGAGACATGAATTGTTGTATAGTACCTTTTGAGAACAGTAATCTTGAGAGGAGGAAGAGGAGGAGGAGGAGGAGGAGGCCTCGGCGAGAAGGTGGCGGAGGATGCCATCAGCAGAAACGAAGGAGAAAAAGTAAGAAGTAGTTTTAGTTTCGTTGTCTTGTTGTTTCTTGCAAGGCATCCATTTGGTGGATAAATGTTGAGGTATGCAGATTTTGGCAATTGTGTTTTGACACACTGTTAGTAGCAGTGATATGAACCCCAACAGCATCAACTCTACATCCCAAATCAATATTCATGAACATATGTGTGATATTGATCACGGTGAAGTGTACATCTAATGAATTAATTAAACAATAAGGGTCGTACATACCTTCTTTGATCTTCTGTAAGGCTTCAAAAAGAGGTTTCTGGTTCTTTCTCTTGAGAAGCTGCAGCAAGCAACAACAAGTTAACATAACAAAGAGAGATTAAATTAAAATCAGACCAAACAACAAAACATCAGACATGCCTTGCCAATATAATGGAGGAGGCGTTCAACAGCAAGAGAAATGGCAACGATGACGGTGCATACAACGGCCACCACCCATGTCGGCGTGTACTCCAACGTTGTTCCTCCCTCTCCCATCTCTCTCAAACTAAATAAGTAAATATACAACAAATCAAAGCACTACTAGTTTATATATACAACAAAAAGCAGCTTTGAACCTACACTACATAGTACATACGCGTTGTTATCAATTTTATTCAATTATTACTAATATTAAGCAACTTCATTCTCATGTTTAGGCCCCTTAATTTGGTGTTCAAATTATTTAATAATATTGATATGATATAGACCTTTGGTAATCTTACAAAGTTATTATAATAATCTGTATTGATTTGATAACAGTTTTAAAAAGAAGTGGAAATTAACGAAAATAGCCTTTCCCAACATTCACTTTCTAGGAAACAGCCCACTGGAAAAAAAATTGCATATATAGCCGTTTGGACAACCCCATTTACCACAATGCCCTTCAAGACCTCTCACCTGGAATTTCCCTAAATACCCTTGTTAAATATTTTATTCAATAAAAATTGTGAGAGTTTACTTAATTACCCTCCCCAATCTATTTCCCACAAAACTCACTTTTATCTGGAACCCTAATTTTCCAATTCAACTTCAACTCTCACAAAAACCTCTTCACTTGCTCTCGTTTTCCTCTCTGAGCAGCAGCTGCCATGTCTTCCCCATCAACTACACACGTTTCCTCTCCTAAGTTCTCCACTTCCTCTCCCATTAACACGCCTCTCAAGCACGTCAGCACCTACAACAGCAGCTTCCATTGCGACGAGGCTCTCGGCTGCTTCATGATTCACCTCACTGATAAGTTCTTCGATGCACAAATCATCCACACCCGTGATTCAAAGGTGCCCACGTTTCTCTTTGATTGAAAAATTGAAACTTTTTTTGTTGTGGGATTTTTGGCTTGTGATTAGTTTCATTTGGTTTTTAAGTTTCTGTAGCTACAATGACCTATTTTAATTGCTAAAGTTGGTTCATTTTTGAGTTGTTTATTGTGGGATTGTTTTTGTATTCAATTTGGTGGCAGTTTATGAATTGATTTTTGGGAATGGAGGTGTTGGATGAGCTTGATGCGGTGCTTGATGTTGGGGGTGAGTATGATCCGAGCAATGACCAATACGATCACCATCAAAAGGGGTTTGAGGAGATTTTTAGGCACAGGTTCTCTACGAAACTCAGTAGTACTGGTCTTGTTTACAAGGTAGTAGTTTGTTTAAATATTTCATTTTTAGTGAGCATCGGAATTTTTGTGTAAAATTTGGTTTGCTGTATTTTTATATGTAATTATACTATGAAGTTGATGAGAAGAATCCATTTTGCTAACACTAGAATTGTAGCAGAAAGTTTGTGTCTGTATGTTGTTTAAGCAACTAGTAAATGCAAATTGACAACAAAAACGACATAAAAAACAAAGTTTTACAACTGATTCCTTGTGCCTGCTACATATTTGTCATTACATAGATATACTGTTGTTCTTCTTTATGTTCTCTGGTTAAGAAGTGAACAGATTAGCAGTACTCCTTAGAATCGCTACTACGAAAGGTCGCTTTATGCCAAGAATTGTGTTTATGCTAAGCTATCCATCTGTCATGCTTTTTTTTGTTTTGATTCAAATAAGACTGGAAAAGTTCCTACAAAATTTGATATTCTCATCCACTGTTTAACCAATTTCTAGTTGTTTTGTAGCAGAGCAATGCTCTTATAAATTGGTATAAACCAATTTCTTTCAATGACATGAAACAATACATAAAGGCTGTTCTTACTTCTTACATTCATCTGTGGTCTTGTGTTAAAATACATTAAAGGATTGCTTCTTCTTTGAATTTCCTATATAATTTTGTTTATTTTGATTAGGTAGATCTCTTATTTATATATATATATATATATATATTTGTCTTCAGGTTGTTAACCTATATACAAAATGATACATATATTATTTTTTGTTGTGGGATTTTTGGCTTATGATTAGTTTCATTCGGTTTTCAAGTTTTGAGCTAAAATGACCTATTTTAGCTTCTAAAGTTGGTTCCATTTTGAGTAGTTTATTGTGGGATTGTTTTTGTATTCAATTTGGTTGTAGTTTATAAATTGATTTTTGGGAATGTAGGTGTTGGATGAGGTTGATGTGGTATTTGATGTTGGGGTGAGTATGATCCGAGCAATAACCGGTACGATCACCATCAAAAGGGGTTTGAGGAGATTTTTGGGCACGGGTTCTCTACGAAACTCGGTACGATCACCAATTTTAAGTATGATGATATATGTTAATTAATTGGTATATTGAATCAAGTGACAGGAACGTAACGATTTATAATCATATGTAAAGGCAATTTTAGATTTGTCCATAATTCATGGTGTGGAATATTTATGTGATTTTGATAGTATTGTCTGGAAATAGTGCAATTTTGAAAGCTTAATTATATAGTTTCCTTAATCAAGAAAAAGAGATCATCTGAAAGTTGAATGGGGTTTTGTGGCACCAATAAATCAATCTGTTATAACCCATTTCCAATATCGTTGAATATATATGAGGAATGTCATTGATTATTGATATTTACTTCCTTGTATACAAGTATAAATGTATAATCAAGCCATAATTACTGCCTGATCATTTTCTATTAGTAATTTTGAGCTTGTTCTTCGATCACTATAAATACGAGTCAAAAACTCGGGTTATTTCAATCAACATGTATGCTTGATCGTTTTCTATCAACTTAGGTTATAAATGTATAATCAAGCCATAATTACTGCCTGATCATTTTCTATTAGTGATTATCTGCTGAGAATTAATGCGTGTATACTTTTGAGCCTATGATTGATTGATATAAGCCTGGGAATGGATGACATTAGCCTAGGAATTATCAACTGGGAATTAATGCATGTATGCTTTTGAGCCTATGATTGATTGATATAAGCTTGGGACTGGATGCCATGAGCCTAGGAATCATCTGCTGGGAATTAATGCATGTATTTTGTTAAGCCTATAATTGATTGATTGATATAAGCCTATAATTGATTGATTGATATAAGCCTGTGACTGGATGCCATGAGCCTAGGAATCATCTGCTGGGAATTAATGCATGTATTTTGTTGAGCCTATGATTGATTGATATAAGCCTGTGACTGGATGCCATGAGCCTAGGAATCATTTGCTGGGAATTAATGCATGTATTTTGTTGAGCCTATGATTGATTGATTGATTGATATAAGCCTGGGACTGGATGTCATAAGCCTAGGAATCATCTGCTGAGAATTGATGCATGTATTTTGTTGAGCCTATGATTGATTGATATAAGCTTGGGACTGGATGTCATGAGCCTAAGAATCATCTACTGGGAATTAATGCATGTATTTTGTTGAGCCTATGATTGATTGATATAAGCCTGGGAATGGATGTCATGAGCCTAGGAATTATCAGCTGGGAATTAATGCATACTCCATTTTCGAATGTATGCAGGAACGGATTGCAAATGCTGAGGACACCGTCCTTAACGAGCATGCAAATGTTGGACACACCGAATCTACCATCTATTGTCAAACACATTTCAATATTTTCTATTTTTAAATCACATGATGTACTGTTTAACTTCTTAATCATTATGAAATTATTTGGTTATGTTTCCTTTTGCTTGTTTGTGTAATATTTCTTCATTACTCTAAAGATCGATCAAAACAGATCAACATTAATGCATGTATGTTTTTGAGCGTATGATTCATTTATTTAAGCCTAGGAATGGACCAGAACATCACAAATTTTGGTTGAAAAAGTACGTCGCTACCCATTACACTAGATATAGCAAACAACCCTTTCAATTATAAACCCCTAAATGCCTAAGAGTTCTATCACAAACTTGTAAGTTGATCTCGTTGCTTGACTCGATCTCCCGTATTAGCTTTACAGTTCCTAACATGAGTCCGATGGGTGCACAACACATTTTAAAAACATCCCGTGCAATCGGAAAAAAATAAAAAAAAAATTTATAAAATATTTATTTAATTCGAAATTAAATCTACCATGGGTCTAGGAGTTATTCCTATGCTTAAAATTCCGATTCATAGGCTTAAAGTACCGAATCCTAGGCCTATGACAACATGCATCCATCGTGTAAAGATGTTTATATTTCAGCGTGTAAAGATTTCCAACTTGTAAAGATTTTACAGGCCTAAGAACAATTATTTTGGGCTTAGGTATTGTTCCTAGGACTTACAGTTTTACTCCATAGACGAAATTATGGGGGTCCCGCAATAATCGCAACGATCGACACTGTCCAATGATGAAGAGGTAAAAACATCCCGTGCGATCGGAAAAAAATAAAAAAAAAATTATAAAACATTTATTTAATTCGAAATTAAATCTACCATGGGCGTAGAAGTTATTCCTAGGCTTAAAATTCCGATTCATAGGCTTAAAGTACCGAATTCTAGGCCTATGATAACATGCATCCATCGTGTAAAGATGTTTATATTTCAGCGTGTAAAGATTTCTAACTTGTAAAGATGTTGACATTTCAACGTGTAAAGATTTTACAGGCCTAAGAACAATTATTTTGGGCTTAGGTATTGTTCCTAGGCCTTACAGTTTTACTCCATAGACGAAATTATGGGGGTCCCGCAATAATCTCAACGATCGGCACCGTCCAATGATGAAGGGGTAAAAACATCCCGTGCGATCGGAAAAAAATAAAAAAAAAATTTATAAAAAATTTATTTAATTCGAAATTAAATCTACCATGGGTCTAGGAGTTATTCCTAGGCTTAAAATTCTGATTCCTAGGCTTAAAGTACCGAATCTTAGGCCTATGACAACCAAGGAACTTAAAATCGATAGATATACCGAAATATCCACCGATATATCGGTATTTTGGAGGGACAGATATCGAAACAGGCAAATATCCAATATCCTACAGAATATCCGGCCGATTTCCGAAATATCCGTAAAAATCTCCCGATATTCCCGAAATATCCCAAAATTCTCGAAATTTCACGAATTTCACCCCGAAAGTCTATGGATATTTTGCATATTATTAAAATATTTTTTAATCCTAAACAATTAAATTATTGTTAAAATAATTTAGATTGAAAATTATTTTAGAAGAAGCATTAACAAATTTATAAAAATTTCCAACATAATAGTCAATAGTAAAATTATTGAGGACTTGAAGTAAAATTAGATAAAGAACCGAAGAGTGGATGTGTAAAATATGTAAAATTTTGTGAAAGCAATCTGAAAAAAAAAAAAAATTTGTTTGTAACTCAAATGTGTAAAACTAATTCCAAATAATATTAAATATGTACCAATCAATTTATAAATATGTAGAATTGATTTTTTTGTAACTTTGTGCCAACATTCCAAATAAAAGAATCTCAAAATTATTTGTGCAAAACGTGTAAAAACCCACAATTATTTCTTTTGAGTAGAGAATCTAAAGAAACTCAATTACTTTTATGAGAATCTAAAAACTCATAAAGTAAATGAAACTTATTTTATGGATCTACTTCAAGTAGCTGCTGAAGCAGGAGACGATAATGATAATCCTATTTTTAACTGGGTTAGACCTGCCTCATTGGATGATGACGAGGGAAATCTTAATTCACATATTGCTTCTCATGCTCGAGACATGGGAATAAACGTTGAACAAATGATTAGAGAAGAAGTTGGTGTAGATCGTGGAGTTATTATTACCAGCTCTTCCGATGACCAACATACCTTTGATGTAAATAGTGGAGGAAAAGATGATGGAGATGATGGGGATAAGGCAAGAGGTTGGGATTCTGGTGCAAGAGGTTGGAATGCTGGTGCAACAAGTTGGGATGTTCGTGCTGGAGGTTGGGATGCTGGTGCAACAAGTTGGAATGCTAGTGCGGCGGGTTAGGATGCTCATGCAGGTAATTTTGATCAAAATCGTGGTAGACAACATGGAGAAACAAGTCAAATTGATGAAGATTCCTTGAATATGACTCTCTCCTCAATGAGTATAAACATAAAAAATAGTTTTTTAGGTGATTCGCAGACAATGTCAGGTTCTCATGTACCATATTATGGTAGTTATAGTGGCTGCAATATATTTGATTATCTTTCTCCACAAATGCCATATGCAATACCTATGCATGCAGATCAGCAATATCTACCAAGTTGGGTAAATCCAAACTACCAAATTCATGAATTAGTTGGAAGAGATCAAGCAACATACATGTGGCATATTAATATCTATATTGAAAACTATGCAAGCACGTTTCTTGGGAAAATTATTGTTCGAATCAAGATAAAAATGTATCTTATGTATTTGAACCAGCAATGAATTCATTTTGGTTTTAAATTTCAGATACGCAATATATTATTAATTTATTATGTATGAATTATGATTTATGGTAGAATCTTGGAAGTGTGGAACTATATATATTTATATATATGTATATATATATATATATATATATATATATATATATATATATATATATATATTTTAATGATAATTTTGTTTATTAAATATTTAATCTCTTTATATTGTATATAATATTGTAAAAGTGAAACAAAATATTATTCTATTAAATACTCAATTTTAAAAATTATATACAGACTCTATCTATGTTATAATTTATAATAAACTCATAACTATGCTAATTTATCGTTGAAATATGATTCATTTGATGTATAATTACTTGTTTAAGCTTGTCCTAAAATTTCACAAAAAAAATCTAACTTTAGATGTAAATATCCATAATTTTTTTCATTTTTGACAGAATATCCACCGATATCGATAATATCTCCGAAATATCCGTAAATTTAGAAGCCCGATATTGATACCGATACCGATATTAAGTTCCTTGATGACAACATGCATCCATCGTGTAAAGATGTCTATATTTCAGCGTGTAAAGATTTCCATCTTGTAAAGATGTTGACATTTCAACGTGTAAAGATTTTACAGGCCTAAGAACAATTATTTTGGGCTTAGGTATTGTTCCTAGGACTTACAGTTTTACTCCATAGACGAAATTATGGGGGTCCCGCAATAATCGCAACAATCGACACTGTCCAATGATGATGAGGTAAAAACATCCCGTGCGATCAGAAAAAAATAAAAATAAAAATTTTAAAAAAAAAATTTAATTCAAAATTAAATCTACCATGGGTCTAGGAGTTATTCCTAGGCTTAAAATTCCGATTCCTAGGCTTAAAGTACCGAATCTTAGGCCTATGACAACATGCATCCATCGTGTAAAGATGTTTATATTTCAGCGTGTAAAGATTTACATCTTGTAAAGATGTTGACATTTCAACGTGTAAAGATTTTACAGGCCTAAGAACAATTATTTTGGGCTTAGGTATTGTTCCTAGGCCTTACAGTTTTACTCCATAGACGAAATTATGGGGGTCCCGCAATAATCGCAACGATCGACACTGTCCAATGATGAAGAGGTAAAAACATCCCGTGCGATCGGAAAAAAATTTAAAAAAAAATTATAAAAAATTTATTTAATTCGAAATTAAATCTACCATGGGTGTAGGAGTTATTCCTAGGCTTAAAATTCCGATTCATAGGCTTAAAGTACCGAATTCTAGGCCTATGACAACATGCATCCATCGTGTAAAGATGTTTATATTTCAGCGTGTAAAGATTTCCAACTTGTAAAGATGTTGACATTTCAATGTGTAAAGATTTTACAGGCCTAAGAACAATTATTTTGGGCTTAGGTATTGTTCCTAGGCCTTACAGTTTTACTCCATAGACGAAATTATGGGGGTCCCGCAATAATCTCAACGATCGGCACCGTCCAATGATGAAGGGGTAAAAACATCCCGTGCGATCGGAAAAAAATAAAAAAAAAATTTATAAAAAATTTATTTAATTCGAAATTAAATCTACCATGGGTCTAGGAGTTATTCCTAGGCTTAAAATTCCGATTCCTAGGCTTAAAGTACCGAATCCTAGGCCTATGACAACATGCATCCATCGTGTAAAGATGTTTATATTTCAGCGTGTAAAGATTTCCATCTTGTAAAGATGTTGACATTTCAGCGTGTAAAGATTTCCATCTTGTAAAGATGTTGACATTTCAACGTGTAAAGATTTTACAGGCCTAAGAACAATTATTTTGGGCTTAGGTATTGTTCCTAGGACTTACAGTTTTACTCCATAGACGAAATTATGGGGGTCCCGCAATAATCTCAACGATCGGCACCGTCCAATGATGAAGGGGTAAAAACATCCCGTCCGATCGGAAAAAAATAAAAATAAATATTTTTTTAAAATTTATTTAATTCGAAATTAAATCTACCATGGGTCTAGGAGTTATTCCTAGGCTTAAAATTCCGATTCCTAGGCTTAAAGTACCGAATCCTAGGCCTATGACAACATGCATCCATCGTGTAAAGATGTTTATATTTCAGCGGGTAAAGATTTCCATCTTGTAAAGATGTTGACATTTAAGCGTGTAATGATTTTACAGGCCTAATAACAATTATAGTTTCCAGGCCTTACAGTTTTACTCCATAGAAGAAATTATGGGGGTCCCGTAATAATCTCAACGATCGGCGCCGTCCAATGATGAAGGGGTATCAATGGAAATCTTTACGTAAAGTTTCGAGATCAACGAACGGTCGAAAAAGTACGTCGCTACCCATTACACTAGATATAGCAAACAACTCTTTCAGTTATGAACCCCTAAATACCCTCCTTAATTGTTGTAACAAATAAAAATTGATCACATTTACTAAATTACCCGACCCATGGCATTCCCCACAAAATGACTAAATTGGCCTCTGAATTCCCCACAAAACTAACGGTTTACAGCACAATTGAAAACAAATTCAAACTCTCGTCTGTGTGATTACGCGCAAACCCAAACCGAAACCACGTTGCCGTTGCCGTGACGCAGACATACAGTGACGCACAAGCCCAAACGATGAAATTCTGCTCTGTGTGAAATCGCAAACCCAAACAACAACAAACCAGAAATAGAGAGAGGAAGGAGAAGCACGAGGTCGTCGTTGTCCTTGTCGTCGTTCTCCTAGTCTTCGTTATCCTCGTCGCCGTTGCCTCGTCGCCGTCGCCTTGTCGCCGTCGCCTCGTCGCCGTCGCCGCCGCCATCGGCATTGAACGAAGCATCCAAACCCTAGACGAAACGCAAACCAATTTCCAAGGTACTAATTTGTTCAAATTTGTGTTTTTATTGCAGTTTGTTCTTGTTTGTGTCTTGGGATGGTAATTTGTGTTTTTCACCTGTTGTATGTGTAGTATTTGGAGGTTGTGTGTTTTTATGGTAAATTGTGCTGTGAACACTACACTGGAAATTTATAGTGGGAGAGAGGGAGGGAAGAAAGAAATACGTTTGTAGAGTAAATGACCGTTGCATGTAATGGTAAATGCATATGTTGAGCCTATGAATGATTGTCATAAGCCTAGGGCCGATGGATGGATGATGCATGTATTATTTTGAGCCGATTACACGATGTTGAAAGTGTATTATTTGAATGATTTTCATAAGCCTAGTACTGATGTTGAGCCTGGGACTGATGATACATGCATAATTTTGAGCCTAGAACATATTTTCATAAGCCTGGGACTGAAAATGACTTATCTTGCACGGAGAGAGCCTAGGTTTAATGGTGAATGTATATGTTGAGCCTATGAGTGATTTTCATAAGCCTAGAGGTGATGGATGGATGATGCATGTATGTATTATTTTCAGCCTAAGACTGATGTTGAATGTGTATTATTTGAATGATTTTCATAAGCCTAGTACTGATGTTGAGCCTGAGACTGATGATACATGCATAATTTTGAGCCTAGGACATATTTTCATAAGCCTGGGACTGATGTTTTCTTTTTGTTTTCATTGTTTAGATGCGGAAAAATTCGATTCCAGAGTTGTGGCGGTTCCCAGACCATGAGAATTGGGTTCCCGTCAGAGTAAACAGTGGAAGTAAAATGTACATGATTACACGATTGAAGTTCGTCCTACAGAAATTTGGGTTGGTGGAAAAATTCAAGCAGGGCCCATTCGGCAAATATTTGGATTTGAAAGAGCCGTTGAAAATTTACGGGCAGCTTATCCATAATATTTTGAACGAGAGATCATTCACCCCAAATGACAAAAAGAAGATGAGATGTGGTTTGGGTTGGGGAAGTCGAAAGCTCGTTTCGGCCAAGAAGAATTTTGTGTATGCAACGGTTTGAATATGGGACAGCTGCCCGAAGGTTTTGCTAATAACAATAAAGTACAAGAGGATTCGATGCTTAGAAGAATTTTCAAAGGAAGAAGGCCGACTGCGGAGCTATTGTATGCCACTTTGAGGAAAATGACGTCCGAACAAAGTGAAGATGCATATAAGATGTTGAATATATATATGGTGAGCCAATTCTTTGGCACGGATGATGGACGGACCACAGCCATATCGGGGTGGCTGTTTTCATTAGTTGAAAACGAATAAGAATTCAAAAATTTTCCATGGGGTTCTTACATATTCAAGTTTACACTATATTTTTTGAAGGCTGTATTTCACAAACGACTATCCCAGTTGAGAGGTGAAGCAAAGAAGGGAGGTAAGAATGGGAAGCTGCAGGAGAATAAGAATACAAAAGACTTAGAAGAAGAAGACTTAGAAGAAGAAGAAGAAGACTTAGAAGAAGAAGAAGACTTAGAAGAAGAAGAAGAAGAAGATAAGAAGAAAAAGAACAAGAAGAGGAAGAATAAGTTAGTAAAAGAAGAAGAAGTGAAAGGGAAATGGAAAGAGAAAGTGAAGCCGCGAGGTAAGGAAGAGAAGGAAAAGAAATCAAAATATTATACATACAATTTGTCCAGGTTCCCTCTAGTACTCCAGGTAAGTTTTAGAAAAATTTTGCATGTTATCAAACCTTTTTTAGTGTTTCTCGTTTCATACTTTGTTGGATTGAAAAACATTGATTCATAGTAGTTAGTTTAAATTGTATAGGTATGGGCCATAGAGATGATAATTCGTTTTGATGATCACGTTGGAAAGCGAATTGGTTTGGGGTATCCACGGTTCACTAGATGGCAATTTAGTGCAACAATTTCAGATATTGAATCAAAATTCAATTCATCGGTGTGTACTTAATGACATACCTTTGTTTTTAGTTAATTATATGTAGAAATTCGCTAACAATTGTTTGTTCCTAATATGCAGATGGCTTTATTTCCTTGGGAAGTTGAAACTTATGAAAAAGGGTACAAAGTACTTCAAGTCATTGAACCTGAAATACGTTTGTGAGCCACTACCTGAGAAGAATAGAGAGAAATTGGCTCTATCAATACAGCCAATACATCCAAGTGAACAGAAAGAATATCTTGGTTATGATGATGGAGTTGATGATTATCAGACAGGCAATGACAGTGATGGGATATGCACTTCTGTTCTGAAGGAGATAGGAGGCTCTGTGGGAAGAAATATAAGTACATTTTGTAACGAATATTCCCCACCTTCTAAGAAGCGTCTGTTCTCCGATGGAAATTCGAAGGTATGATTGCATCTATACTATTTGGTTTTAGACTTTTAGTATGTTATTCTTGTATGCATTGTATTAATTATTGCAAAATTTAGGTGCCTTCCACAATCCCAGAACTATATGCCGCCATGCTTGACAGCGAGAAACGTATCATTTCCTTCTGTAGAAATGAATTTGAAAAGATTAGGAAGGAGATGAAGGTTAGATATAAAGTTGTTGAAAATTATATTATTATTTATATATAATAGTTTAGTCCTTAATAAATTCCACTAATTTATTGTTGTTGATGTTTTCAAGGGTGCTGAGCAAGATGATGATGCTGTTGTTGAGGAGGATGTTGGTGGTAAGGCTGCTGGTGATAAGGCTGTTGTTCAGGAGGATGTTGGTGGTAAGGCTGCTATTGAGGAGGATGTTGAAGAAGTGGGTGAGCTGCAAGATGTTGCTTTTGTTCGTACGGCTGGTGAGCAAGATTCTCTTGGTGAGGGTGTTAAGCTTGGTAAGGGTGGTGAGGGAGATGAGGTTGTTGTTCAAGGTGTTAAGATTGTTGGATCTATTGCAATCGAGGGTGATGGGACGGTCAAGGTATGATTTTGTCATGTATACTATCTATAACATATAGTGTTTATGTTATGTATATGGTCGAGGCCTGGGAACAATTTTTCAGGGCTGGGAACAATTCTGTTCGGGCTGGGAACAATTTGTTAGGCCTGGGAACAATGCTTCAAGGCCTGGAAACAATGCTTCAAGGCCTGGGAACAAATTTGCAGGCCTGGGAATAATTCTGTTCGGCCTGGGAACAATTTGTTAGGCCTGGGAACAATTCCAACCAACAACAATAGCAAAATCCTAAACCTGTTTTGGTTCAGCAGCGATCAACACAAACAAATATACATACAGCATCAATCCTCACAAAATCAAATACAAATTCCCTAAACCTTTCCCCACCAAACCATACAACGCTGTTCACCAGAGTGCATTTCTTCCGGTTATTCATGTGATAGTGAGGACGATGTGTTTGCACCCAACAATACTACATATACCTTAACTACAACAATACTGCCCCTTTTAAAAGCTTGATGTGGCATTTCATCAAACACCTTAACTAAACCCACCAATACTACATACACAAACCCAAATTCATGGGCAAGAAATCCAAAACCATCAATCCCTCATTCTATAAAAAACGTCTCAAACTTAAACAACAATAAAAGACCGACAGATTCAATGACATTGGAAACTTAAGTGTGATTACGGGACTTACATTGACTAAAAAAAGCTCGATTTCAAACTTGACAGTGAAGCTCGATTGAAGGAGGTGTGGGCGAGGTGTCGGCACTGACTCGATTCCGGTCGCCGTCGAGATTACGGTCGGTAGCAAGATTCCAGCGGAGATGGGATTTGAACAGCAGTAGATTCCAGTCGACAGTGAGGACGATGGGATTTGAAATGGGACTATGGAGTGGATTCCGGTCCACAGGAGAACGATGGAGAAGATGACCCAACTTCTGAAACTTTTGGTTTTTTTCAGTGAACTGAAGGAGAAGAAGAGAAGGGTAGTTTCGTCCTTACAAATTATAAGAGGGTAATTTAGTCATTTTGCACGGTTTAATTGTAGAGGGCATTATTGTCCTAGAAAGGCTATTTCCTAGAGAGTGAATATCAGGATAGGCTAGATATGCACTTTTTTTCCCAACGGGCTATTTCCTCAAAGTGAATGTTGGGATAGGCTAAATTTGCAAACCCCCCTAAAAAGAATGAGTGATTACATTTGGTAAGTGATTATTAAATAATATGTTTTGAGATTTAATAAATGTTTTAAATGACTATATAGTCCTCGTCAATTTTAAATAAAACATTTTTATCCCAACATTTATTTCATATCAATCTTTGATTATTATTTACTATTATAATTTGTGTTGAGCTTTTTTTTTTTTTTTAATAACTATTTTTAGATTGTCATTTTTATTTACTTTTATATATTTTTTTATCTACTATTATAATAATTGGTAGACCAATTTTTTTTTGTACCTACTCCAAAAATACATAAATAGAAGTAGATCTATAACTTCAAAAAACACTAGAATATTTTATACCTACTAGAATATTTGTATTCTCTATCAAATGTATTACAAGATGTTTTTACTTTGTATGTGGTTTGATATATATAAATAAAGAGTAATAATATACTAACCAATAAATTAACACAAAATTCAATTCAAATGATATAATAAGTGAGTTGTCTTCACCATATAATTAAATAACAAAATTATGTATTGACTAATATGATAACAACAAACCACTTGTCACATCATTTAGATTGGTTTTTTAAATTGTGTAACATTAATAATATATAAAACAAACCTAATACACTCATTTTAATTCAATTAAACAGTGTATTAAGAAAGAAGAAATAATATGATACAAAATTGAATTAAGACAATAAAGAGAGATTGTTAATTTGGTAAATAGTTAGTGGTAACTTCAATACTTTTCTCTTTTGTGTAAGTGTGTCCGGTCTTTTGATAGAAAGTCATGCATAATCCCAACACAAAACGACAAAAACAGAATCAAAATTGTGTTTCACTTTATTCATATATTAACTGAAACGCGTTCCATGTTCTCTGTTCTAATTTTATTTTATTTTATTTTAATTTTTTGGAACCTTCTCCCAGGCCGTCCGCGGACACTGCTATGCGAGAAATAAGTTGTTTTGTTTGACAATTTTACTTTGGGATTTTACAATTTTAGTGCGCTTTATGACTTTTTAAACTCTCTCTCCATTTTTCACTGGCATGGACCTTATGTTTTAAAAAAAGTTGATTGCACTAACTTACCCTTAGTTTAGTAAATATAGCAAGATTTTAAAAAGATACCTAATATTAACACAAACTCCTCTTTCCACCAAGTCAATCTGTTATCTTTACGGTTGACTAACATTGACCTTTAGAAAGCCAAATATACCCTTACAACATCATCCCAAACATAAAATATCTTTTAGTTAAAAATTAAAAAATCAAAATTAAACAAACAAAACAATATAATCTACCGGCGGTGGAGCTCCATCGCTGAAAAAAAAAAAAGAGATCTTTGATGATCTCCTTTTGCCGGAGGAGATCAACTTCCTACAGTTCGTAGAGAAGGCTCCTCCGTGAACTAGGGATGTTTCCGTTGGCGATTGATAGATTATCTTTTTATTATTTATTTTTTTCAATTTTAATTACAAATATTTTATATTTGGGATGATGTGACAATGGTATATTTGGCTTTCTAGAGATCAAGGTTAGTCAACCGTTAAAGATAACGGATTGACTTGGTGTAAAGGGGAGTCTGTGTTAATTTTAGGTATCTTTTTAAAATCTTGCTATATTTACTAAACTAAGGGTAAGTTAGTGCAATTAACCCTTAAAAAAACCCATCAATGTGTTCCTACTGACCAGATTTTTAATGGTCAACCCTAACAGAAATAGTAAATTGATCATTTAAAAAAAAAAAAAGCAAATGATTTAAAAGCACTATTTTGCCCTCTAAGAAAATGAAAAGAAAAAAAAAAAGATTCGATTAGATCCAAAGTTGGAAAACAAAAAGAAAACCAAAAAATTAAAAAAAAAATTAAAAATTGAAGAGATCTAGAAATTTCTAGATTTCAAACAATTTTTTTTTTTAAAAATAAAAATAAAAAATTGAAAAGCTTTTTCAAGATTTGAAGAGCTTTAGTTTTTTTTTTTTTTTTTTTTTTCTTCCCATATTTGAATACATCTGGAATGAAACAGAATATAAAAAAAAAAATGAAAAAAACTTTTGAAGATATCTTGAACTTCAGAAAAAACAAAGAAAAGTTCTTTAGAAATAAAAGCTTGAAGAACAAAATAATTAAAAATAATAATAAAGTGAGATTGAAGAGAAAGAGATTGAACAAAATAATTAGAGAGAGCAGTGCCTGGTTGTAGCAGGAGACACTAAGAGAGAGTGAGAGAGAGATAAAAGAGAGGCTGTGTTGTAGCAGGAGATTTGTCTAATTTGGATCCTCACTCACACACACACACACGACACCACTCTCTATGTATAATCCAATCACACACTCAAATTCATTTTTACGAGGCGAGAGCGAGAGCAATTCTTTTGATATGAATATTGTACGTTTTTTTTAAAAAAAAATTTCTCTCTGTTTGTCTTAACACAAAACACGATTTTTTTAGCAAAATTTTCTGTTTCTAGGAAAATTTACATTTTTTTCTCTATCCTTTTCGTTTTTTTACACATGGGTCTGCAAATCTAACTGAAATCAGACCACACACAACTAACAAACACATGATCGCATGCTTTTGTTTGGTGTTGTTGATGAATGATGAAATAGCAATTTCGAGTTTTGAAGATACATGTCTTGTGATTTTGACTTGTTAGCAGGAAAATATTAAAGGGGTCAAATTCCTATTAACACAGTGTATAAAACTAATATTACGCGGTGTGTATAAAACTATCTACGAGGTGGGGTGAATAGATTTTAATCCAATTGTTACCAATTTCGTAATTAGTCAATTTTACAAAAATAACCCCAATCTAATCAAAGCAATAAATCAAGTGTAAAGTGCGGAATTTAAATAACACTTGATTTTTACGTGGGAACCTTCAACAAGGAAAAACCACGGGTCGAATCCACTACAAGAAATTTAGTTTACGACAACATTCAATTGACAACATACATAAGATATACGTTCCGAAAAGTCACCTACCGCAATACACATAAATTGTGTGTTGTGGGAGTGACTTATGGCAACACACAAATGTATGTTGTCAATACTAAGACATATACGACAACACACAATCGATAGATATTGTGAAAAGTAACTTATTGCAACATACATTGTACGTTATTAAAAAAACATAATATATAACAACGCACAAATTTCACGTGTTGTTAAAAAAGTAAGTATTTAGCAACACACAACTTCGTGTGTTGTCAAATTACTGGGATTCGGCAACACACATCTTTACAAGTTGTTATAAAGCTAGTATTTAGCAACACACATCTTCGCGTGTTGTTAAAAAGTTAGTATTTAGCGACGCACAACTTCGAAAGTTGTTAAAACTTTAGGATTTAACAACGCACATCTTCGTATGTTGTTATGTTGTTAAAAGTCATGTATTCTGCAACATTCTATTATTGTATATTTTGTATATTGTCGTGAAGATATCTTTAGCAATATATATTTTTGTATGTTGGCGAAGAGATATCATTAACATCATATGTTTTTGTATGTTGTTGTAGATATATCTTTAGCAACATACATTTTTTTGTATGTTATCGTAGAGTGACAATTAACAATATATATTTTTTGTATGTTGTGGTAGAGATAACATTAGCAACATACATTTGTATGTTGTCAAAAGTCTATTTTTTTTTTTTTTTTTTTAACTAAGTCTACTGTTTTTTTAACAATATTTTATCCATATTAACAAAAGTCTATTAAATTATTAAATTTTTTTAAACGTTAATTTAAAAAAATAATAATGGTGTTGTTATCACTTATAAAATTATTTTCTACAATAATTTAATCTAACCACTTTAATTTAAAAATTAGAAATTCATTTATAAATAGAGAACTATATGTATATTAACAATATATAGAAAGATATATAACAATAACTAAATTATTATATTCTAATTTATTATTTTGATTTTTTAGATCTTTAAATCTATTTAATCTCATGTATTCTTGTTCATTGCAGAATATATATAAACATTTAAGGAGTCATGAAATTATAAGTTGAACATTCTATTTTGATGTTGTTGTATGTGTCTTGTTAGTGCCAACAAATGTTTGTACATTGATGTAAATCACTTTCATAATACACATTTTTTATGCGTTGCGGTAGGTGACTTTTGACAACATGCATTTTTAATTATTAAGTTGTCAAAAGTCTTATTTTATTTATTTTAATTATTATTATTAACATTATTTTCTTATTGACAAATGTTTTCTAAATTATTAAATTTATTTAAATATTAATTTTTAAAAATAATGGTGTTTCTATCTCTCGTAAAATTATTTTTTACACAAATTTAAGCTGGCCACTTTTTAAAATTAGAACAATATTTATCCAAAAATATTACCAGAAAAATAATGTTAGAATGCAAAAAATAAATAAATAAATAAATTGCACAAATGATGAGGTATGTGAGATGCCAAGATTCTGAAAATCATGAAATTATAGTGTGAGTGATATGATCTTTCTATTTTTTGAAGTATTACAAAAATTCGGAGTTTTTTTTTAAGAAGTGGAAGAACTCGAACTCGTAACCTTGTGATACAGGTGTGAGAGGCATATCATTAGACCATATTCATCTCATCGAGTATATGATATGATCTCGACAACTCATATGTCATATATTTTTGACATGATTTTGAACAAATATTTTTGACAGTCTAGCATCACTCATTACCATAATGAGTTTAAATTATCAAGTAATAAAAATATTAAGTTGTTAAATAAAATATTAATTAAAAAATTAATAAATAATTAATATCATATATAGGTTATATATAAATAAGTTTATAATAATATCAAAGTCAAACTTGCAGCAAAATGGTAAGGCATCCACTCTCATTTATAAAGACCATGGTTCAATTCTTCTCCCATGCAAAGTTAAATGTGCCATTATCAATTGGGCCATATGTCCAATGGTAGTTGGTGGGGGTGTATGAGGCGAGCCAATTTTTTAAATATTTTTTTTCATAGGCTACGACAACGCACAATGCGTGTTGCTGTAACTGTCTAAGGCAACACATAGTGCGTGTTGCTGTAAATGTTTAAGACAACATCTGCGAACAAAGCCAACGTATGTTGTCTTTTATTTACCACAACTCACTCAGTGAGCTGTCTTAAATGTTTAAGACAACGTCTAACGTGTGTTGTCTTTTATCTACCGCAACGCACATAGTATGTTGTCTTTGTGCTAAGACAACTCACGCTGCATGTTGCGGAAAGCTTTTGGACTTTTGGCAACAGTCGCGTCAGCAACATACAGTCGCGTGTTGCAAAAAGTTTTAACAACATATTTTGCGTGTTGTCGTAGACCAAATTTCTTGTAGTGAATCCACTAATTGCAATGGTGTTTACAACCTAGGATGACCTGAACCTCTCACGGTCTCTAACCCATCACCACTACCCGTAGGCCTGTAAAAGTGAACCTAGTCTAATTTGTGCCTAACCAACCTTAGCCATAAGACTACTTCTCAATGAAGAGATTAAATAGCCTATGTGAATATAAATTATATTCAAAATGCAAATAGAGCTAGGGAACACTAAATGCTTATCTAGGATTATAAGATGACAATTAAATCAATCCTAGATATCAAATGATATATGTCATGGCATAAAGCTTAGCTAACTTAGATTAAACAATCCTAGGTATAGCTATCACAATACAGCACCCAATCAAAACAACACAACAATCTCTATCTTGTATAATAGAATATAATCTAAGAACATACAAGTAATTAAAGAGATGTCTTGTTAAGTAAAACACTAAGATTAGATGAAATTAATGAAAAATATACCAAGAGATGTGTATTGAGTAAGACCCATGCAAGCAAGCATCCTAGATATGCTAGAAGATGCTAGATGAAGTTTTGAAGCATATGAGAATGGTTTTTGAGTGTTTAGAGAATCAAATGAGCAACCTTTGTGCTTTTTCTCTTAAGTCTCTCTATATTTCTCTTTAGGGTTCATAAAATGCAAGAGTTGAATTCAGGGAAAGAGATAACGATGTATTTACAGATATCAAAAATAGGGTAGGTGAAAAAACAAGTTTGCCCCTGAAACGCGCCATCAGTAGTTTCAAAACTGCCGATACAACCGCCGAATTGAATCCTGAGAGAACAGGGGATCATCAACGGTTTCATAACCGCTGATCACAACGGTAAAAATAAACCCGAGAGATAAAATTGATCAAGTCTAAACGGTGGTTTCAAACGGTGGTCATGGCCACCCATCATAACCGTAGAAATGCTCCAGAACCTTCTAGACTCAAACGACGGTTTCATTCGGTGGTCGTCTAATTGTGGTGAAACCAAAGGAGAAGCCAAGAGCTTTCTCCTAAGCCGATCCTCGTGCTAAATCAAGCACACTATTGTGCATGTGGGACGTTTCCGAACAATGTTTATGAAACGAATTACTAGACACACTAACACACAACAAAACACAATAACAAAGTGCAAGTGTGAAATGTGACATGTGAAGAGAATGCACACAAGAGCAATGCACACATATGCAATCATGACAAGTGTGTGTGTGCAACTAAATCTCTTCAAAGAAAACTAAACACTAGAGATATACCTTTGGAGTGCTTATCACCTTGAGGTATTGAGAGGGCCTTTGAGCTTGATCATCAATCACCTAAGCTACCCTTACAATTCAAACCCCAATTGTGGTTTGTCACCGAAATAAGCCAATCAAACTTTGAGGAACTTACAAGAAATAACGTTGTTTTATTGATAAAAGATACACAATTTAAATGACACAATGGTGCAATACAAATGGTGATTTCTAGGAGGTTTAGGTATGGAGTTTCCAGACACAATTGGTGATGGCAATCTCGTGATAGTCGATAAGTGGAAAAAGCTGTAAGGTGTAGGTCGAAAGTATGATTTTCGATCCCCTCTCTTTCGAGAGTCTTGAATTATTTATAGGCCCCTTTTTTCTTGCCCATTACTCTGATAATTAATCAATCAATTAGGCAATCAACGAGAAATTAATGGTGGCCTTGTTTCAGGTGCGAGAAAGATTCCCATAATCCTTCCTTGGTGATCTTGACGGAGTTGACTATTCCCATTCAAAGTGGAGCTTTAAAGGTGGCAGGAGAAGTCAACTTTCATTGTATTTAAATGTTGGCATATACCGTCTTTCTTGTAGCATGCTTCTGGTTGCTTGGTGTATCGGTCTATTTCTTCCTTGATAGTCTTCCTTTCGTCTTGGTCTTCCATTGTCTGGTAGACTGGCTTTAGGAGGGATCAGGGTATCCTGGTACCCTGCATTTTACTGGACTGTGGTAACAGTACTTTCCAAGTATCGAGGTATCGGGGTATCGGGGTAATGGGATACCGGGTCAATGCAGTAGCAGGGTACCGAGATAATGTAGCAATGGAGTCTCAAGGACCTTGTGTAAGGTTCATGATTTGTATTGGCTTGATTCCATTGCAAAACACTCTATATTTGTATTAGTTGTTGCTTAGGATATTCTTTGAAGAAAGGAAGCTTAAAAAGTGAAGAGCAACGTCTAGTGCAAAAGTCGTCTTCAAGAGGTGAAAAGCGTCAAAGGTATATCTTGACTTCTATCCTCTTGCAAGGCGTTAGCGCACACACACACAATTCATACATGTGTGTCCCTGCATCATGGTTCAAACATTTGGTATAACACATTCACACATTTCATAGTATGCTCATGCATTAATCTTGTATAGACAAACATTGTGGAATTGCATGCTTTGTGACTATCTCTTCGATATGGCATGCTTGTGTGAATATGTGTTTATTTGTTTGTGTATTTTGTGTTTTGGACTTGAACATGTTCTTATTTTATACCTTATTGAGTTTCGGTCATTTCGGTTACTCATTCATAAGGTTTCGAGTCCAAACGATGTAGCTACGCTACTTTTCGTTCTCATTCGTTGAGTTGACTTCATCGTAATTTTCTGAGATGATTTCTCAACCATTTTTCAAATTTGTGTAGTCGTCGTCGTGCGTGAGAGAGTCACGATTCGTAATCCAAAAACGGATTCAAAATCGGAGTTCGGATGCCTAAGATACCGCTGAAGAACCGAGAAAGCGCGTGAGAGAGGTCTGTGGCCGTGAGGCCACTTGTCCCACGCCGTGAGGGAGGCCGTGGGCCCCACGGCCAGAGGGGATCTCTGCCCCCGTAAGGCCTACGCGCCCCCCACGGGGTGGGTGACGTGGCCCTCTCTTATTGGCCCTGAAAACTCTTCTCTCTCCTCCTTTTAAACTCTTCTCCTTCCCTCCACATGTGTTGAAGAACTTGAAGAACATTTCCACGAAATTCTGCAGTTTTCTTCACAATTTTAGTTTTAGTATTTGGTCATATCCTTCTCATACGAACTCGAAATCAATCGATTCAAAAGCAAAAATTGTTGGTCTTGAGGAGAGCTACAAACCCCAAGCATTTTCAGAGGGAGCTGACTTCGTCATTGTTCCCAACAGCCTGATCTTCAGTACGGGGTCAAGGTTGTTTGTTCAACTTCTTCTTTTTCAATTTCATCTTTGATCATCTCTTGATTCTTACTATTTGA
Source organism: Acer yangbiense (assembly GCA_008009225.1). Lineage (NCBI taxonomy): Eukaryota > Viridiplantae > Streptophyta > Magnoliopsida > Sapindales > Sapindaceae > Acer > Acer yangbiense. Next base: position 32,788,568 of record CM017761.1, on the reverse strand, counting down.
TTGATGAAATTTGTTGAGAAGTATGTTAGATCATATGCTAGGGGTGTTTGATCATTTGTCAATTGAGTTTTAGCTTTGTGATTTCTCTTGAACATATATGTGCTAAACTTGATTTTGTTTGAAATTGATTCTAGAAAATGTATATATGATGTGTCTCATATTCTTTTCTATGTTCTATTTCATGATCTAAGAACTAGGTTTTTAGTGTGATATATTGAATAATCATACCTTGTTCTTATTGATTTGCATGTCTTGATTTCTAGATAATCTTGTGATTGTGTGTTGAAAGCATACTTTAGATTGTCATTGAACATGTACATTTTGCTTGATTGATCATCTAGCTTAATTTGATTGTGTTTGCATTATTTGTGTCACTTAAGATCATAGCCTTGCATTAGGTTGAAGTCTCTAGCAAAGTGAGTGAAGCTTTGTGGATAGAGCAAGGAAGTCTTGATTAGAGTTGGGAGGACTCGGATAATCAAGCAAGGAAAACTTGTCTAGGGCCGGGAGGACCCGGATAGGCAAGCAAGAAATCTTCCTAGAGACGTGAGCGCCTTGGATAGGAAGTTGCTTTCTAGAGGTGTGGGATACATCTCGGATAGGAAGTAGGCTTGGTGATTCACTAGCCCGAGGGTAGATTAGGAGTTGATAGCTTGAGCGGATATCATGAGTTGATATCTTGAGTGTGTAAGTCATTTTTCACATAGTGGATTGCTTCGCCGGTGGTTGTGGTATCAACCCGTGGATGTTTCCTTTTTGAGGTTTTACCATGTAAAAATACTTGTGTTCATTTTTGTTTTACATTTCTCTATCTTCCATATCTTACATTGATTGCATATCTTGTAAATTGATTAACTCTTGTATTAGTGAAATCAATTCATTTACTAAATCTTATCAAGTGTGCATTTTCTTGGTTATATTCCGCATCATTTTTAAATTGGAAGAATTTGAGTAAATACCTATTCACCCCCCCCCCCCCCCCCCCCCCCCCCCCTCTCTCTCTCGGTATATTTTACACTACTACTTAAGGGAAATTTCAACTTGACTTCTCTTTTTCCTGGTACTTGGGGATCTAGACCCCCTTGATCTTGATTTGGATTTGCAGAAAGTCTATCTGGACATATTTTCCTCTCGGGGTAGCGGGATACTTCTTGTAGTGTCTTCCTACTTCAAATATTCTTGGTCTCGATAGAAAATTCTTCTTTCAACCCCTGCCATTTTTGGCTTTTAACATAAGTACCCGCTGACTTGAACACCGGTACATAGCCGGGGTTAGGGTCAGGATACTTGGATCATTTGAAGGATTTTTCCTATCCTATCTAGCTGGTTTTCCACTGTTTTGGAGGAAGTCCTCCTTTGGCACGCTTGTATTAAATGAATGATCTACGAGTCAAGCTAAGAGTGGTCTGCTCGTTTAAATGGGCCGTTTTTTGGAGCGATTTTCTTAAAATCGTCTGTTAGGACTTTGAGTCATGTTGGCACTATTCTATATCAAAAACAACATTTTCTTTGTATTGATTAGTTGTCTAGAATTCTCGGTTTAACAAGTTTCAAGGAAATTGAGCAACACATCAAGCAAAGTAAAACCTTCAAGAGGAAAAAGCATCAAAGGTATACTTAGACCTCTATCCTCTTGCAAGGCCTTTAGGCATACACACACAATTCATTCATAAGTGTCCTTACATCATTGTACACCATTTATATAACACATTCACATGTGAAAGTAATAACAATAACGCTCGGTGTGTTCTAAATATTATCTAGGGGGGGGGGGGGGGGGGGGGGGGGGAGGGGTGAATAGATTTGAACTATTATTACCCAATTTTCGCATGCAAGTCATTTTTACGAAATTGCCCCTACTAGTCAAAAATACAAGCAAGTGTAATATAGTGCGGAATTTAAAAACACTTGATGTATACGTGGAAACCCAACCACTGGGAAAAACCACGGGCTGTTTAGTGCGCCACACTCGGACCTCGAAATCCACTAATTGAAATGGAGTTTACAACCTATGTAGACCTCGTCTAACACTCCGGTCAATAACCCCCCACTTCTACCACTCGAGCCTTTAAAAGTGGCTATAGTCCAATTGCTTGAGGCCTAAGCAATCTTAGCCTCAAGACTTAATTCTCTAAAAAGAGATTATGCAACCTATGTGAATATATATGAATATTCAAATAACAAACAAGGCTAGGTAACCTTAGATGCTTATCTAGGATGATGATATAATCAATTTAATCAACCCTAGATATCAATTGCTAAATGACATGTCAAATAGCTTAGCTAATCAAGATTAGTCAAAAACCTAATTAGCTATCACAAAACAACACTCAATTAATTCATCACAATTAATTCTCTAATCTTGTATTTATCATATGATCAAAAACATACAAGTAATTAAAAGAGAATATGCTTGATAGTAAAATACTAAAATAAGATGAAATTAATCAAAATCTTACCAAGCATGTTGTGATGATGCAAACCCAATCATAGATGAATGCAAGATGAACTTTGATGCAAAAATGATTTGATTTGAGTGTTTAAAGGTGAGTTCTTGATTTGATTTTTTCTCAAAAATCTCTCTTTGAAGTTTAGGGTTCTAAAGACTCAAAGAACTTGATCAGAGAATGAGAAAGTAAGATATTTATAGACATCAAGAATTGGGCATGTGAAAAGACAAGTTTACCCTTGAAACGCACTGATTGATGGTTTCAATCGGTTGCCAGGCCGCCGATCATAACCGACGAATTGAACCTGAGAAGAACAGGGGAACAACGGCGGTTTCATTCGGCGGTTTCGTGACCGCCGATCCAACCGCCGAATCAAACCCGAGATATTAAATCGATCAGGTATGAACGGCGGTTTCGAAAGGGCGGTCGTGACCGCAGAATTGCTCCAGACACTTCTGGATGCAAATGGCGGTTTCATTCGGCAGCCAAGCCGCCGATCACCAACAATGGTGAAAACCAAAGAGAAGCCAAGGGCATTCTCCGTGGGCGATCTTCGCGCGAAACCAAGCACTTATTAGTGCAAGCGCGAACGTTTCCGAACAATGTCGGGAAACGAATTACTAAGCACATATACACACAACAAGATATCAAACAAAGTTGAAAGTAAATAACAATAAACGCTCGGTCTGTATGGTAAATATTATCTAGAGGGGGGGTGAATAGATTTTAACTATTATTACCCAATTTTCGTATGCAAGTCAATTTTACGAAAATGCCCCTACTAGTCAAAAATACAAGCAAGTGTAATATAGTGCGGAATTTAAATAACACTTGATGTATACGTGGAAACCCAACCACTGGGAAAAACCACAGGCTGTTTAGTGCGCCACACTCGGACCTCGAAAACCACTAATCGAAATGGAGTTTACAACCTATGTAGACCTCGTCTAACACTCCGGTCAATAACCCCCCACTTCTACCACTCGAGCCTTTAAAAGTGGCTCTAGTCCAATTGCTTGAGGCCTAAGCAACCTTAGCCTCAAGACTTAATTCTCTAAGAAGAGATTATGCAACCTATGTGAATATGTATGAATATTCAAATAACAAACAAGGCTAGGTAACCTTAGATGCTTATCTAGGATGATGAGATAATCAATTTAAATCAACCCTAGATATCAATTGCTAAATGACATGTCAAATAGCTTAGCTAATCAAGATTAATCAAAAACCTAATTAGCTATCACAATACAACACTCAATCAATTCATCACAATTAATTCTCTAATCTTGTATTTATCATATGATCAAAAACATACAAGTAATTAAAAGAGAATATGCTTGATAGTAAAATACTAAAATAAGATGAAAATAATCAAAATCTTACCAAGCATGTTGAGATGATGCAAACCCAATCATAGATGAATGCAAGATGAACTTTTATGCAAAAAAGATTTGATTTGAGTGTTTAAATGTGAGTTCTTGATTTGATTTTTTCTCAAAAATCTCTCTTTGAAGTTTAGGGTTCTAATGACTCAAAGAACTTAATCATAGAATGAGAAAGTAAAATATTTATAGACATCAAGAATTGAGCTTGTGAAAAGACAAGTTTGCCCCTGAAACGCACCGATCAGCGGTTTCAATAGCGGCCAGGCCGCCGATCATAACCGCCGAATTGAGCCCGTGAAGAACAGAGCATCAACGGCGGTTTCATTCGGCGGTTTCGTGACTGCCGATCCAACCGCTGAATTAGACCGAGAGATTACAAATGATCAGGCGGTTTCGAACGGCGGTCGTGACTGCCGATCGTGACCGCATAATTGCTTCAAACCTCTGTTGATTGAAACGGCGGTTTGATTCGGCGGCGAGGCCGCCGATCACCAACAATGGTGAAAACCAAGGAGAAGCCAAGGGCATTCTCCGTGGGCGGTCTTCGCGTAAAACCAAGCACACATACGTGTGAGCGCGGACGTTTCCGAACACTATCGGGAAACGAATTACTAAGCATATATACACACGACAAGATATAAAGCAAAGTGCTAGTGTGTAAAGTGGCATGTGAAGAGTATGCACACAAATGCAAGTATGCTAAGTGTGTGTGTGCTTACTAAATCTCTTCAAAGAAAAATCAAGCACAAGAAATTATACCTTTGGCGTGCTTGTCCCTTGAGGTCTTGAAAGGGCCTTCAAACATGAAGTTCAAACACCTAAACTACCCTTACATAATCAACCCCAACATGTGATTTGTCCACGAAATAAGCCAATCAATATATGGGAATCCCTACAAAAGTGCTAGTGTGTAAAGTGACATGTGAAGAGTATGCACACAAGATCAAGTATGCTAAGTGTGTGTGTGCTAACTAAATCTCTTCAAAGAAAACCAAGCACTAGAAATTATACCTTTGGCGTGCTTGTCCCTTAAGGTCTTGAAAGGGCCTTCGAGCATGAAGTTCAATCCTAAACTACCCTTACATTATCAACCCCAACATGTGGTTTGTCCATGAAATAAGCCAATCAATATATGAGAATCCTTACAATCTCTCCCTTTGGCTTTTTCGTGACAAAACCACTACTCACATTGATTCCTCACAACATAATAGAAACTATAAGTCTACTATGATTTTTTACTTTACAAAGAGATATATAAAATTAATCTTGAAGTCTTCAATCTCAAGTAGAACAATCAATCCCTGAAAGCAAGGTTTCTATACTTTCCAATTTAAGTAAAAAGTGAGATGAATCAAGTGAGAATAAAAACAAGCATTTGCATTCTAAGAATTTAAGCACAACTACAACATCATGCAATGCTCCCCCTCAAAGGGTTTCTCCCCCTCAATGTGTTGTCTTCCCAACATGCATAATTGCTATCACAATTTGCAACTCCCCTTACCACCATTCTACTCCCCCTTTTTGTCATGATATAGGCAAAGGAGTAGTTCCCAACCGGGTCACTTAGCAAAGAGAGATAGTAGCATACTATATACTTGCATAATCATATAATCCACTTTATGCAACTCAATCAATTGGAGAGAAATAAGGAAATTTATTTTAAAATAAATGTGTGAATCAAAACATGCTTTGCAAACAAGACATGTAGCATTCAAGTCCAAAATACAATGGTATTTGGCAAAGCAAACGACAAAGGTTTCTAATAAGAATTCAAACGAATTTCACCAATGTCATGAGAGAAGCAAGGATATAGAGTTTTCATTGATTTTAATTTATGAGCAACTATATCCATCTTTATAAGCCAAACATGTCATGAGCAACTTTGCACCCTATTTGATTTTTCCGGGAATGAAACCCGTATGATATTAGACATGTTCAACAAATAAAGAAGGAGAGACATTTGGATTTTAAAATCCTTTGAACGGATACAAGATCCTTTATTCATTAAGAGTCGCATAAGCTTTTTCACACAAGTTTTGCATTTAAAAAAATTGCAATCATCAATTCATGCTTTGTCATTTGAGCATGTCATTTGAATTTCATGCTTTTCATATGTCATTAGCATGTTATAAAAACAACTCATGATTTTCATATGTCATTAGCATGTTATTAAAGAATCATCATGTCATGGAGATAACTATAGGTCATTCATATCATACTTCCTATGTAAATCTCCTAGTCCAAAAATGCATGTTTGAACATAAATATGACATGGATTGTAGACAAGCATGGTTAACACTTATGGAATTGAAAACATATATACATATGTGCAACCAAGCTTACTCAAGCAATCAACAAATAAGCATAAGATTTTTCAAATATTTGCATGCAACAAGTATACATTAGCTCTCTTTGCTTGAGTTCCCCATATGGGGTCATTATTATACTTCATCAATGAAGGTCATGAGGTCCAATTGACCTCCCAAGTCCATTTGACTTGGTTGAACCTATTTGAGACTTGTTAGTCTCATAGCAAGCGGGTTCATTTTTCCTTATCCACATAGATATGACATTTTTCTTCCTAGTGGACAATGGTTCAAGAGTACTAGAAATAATAGGATCATGAACATGAATATTTTCCTTCCTATTAGCATGCATTCTAGCTCTTGTCATTCTCTTTTCAATCATGCTTTTGATTCTACATAATTTAATGAAATGAAAGAAATTTGGTCTAATGTGACCATCAATACCACAAAAGTGACATGTAGGGATAAATTTAGAATTCATACCATGTCCTTGTACATGCATAGGAGCCTTCCCATGACTTTATGGTTGAGCGGGATCAAATCTTCTTTGTTGTTGAACCAGTCTAGCTTGCTTCCTTGATCCATTTTGCATGATTGGCCTCTTCACTTAATGAATTTGAGTGTGAGGGAAGATAGGTTGAGGAACTTTTTGAGCTTGAGGTTGTCTCCTTGGAGCTTCCTTCACATCTGCACTTCTTGAACATTGTCCTATATTGATTTTCTTCCTAGGTATGTGCACCGGTGAGGTTCATTCTTGCCCAAACTCTTGACAAAGATGGTCTTGGTTGGAGTAGTGATCTCCTTGCTTACTTCATACCCAATACCTCTCTTGTCACAAGGGTTCTTTCCACTACCAAGAATGTGGTCAAGTTTCTTGGTGCTTGTAGTCATCCTAGTCAATGACTCTATAGCTTCAACAAGCTCTCTCTTCAACCCTTCTTCATTCCTCTTAGACATAGCTAGCTCATCCCTTAGCTTGTCTTCAATCTTCTTGGATACCTTCACTTGTTTACTTAAGTGGTCATTATGTGTTGAAAGTTCTAGATTTTCATCCTCTAAAATCTTCAACTTTCTATTGTTCTTCTCCAATGAACTTTCACACTTGACTATAAAGTCATTAACATCCATTTTCTCTACACTTCCATTTGTAGAGTTAGATGAGGAGTCATCTTCACTTAAGTTATCTTTTCCACTCTCCATCTCTCTTATGGAGTCATTTCTCTCATTAAGACCTTCACCTTGGTCTCTTGAGTCAATAAGAGCCATATCCCAATGAGTAGCTTCCCCTATCACCTCTAGAGCTACTTCTTCATCTTTTTCTTCTATGGGATCACTAGTCAAGGCTTTCTTACCAACAACTTTATCTTCTACACAAGTGGCCTCAAATGCCGTGTAGTCAATGGTAAGTTCATCATCACTTGATGACTTGTCTCCCTTTTCGGAGTCATCACTTTCACTCCACGTGGCGGCCATCACTTTTGCCATCTTATTCTTCAAATTCCCACAATCGGGTGAGATGTGTCCTATACCGCCACACTCATAGCATTGGACCCCTTTCTTTTCATTCTTCTCTTGCCTAGGCTTAAGACTCTTGAAGGGAGCCTTTTTCTTCAAGTCTTGGCCTTTGGATCCAAAGCCCTTCTTCTCGAACTTGACGAATTTCTTGAATCTTCTAAGCAACAATGCCTTGTCTTCGTCCTAGTCACCTTTTTCCTCCTTCACAACCTTGGAAGCTTTCAAAGCAATTCCTTTTTGCTTTTTAGGAGGTGAAATGCTAGGAGCCTTCCTAGATTCATAGGCGAGGAGTCTTCCAATTACCTCGCTCGGCTTCATATCCTTGTAAGTGCTATTTTCCTCTAAAGCAATCACCTTTTATTCAAACCTAGCAGGGAGAGACCTCATAATTTTCTGCTTAACTCTCCTGTCCGAATAAGGATCACCGAGTTGATGGCTTTGATTCACAATATCCATCAACTTGACTTCAAAGTCATTGAAGCACCCGTCCTCCTCCATCTTAAGCAACTCAAATTGCGTTTGAAGGACTTGTAGCTTGGAATCCTTAACCACATCGATTCCTTCATGTGCAACCTCTAGGATATCCCATGCCTCCTTAGCTTTCCTAGTGTTCTAAATCAGTTTGTACTGATTTTCATCCACTACACATAGAAGAGCATGCCATGCCTTCCTATTCCATTTTGAAGTCTCAAACTCTTCAGGTGACCACTGAGTCTTAGGCTTGAGTACTTCTTCTCCACCACTCGTGAGAGTCATCATAGGAGGTGCATACCCATATTCAATTGCCATCCATGCCCTATCATGGATTTGGCACACATATGCCTCCATCTTGCCTTTCCATGAGGCATAATTCACACCGGTGAGGAGAGGAGGCCGTGTGCTTGAAGCACCCTCATGGTTGCCACCGAATCCACTCATTGTATCAAATGAATGAATGAAATGTATGCAAAATGTATGAATGAGCAAAAATCACACAAATGCACAACACACCTAAAATGAGCTAGGATCACCTAAGTATATCTAGGAACCCGCTCTGATACCAATTGAAAGTAATAACAATAACGCTTAGTGTGTTCTAAATATTATCTAGAGGGGGGGTGAATAGATTTGAACTATTATTACCCAATTTTCGCATGCAAGTCATTTTTACGAAATTGCCCCTACTAGTCAAAAATACAAGCAAGTGTAATATAGTGCGGAATTTAAAAACACTTGATGTATACGTGGAAACCCAACCACTGGGAAAAACCACGGGCTGTTTAGTGCGCCACACTCGGACCTCGAAATCCACTAATTGAAATGGAGTTTACAACCTATGTAGACCTCGTCTAACACTCCGGTCAATAACCCCCCACTTCTACCACTCGAGCCTTTAAAAGTGGCTCTAGTCCAATTGCTTGAGGCCTAAGCAATCTTAGCCTCAAGACTTAATTCTCTAAGAAGAGATTATACAACCTATGTGAATATATATGAATATTCAAATAACAAACAAGGCTAGGTAACCTTAGATGCTTATCTAGGATGATGATATAATCAATTTAATCAACCCTAGATATCAATTGATAAATGACATGTCAAATAGCTTAGCTAATCAAGATTAGTCAAAAACCTAAATAGCTATCACAAAACAACACTCAATTAATTCATCATAATTAATTCTCTAATCTTGTATTTATCATATGATCAAAAACATACAAGTATTTAAAAGAGAATATGCTTGATAGTAAAATACTAAAATAAGATGAAATTAATCAAAATCTTACCAAGCATGTTGTGATGATGCAAACCCAATCATAGATGAATGCAAGATGAACTTTGATGCAAAAAGGATTTGATTTGAGTGTTTAAAGGTGAGTTCTTGATTTGATATTTTCTCAAAAATCTCTCTTTAAATTTTAGGGTTCTAAAGACTTAAAGAACTTGATCAGAGAATGAGAAAGTAAGATATTTATAGACATCAAGAATTGGGCATGTGAGAAGACAAGTTTTCCCTTGAAACACATCGATCGGCGGTTTCAATCGGCGGCCAGGCCGCCGATCATAACCGCTGAATTGAACCCGAGAAGAACAGGGGAACAATGGCGGTTTCGTGACCGCCGATCCAACCGCTGATCCAACCGCTGAATCAAAACCGAGAGATTAAAATCGATCAGGTATGAATGACGGTTTCAAACGGCGATCGTGATCGTAGAATTACTCTAGATACTTCTAGATGCAAACGGCGGTTTCATTTGGCGGCCAGGCCGCCGATCACCAACAATGGTGAAAACCAAGGAGAAGCCAAGGGCATTCTCCGTGGGCGGTCTTCACGCGAAATCAAGCACTCGTTAGTGCAAGCGCGGATGTTTCTGAACAATGTCGGGAAACGAATTACTAAGCACATATACACACAATAAGATATCAAACAAAGTGCTAGTGTGTAAAGTGACATGTGAAGAGTATGCACACAAGATCAAGTATGCTAAGTATGTGTGTGCTAACTAAATCTCTTCAAAGAAAACCAAGCACTAGAAATTATACATTTGGCGTGCTTGTCCCCTGAGGTCTTGAAAGGGCCTTCGAGCATGAAGTTCAATCCTAAACTACCCTTATATTATCAACCCCAACATGTGGTTTATCCACGAAATAAGCCAATCAATATATGGGAATCCTTTCAACATGTTTTAGTATGCTCATGCATTGAACTTATATTGGCATACATTGTAGAATTGCATGTTCAAGGACTATGTCTAGGAAATGGTATACTTGTGTGATCTTGTGTTTATATGTTTGTGTGTTATTGTTTTTGGACTTGAACATGATCTCATATCATTCCTTATTGAGTCCCGATCATTTCGGTTACTCATTCATTAGGTTTCGAGTCCAAACGATGTAGCTAAGCTACACTACTTTACGCTCTCATTCGTTGAGTTGTCTTCGTCGTCATTTTCCGAGATGAATTCTCAACCTTTGTCAAAGTTTCTTAGTCTTCATTATGCGTGAGGGAGTCACAATTTGTAATCTAAAGACGAATTCAAAATAGGAGTTCAGATGCCCGAATACGGCTGAAGAACGCGAGAGGAGCATGAGGGAGGCATAAATTGGCTAAAGGCCATTTTGGGGTGCTGGCCGTGAGGCTCACGGGCTTAACACCTCTCTGCCCCCATGAGGCTCATGCACCCCTCACAGGGTGGTGAGGTAGTAGTCCCTGATTGGTCCAGAAATCCCTCTCTTTCATCTCTTTTAAATATCTCATTTCCCCCATTTCATTCTAAGAAGAAAATTTGAAAAAGAGAAGTACATAATTTTCTCTCCAATTTGTCCCAACTTCTAAACACCATAACTTTCTCATTCGGACTCCGAATTGAGTGATTCAAGTTGGAGAATCTTCATATTCCAGTCCTCTACCTTCTCCAAAAAAGGTTTGCAGCTGTTTGATCACGTTTTGTGGTGGTTCTTTACTCCAAATCGAAAATGCACGGGATTCCTAGGTATTGAACTAATCTTTGAGTTTTCATCTTTTTAAACCTTCAATTACCTTGGGTTTTCTTATTCTATATGTATGTGTATGTATGATGAATACTATTGAGAAAGATAGCTTCATAATCAAACCTAATCAAGTCTAATTAGAGACAAATGTGAACTAGTTTTCTATGATTCTAGTTTTTCACATGTTTGAGAGTTGTATTGTGATTAGTTTGATATCTAGGGTTATTTGTGATTTGATTGATTCATTTTATGATTAATAACCTTACTATGTGCTTGGATCCTTTAATTGAATACATTCTAGGATTAGCACATTTGACTTTGTGTTTAGAGCTAACTAGGATTTAATTGATTATTCATTATATCCTTGCTCTAAATACTTGATAGAATATTCGATGAATACATTTTGTGGTTCTAGCATTTTTTGTTGTTTGTGTTCTAAAGTCTTGAATATATGTTTAATGAACATGCTTTGTTTTCAAGCTTTAGTAACATGAATAGAATCTAGGATTTGGCATGTTTTTGGTGTTTTGAATGCTCTAGATTTTTGTTCATGTTTAAGGTCTAGACAACTTTGTTTTGTAAACTTTGTTGCCTATGTCTAGATCCTCATGGAGTGTACCTTATCTATACATTTCATATGCTCATGCATCATTTTGTGTGTTGTTATGTTTTGAATCATAAACTAGAAAAATATACATTGTGTGCTCATTGATTATTTCTAGTTTCCATAGGATGTATTGATCATATATTCTATATTGCATGTGTTTACATCATTTGCATCACTTAGATCATTTGCCTTGCAAAAGGTGGAAGTCTCATCTTGGAGTGAGTGAAGCTTCAACTTGAGCATTAAGTCTTAGCTAGGAGTGTGATACTCTGGATGGTTGAGCTAGGGAAGCTTAACTAGGATCTTGGTGATCCGAATGGCTAAGCAAGAAGTCTTGACTAGAGTCGGGAGGACTCAGATGGTTAAGCTAGGGAGGCTTAACTAGGATCTTTATGATCCGGATAGTCAAGTAAGAAATCTTCCTAGAGACATGAGCGTCTTGGATAGAAAGTTGCTTCCTAGAGGTGTAGGACACATCTCGGATAGAAAGTAGGCTAGGTGATTCACTAGGCCCGAGGGTAGACTAGGAGTTGATAGCTTAGGGTGGATATCATGTGTTGATAGCCTTGAGTGTGTAAGTCATTTTCATCATAGTGAATTGCTTTGCTGGTGTTTGTGGATTCAACCTTTGGATGTTTCCTCTTCGGAGGTTTACCACGTAAAAATCAATGTGTCAAATGTCTCTTTCTCTATCTCTTTATATTTGTATGTATGATCAATATAACTTGTTTAAGCTCTTCATTTCCTCACATCCTTGTAAACAAGTTATTCATAAAGAAAGAGTTGCACACATTGTTTGTTAAATCAACATTTGTTTCTTATATCTTGTAAGTGTTTGAACATTGTATCTTGTGATTCTATATTAAGTTGTAAAGTTCTACTGAGTGAATTTTCATTATAATATTCAAAGTACAACTTGTGGAATTTTCTCTTCATTGAATATACTTGTATATGAGATAAATTGTTTCTTGGTATATGTTTTGTAGACTAAGGGTGGTGAATTGAGCATACATGTGTTAATTGTTTTCTTATAACAATTATGTTAAAGGTTAATTTGTATGCTCACCAAGGTTTTGACATAAGTCACGAAAGAGTTTTTTAAAACTAGAGTATCAACCTATTCACCCCCCTTAGGTTGTTTAGTATAACATTGTAGGCATTTTCAATTGGTATTAGAGTGGGTCACTTAAAGCAATTAGTGTGATTCGGGATCTACACGGTTATTTACTATGATAACAACCTTTTGTCTATAATTGTTTGTAATGGTTGTCCTCCTTTGTTGATTGGGAAAATGTTTATTTTTGTTGAAAATGCTCATGAAAGACTTCACTAAGTCTAGTGATGAGCAAGCTTGGTTGGATTGTCAAGAAAGGTTTCTCTTCTCCGAGTTTTATATTTGATGGAGTAGTTTCTCCAAACCAATATGTTCATGAAGAATGAATAAGGTTTATTTTTTAGAAGTTGAAACTTTTAGACATTTTTACCATTTATAGTGGTGTAAGTTTTTAAACACTTTTCTCTTAATAAAGATTCAAGTATAGCAAAAGAGGCATGGAATAGATTCCAAGCTATTTGTGAAAAAGGTTCTTCTTGTTTTATATTTCATTTGTCTACTAACAATTTTATTGATAAGCTTGAAAAGAATGTTAGTGACAAAAGCAAAGAAGAAGAAGTTTTCTCGGAGGATGATCGATCTTGACATGATCACTTGTCTTTGCAACTTAATGAAGTGGATTGCAAATCAAAGATCACCAACTTTAACTTGATGGCAAGAGTTCAAACTCTTGAGAAGGAAAGAGATGTAGAAGTTGAAGTGAAGAATGAAGTGATCAAATGTCAAGAAAAGAAGATGGTTGAAGATACTCTTGTGTTAGATAGTTTAATGAGTGATTTTGCTAATAATTTGTTTTTGTTTTTCTTGAAGGAAACTATCAATGATAAGGAAAATGAGTTGGCAATCATAAAAGCCAAAGAGCTTGGTGATCTTTATGAAGATTCAAGTGATTTAAGCTTTGTAGTTGAGCAAGTTGAGTCTCCTACAACTAAAAACAAGCCACTAAGGAACAAAGGTGGCGTTTGGTTACCATAGTGGAATGGTAATGGTAATGGGAATGGGAATGGGAATGGGAATGGGAATGGGAATGGGAATGGAATGGAATGGAAAGCTGATTCGTTTGTTTGGTTGGGACTGTAGAATTAGTATCTGAATCAATATTATTTTGTTTGGTTAACAACTGAATGGAATAGAATTAACTATATTTTGACAAAATACGCCTAATTACAAAACAATTATAATAACATGATATATTATGGATAATAATAATAAAAGGCTCATTCTTGAGTGCAACATGACACCATACAATTTTGAAAAAAAGTATGTGATCACATATGATTACATGTGATCATAAATATATATAATGTTATCGCATATGAATTGTACGTGATCACACAATTAAATTATTGTGATTGCATGTTAGAACATACAATCACATATTAGCTGATGTGGTTGTACCAAATAAGACATGATCACAGTCAAAAAAATTTCGTTGCATCATGTAACGTTGCACCTAAGGGTAGCCCATAATAAACTATGAAAGTATATATAATATTATATAATAATAGTATATAACATATTATATATATATATATATATATATATATATATATATATATTATTATAATATATAACATATTATATATATATATATATATGAGCCATAATTATAATATATAACACAATATATATATATATATATATATATATGGCTCATTCTTGAGTGCTGACACCATACAATTTTTAAAAATAGTATGTGATCACATATTATTACATGTGATTATAAATATATATAATGTTATCGTATATGAATTGCACGTGATCACACAATTAAATTATTGTGATCGCATGTTAGAACATATAATCACATATTAGCTGATGTGGTTGTACCAAAGAAGACATGATCATAGTCAAAAAAAATTTGTTGCATCATGTAACGTTGCACTCAAGGGCAGCCCATAATATATATAATATAAATATTATTATATGTTTATATATAATGTAGTATATATAATATATATTATATATTAGTAATATTAATATTATTATATATTATATAATATAAATATCATATATTATATAATACAAATATTGTATATTATTATATATAATATATATTATATAATATAATAATATATAATATATAATATATATATTGGATAATAATATATATATTAATATAAAATAATATAATATAATATAATATAATCTTTGTTATAAGGAAGGCTGACTATATGTTTCTTTCTATCCCAAAAAGCATTGGGAAAGGAAGAACAAACTTCTCTTTCTAGGATAGACTTGAAGTCCTTGATTTTTTGTTGTGTTTTGGGTTCTTTTATATACTTTCTTTGTCTTTCAAATCTAAGGTCATCTTTCAGGAAAGATAACTGGTTTTCTTTCATGTTGAGATCATTTACTTGTTGTTCTAGAAAGATAGAATTGTCTTTTCCTATGTTGATGTTTTTTAAAGAATGTAATCCCTTTCAAGGACAGGGAAGGTAAATGGAAATAAAATTTCCTTTCCTAAGTACTCGGTTACCAATCCTTTATCAGTGGTGGTAAATGGAGTGATGAGGTAAAGGAAAGGTAAATCAAGAATAACATTTTGGGATAGAGTTTTAACCATAAGGAAGTTGGAATTGTAACATACCCAAGAGTTGCAAACTCTGGCATTAGTTAATTTGTAACTAATATCTAACTTTTGTTTGTTGGCACCATATAAGGATTATGAGGTTGGTTCTAAATACTTTGTAGGGACTAATCCTTCTTTGATGCAGTTTTAACCTTTTTTGACAGATATTTCGCGATGGAAACACCACTATTACTTGACCATTATTTCAAAGAACCCAAAAAACTGGTAGATGCAGTCATTGATCCCCTGTTTTGCAGGATTCCTAAGGATATAACAAAAAGACACATATTCTATGAATTCATCTTGGTAGACACAGATTCCATCTATGTGTCTGATGTTTTTGACAAAATAGACAAAGAAAAGTTAATTTTCAGAAAAATTAAACTTTGCAAAATCATCACCTTGGACCAATGGGGGGGGTTGACCCCAACAAGAAAAACAGATTTTCCAGACCATTCTATGTTTCTGAATATTTCTACTGGGATTATATAGATGCATGGACAAATGTTTTATACGGACAAAACCCAGATAATTCCTTATCCTAGTTTGTCTATTTTGACAAAGATTTCCCACTACAAATCCCTTTTTGGTTTCTTGAATGGTGGGATAAATATGGTCCAACTATTGACCTCCTTCCTCATCCTATCAAGGAAGTGTATGCTCAATGGATGACTTATCTTTCAAAACCAAATGATTGGGATTTCATCCCCGACTTATTGCTATTTTTAAAGCATTTCAGTCTAACCTGGATTCTAATGCTTGAATATGCGATCAAAGACAAAATGGTGGGAAATGTCAATGTTCCCTATTTTGGCCGACAAACTTTTAAATGGTGGAGCGGCATGAATATTACAGACCATAGCAAAGATTTGGTTAACAGATGGTTCTCAGAAAACCCTACTCTTTGCAAGTCCACTGACCAGTCCCAATTCTTAATGGCCAAATCCCAAAATAAAGCCAGGATTGCCGCTGCAAGCACCCTTGAAGAGTTAAGAAAAATAGCACAAGACATGGAGAAGACAATGACCAATATGCCCCAAAAAGACTCAGAATCAGAAATCCAAGATGAAGATGATGATGACACCATCACTGATGCCCACAGCTATTTTTGACATGACTTGTCACCACAGCAGAGACTTTAGCCTCGTCAGATTCACCGGACTTATCCTCAAAGAGCATGGAATCCATTATCAATTATTGTGACTCATTATCTATCAACAGTTATGGTCATCACTTATCAATTACCAACAGAGTGTCGGCAGATAAGGACAACCCATGAAAAAAAAAGTGTCGGCAGATAAGAACAACCCCGATAAGGACAACCCCAATAGTTCCGGTTAATCTATCATCTATTGCAAAATCCATATGTAATAATTATCTTGTAACCATGGTTAGTTTATCTTGTAACCCGAGTAAGCCTTCCTTTATAAGGACATCTTAGGGTAGGTTTGAAAGTTTGGAAAGCATTGAAAATAGATGGGGCCATATGTGAGGCTTGACTCTTCTATACCAATTATAGATTCTTTATAATTGGTGATTCTTCCGTCACGGAGACAGATGAGCATAGAATTGCTCAAACCTATTTTTGATAGTGGTTTGATACCAATTTGAACACTACCTTTATGCATATTATTGTAACCTATCTTGTGATAATGCTTCAGACTACTTCTGTTTAAAATATTGGTTGAGAAAATGTTATCATCCTGAAATTTGACATCTATATTATATTATATTATATATAATAATATATTTATATAATATAAATGTATAATATATATTATTTAATATATTAATATATAATATATATAATAATATAATATATAATACATACAATTATATATATATAATATGATATATATATATAATATATAATAAAATAATATATAATATATATTATATTATATAATATATATAATAATATATTTATATAATATAATATATATGTAATATATATAATAATATAATATATAATATATGTAATAATATAATATATAATATTAATAATAATATAATATATAATACATATATATATTATATAAAATATATTTATATATCATTAATATAATATATAATGATAATATATTATTTTTGGAAAGGAGGGTATTTATGGAATAATTTTTTTAGTTTGGAATGGAATGGGCATTCTATTA
Organism: Acer yangbiense; assembly: GCA_008009225.1. Lineage (NCBI taxonomy): Eukaryota > Viridiplantae > Streptophyta > Magnoliopsida > Sapindales > Sapindaceae > Acer > Acer yangbiense. The sequence goes on along the minus strand of CM017761.1, from coordinate 32,771,001 downwards.
GTTTTTGGATGGAATGCCCATTCCACCAAAATGGTGGAATCACCATTCCAATGGAATGCCTATTCCATTGGATTTTAACCAACCAAACATTGAGAGTGGAAACCATTCTATTCCATTCCAGCCAACCAAACGCCACCAAAAGGATTTCAAAGGCCAATCTTCCAAGGTAAAGTGTAAATTCAAGAAGAGTAAGGAGCCTTCACTGTCGATACATTCTCACCTAAATAGTATCATCTCCATATGTATTCCAGTTTGGCATTTTTTGAAATGTTGTAGTGCATACTAAATATATATGCCAATAGTATATTAGACAATGCAAACTAGGGAATGAGATGCATGTTAGTGAGAAGAGAAAATCTTCTATGAATGTTTCTTGCATGATAACACTTTGAGTTTTGTGCGTGATTGATGACTTGCTTTTTGTGTCGTTACCAAATTGCGAATTATCAAAAGATGTTTATAAATGAATTATTACGCAATATACTTTAAGTTTTGAAAACTAGTAAAGCGGTAAGCTTAAGATTCGTTCCACTGGGATTATGTTAGATTAATCGATTTGCTATCTAATCTAAGTAAGTCTAACTAGTGTGCAACAAAATAAATCACGGTTAGTTGGATAGTGTATGGTTTGAGAAACAACCAAACAATGCATGTAAATTAAATGACAAGAATGTAAAGAGAATATGAATGGAGATAGGAATCCAATACAAACAACTTAGATAAGAAAATGAATTAAACAATTAATAGGAAATCTAGGGAAATAATAGAGTAGCTAATGGACTATGAGCAATTCATACATGGCTTCATTAACATCCAATCTACACAATCAAGGACCGATCTCATTCGAAAGTGTTGCTTAGGTCGTCACTACGAACCCTAAACAACTTCCCACCAAAATGCCTATCCAATTAATGAAAGGGGGTCAAGGTGGGATCGGTTAGTGACGATCAAAGGCCTAGGCAATTGTTGTTGATCATCCCTCCAAAAGCCTATCCTATTCACTATGTGCTATAATCAATCAAGTGTGTCAATAACTCAATTAATTTTATCACAAATAAATCCTACAACATATTATAATCAACAAGTGTGTCAATACTCATTTAATCACATAAGTGCAAGATCTAATTAAAAAGTAAATAGAACTATAATCATGCAAACATAATATTCAAAGCTTTAATAAATACTCATGTCCAAAAAGTCTCTCAAATCATCCCATAAAATGGGGGTTCAATTACACATAATCACAAACAAGAAAAGGAAGTAAAATGGAGAGAAATCACCCTTGGATCTCTCTTGTAAGCTTGATCCTTCCTTAAGCTTTCTTACTTGAATCTTGTGCAAAGATTGGGTGTTGAGGATGTGTCTAGATAGGTGGAGTCATATGGAAAGTGACAAAGGAAAGGGGTGGAGAAGATGGAAAGAGATGAGTGATTTAGGTGGAGTAATCTAGATGTTTATTGGATAGGAGAATGGTGGGAATAGGAATTGTGGATAAAGGAGGTTTCTTGATTGTCAAGAGTTGTCTAAAAGGGGAAAAATAGTGATGAATTTATAAGGTTTTCAATTTAGGTCACGGGTGGTAAATTACCAAAACATCCCCTGGACTTGTCAAATTGCCATTTTGGCCACTCTAGAGGACCTTTCCATAATTTTCCCCACCAATCACATTGCATATAGTGTGTTTTGCTGTTTTGGGTTCATGATGACGCATAGGCGACGCAAATAGAGACACGATCTGGGCCAAAAACAACTCCCTGTCACTGTGGCGACATCGAACGAGCAAACCGCGACATTGATTGGGTGTTCTACACAGTGATGTCGCGGTTTTGAAGTTGGGGGTGACATAGAGGTGATGGAGCACGGTTGGACCATATTTCGTGGTGGATTTTGGTGAGGTTTGGTGGGCCTAATCGGTGTCCATCATGTTCGCGCACGTCCGGCGAGTCATTTGCTCTGAAAATTGGTCGGAAAAGAGGCGAGGAGGATGCTTTCCGGCAGCTTGAATAGTCAGGGTTGGCTGCCTTCATAGCCGGTTCGTGAAGCTTGAAGGAAGAAGACGAAGTTGAGAAGATGGGGTGTATTTAGCAGTCTTGTGGGGTGTAGTTGGGCTTTAGGTGTGGTGAGCTAACCACACAAGATTATTGCACCTGTTTGGGCTTTTAACTAACATCACCATATAACTTCACATGTCGGCCTGTCAATTAGAAAAGCCCAAATTGAATGCCCATCATGAAACTCACCGTTTCACTAATGAGGTGGCGTGGGCAGCTTGGCAAATTACATTTCGGTTCCTAAACTCTTCTAAAATCACAATAAATACAATCTTCCTTCATTAATTACAGTTTCACCCCTAATTGACCAATATTACTCCAATGCCCCTGAACTTTATAAACACCTGAAAACACTCAATTCACATAATTAAATCATGGAATAATACCCAAGAATCAAGCGAAAAGAGAAGGAAATGAGGGCCAAAATCATACCGATTTTGGTTCGATCAAATATCCCCAAACCTATCTTTTGCTCGTCCTCGAGCAAAACAAATAGTAAGCACCAATGGACATGTGTCTAAATATCACACAATCAACATATAAATACCAACTCTTTGAAAAAGACTCAAAAGTCAAGATTCGACTTGCAAAACCAAAAGCGAAGAGATTTAACCAACGTTGTGCTCATTAGGAAATAATGCGTGTAAGAGATGCTAAATGATGATTAAAGTCATGTCACTCTGAAACAAATTCTAGCATGGTGTGTATAAAACTATCTAGAGGGGGGGGGGGGGGGGGGTTGAATAGATTTTAAGCTTTTTACCTAATTTTTCGTGTTACTCAAAATTATGAAATTACCCCTAAATAGATAAAGCAATAAATCAAGTATAATATGCGGAAATTAAATAACACTTGATTTTTACGTGGAAACCCTCACGGGAAAAACCACGGGCTAGTAAGTAAGCCACACTCGAACCTCGAATCCACTAAATGTGTAAACGATTACAACCTAATCCCGGAAGTAATCACACACCTACCTAATCCTGGTATGAGTGAACCTAGTCCAATTTGCTTGCGATCTAAGCAACCTAATCCCGGAAGCTACACACAAGACTTACTTTCTCAATGAAGAGAATAAAACCCTAAGTGAATATATGAATATTCAAATGCAACATAGAGCAAGGGAAACCCCATATGCTTATCTAAGATGATTAATATGCAATTAGAACAATCCTAGATATTAAAAACTAAATGACATGTTCAATCAAATAGTTTAGCTAATCAAGATTAAGCACAAAACCTAATTAGCTATCACAATACAACTTCTCAAACATACATCACACTAATCTCAATCTTGTATCAAAAGATATATGAAAATCATACAAGTAATAAATTGAGATTGCTTGTTAAGAAAAACACAAAATATGTAAGATATTAGTGAAAAGCTTACCAAGCAAAGTATGACGAAGAATCCATGCAAAGAGACATCTAGATGATCTAGGCTGATGCTAGATGATCTAGGCTGATGCTAGATGATGATTGATGATCATGAAAAAGTGTTTGAGTGAATAAAATTTGAGTTCTTGGAAATTTTTCTTTTTTTGAAAAAATATCCTAAGTATGGAATCTGAATATGAACTCTCTTGATTGACCTAAAGTCAAAGTGGCATATATATAGGGGGCTAAAACAAGGTGTGGTCGTTTTGATAAGTTGGCCTCATATTTGCCTTGGGCGCTGTACGTAGAACGCCTCTTGTACAGCGCCTGTACAGCGCCCCAACTCTGTTCTCTCGGGAAAACAGAGTGGCGCTGTACGAACAGCGCTTCTGTACAGCGCTCGTACAGCGCCCACTCAAAATGCATCAGACCTGATGCATTTAAAACACAATTGCAATCAGGTCTTGATCGGGCGCTGTACGAACAGCACCCGTACAGCGCCCATTCCAAAATGCATCAGACCTGATGCATTAAAAAGACCATTTTTGCATCAGATCTTGTGGGCGCTGTTCAGAACAGCGCTTTGTAGAGCGCTTTGAACAGCGCCCTTTGCAATGCATGAAATCCAATGTTATGCAAGACAAGACAATGGGCAATGCAATAAGCAATCAAACTAATCATGCAAGAAGAGATGAAAATTAGCATTAATGCACAACACAAATAAACACAACATACAAGGATTAAACATATGCATGAGTTGTGAGTGTGTGCAACTATCTCTTCAAGACAAGTAAGCACATAGAAATTTACCTTTGGTGCTTATCAACATGAGGTCTTCAAAAGGGCTTTGAACAATAAAACCGATACCTAGGCTACCCTTACAAAGAACCCCAACATGTGGTTTGTCCACGAAATGAGCCAATCAACAAATGGGAACCTTACACACTCTAAGAAAACATTACATGCAACGCGATCCTACATTCAAGATGCTAAAGCTTCACAAACTAAAGTGCTATTCGGTAGAGAATGTAATTCGCCTCGACATCTAATCCTCACTGGATTCTCTCATTTTCACACAGATCCCTAGGCTTCACTCATAATCCATAGGCAATATGAGTTTATGCTCAAAATATTAAATATAATTGCACATGATCATTTAAAAACACAATTTTTGAAAAATTGTCTCAAGAATGGAATTGAAAGCCATGAACCGGAAACAACATGTATCAACCAAAATTTCCAAAGTGGACATCCCTAAAGATCAAATAGGTCTTTCATTTGGTTGTAATGGGGCCTAAGGTGAATGGTGAGTCAATAAATGGGAAGAATTGATAGCAAACACCCAATGGTCACACTAAGGCATACATTCTAAGTTAAGCACAATTTGCTCATTACAACTTGCATATTCCACACTTTGGTGTCCACGCTTACAATTTACTTTGTGCATTTACTACTCCTAATTTTTATTGAGTAGCTCATTTAATTCCACATAATTCATCTAGGCACTTTGTGCCTCATTCATTTTTTTTCTTTTCTTTCTTTTGCTTTGGTTTTGTTTTGTTTTCTTTTGCTTTGTCTTTCTTTTCTTTTCTTTTCAAGCATTGCATTTCATCTTTTTAATGTGTTTGCACATACATACTTGCCTAGGTACACGCCTTACAATTTAATACACCTCAAAGCTTACATTTAACCCCTAAGTCTTAGCAAACCATTTGGTACAAGGTAAGTCTAGTGTATAGGCTATATGGTTTACGTTGATGTGGTTCATGAATGAAAAGCTTAATTGTGTTTTGCTTCAAATGGGTAATGGAGCACACACATTAGAGGTATTGGAAGTATTTAGGTCAATTTAGTGGTTTTTCACATGCATTGCCTAAAATCATCTTTAAAGGTTTGTCCACAAAGTCAATTAAGGCATCCACAAGCAGTCCATATTGTAAGGATTCCCTTTCTTTGATTGGCTTATTTCGTGGATAAAACCACATGTTGGGGTTTATTGTGTAAGGGTAGTTTAGGAGTTTGAGAATCAAGCTCAAATGCCCTTTCAAGACCTCAAGGGACAAGCACGCCAAAGGTATAATCTCTCGTGCTTAGTTTTTTCGTTGAAGAGATTTAGATTGTACACACTCACTTAGCATTCTTGCATTTGTGTGCATACTCTTCACATGTCACATTTCACACTTGCACTTTGATGTTGTATTTTGTGTGTGCTTTTGTGCCTTGTAATTCGTTTCCTGATATTGCTTGGAAACGTCTGCGCATGCACTAGTATGTGCTTGGTTTGTGCGAAGACCGCCTACGGAGAATGCCTTTGGCTTTTCCTTTGATTTCACCTCTTTTGGTGAAACGGCGGTTATGATCGGTGGCCTGGCCGTCGAATGAAACCGCCGTTTGAGTCCAGAGACCTCTGGATCAATTCTGCGGTTATGATCGGTGGCCACGACCACCATTCGAAACCGCCGTTCATACCTGATTGATTTAATCTCCCGGGTTTGATTCTGTGGTTAATTCGACGGTTTCGACACCGCTGATTGAAACTGCCGTTGTTCCCCTGCCTCTCTCGGGAGCCATTCGGTGGTTGTAAACGGTGGCCTGGCCGCCGATTGAAACCGTCGATCGGTGCGTTTCAGGGGCAAACTTATCTTTTCACATGCTCTGTTTTTCATGCCTATAAATTCATCACTTTCTCTTGTTCTGTGGGTGACTCTTTAATCATCAAGAACCCTACTTTTAAAAGAGAGAAAGTAACCAAGTTTGCTCATTTAAACACTCAACCCAAAATTTATATGCATCAAAATTCATCTAGCACTAGCATATCTAGGATGCTTGCTTGCATGGGTCTTTCATCATCACACTTGTCTTGGTAAGTTTTTCACTATTATCATATATAATTAGTGTTTTATTTATTATGGCATCTCTTTCATTACTTGATTGTTCTTAGATTATATTCTAATATTCAAGACAGAGATTGTTGTGTTGATTTGATTGAGTGTTGTATTGTGATAGCTAATTAGGTTTTTGCTTAATCTTGATTAGCTAAGCTATTTGACATGTCATTTAGTTCTTAATATCTAGGATTGCTTTTATTACAAAATTATCATCTTAGATAAGCATATAGGGTTCCCTTGCTCTATGTTGCATTTTGGATATTCACATATTCACTTAGGGTGTTAATCTCTTCTTAGAGAATTAAGTCTTGTGTTGTGACCGGGATTAGGTTGCTTAATTCGCAAGCAATTGGACTAGGTTCACTTATACCGAGATTAGGTAGGTGTGTGATTACTTCCAGGATTAGGTTGTAATTTTATCACATTTAGTGGATTCGAGGTTCGTGTGTGGCTCACAAAACAGCCCGTGGTTTTTCTTGTGAGGGTTTCTGTAGGGAAAAATACAGTCACGCAGCGGAAGCGAGACTAAAATAGAGTTTAGTATAGTTTAAATTTTTTCCATAATTTGAACCTTAACCCTCTAATTAATTAACATATAATACTAAAGATATCATACCTTTGTCGTGTGATCCGATTGACATTGCGTCGATGGTAATCCGCAAGATCATCCAATCCAATCACGAACGTGAATCACCTAGGAGCGTGGTCTCCCTTCTCTTTGAATTGTGTACCTGAGGATGGATTAACAAAAAATTTTCTTTTTCGTTAGTCACAACAAGTTCCAAGGGACAACAAAGAATGTTCCGGTCACTTTTGAATTCACAATCTTTAGATTGAAACTCGCGTGAACCTTATTCGAAATTGTGCACAAAACCTTTTGATGTAAAAGTAACTAGTGCACTATCGAAATAAGAACAAACTTTTCTCTCTATTCCTCTTGGCCGAAAAATCACACTAGTCTAAGAGTTGGATTCTATTTTTCTCAAGCAAAAGAAAAATATTCTCTCAAGCAAGAACTCTAAGGTTCTTCTAATTCTATATAAAGAATATATATATATATTATGGCCGAAAGTCACTTCCCAAATAATATATGTTTGTCAATATATATATATATATATATATATATATATGTTAGGCGTGAATTCTCCTTGCCTTATTAAGCATATATATCTATATATATATTAGGCGTGAATTCTGCATGCAATTCTATATTCTATATAAGTCAATATATATATCTATATAATACTGCATGCCACTTATTAAATATATAAGTCCATATATATATATCCGGCCAATTGCCATATATATCTCATATATTGTGGCCGAAATCTTTTACCATGTAGGATTTGTCTTTTGACTTAAATCCTAACCCTAGGTAGACTTCCTTAGAATTCCAAACCCTAATCCAACTCCTTAGTGTATTTGTGACTAAATAAAAGACTCCCTTATTTGACTAGATAAATAAATTCCTTATTTATCTACTTACCAAATAAAGTCTTTTATATTTATTATACTACCACAATAGTATACTACTAAGAAACATATTTCCTAGTCAGAAAAAGATTTTGATATTTAATTAAATAATTAATTAATCAATTAATTAATTTCCATTTAATCAAATAATAAAAATAAAACAATATAATATCATATATATATCTCGGCCATGTGCCATATATATTAATATATCTATATATTGTTTTTCTATTTTATTAAATCCATTGGACCTTAATAAAAGGCCCACATGTGAACTAGGCCCATTCTTACTAAAAGAAACAAGTTCACATGCCTTTCATTAATATATTAATATAATTGATCAGCCCATTAAATAAATAATGTGCAAATTATATTCTTAATATATTAAATACAATTCTAGATGGACCCATAAATTGGTCCGGTAGAATATATCAAGTGATCCATGCAAGTCCGTGTGGATTGGGGATCTTGGCGGGCTATCTAAATTTAAGCTTCAATAGACATAACCTAATCACAATCAACAAATGATTCACTTAGGTCCGATCTATTAATTTTAACTCATTCCACTAAAGAGCTAAAATTGAACTCTTAAATAAAGATAGAATAAGTAAATATTTCTCATTCGTACCCTAGACAATCTTATTGGAGATGGTGTATCCTCGTGAAGAATATCAGTAACCGCCAAGAGCTCATAGACCGCCTATAGCTCTCCAAGTTACCATATTTACTCATATGACCACATTTTGAACTTGGATATTTTGACTTGTCCAGAAGCCATGTTTCAATAGACTCTATCGAAAACTTAACATTAAGATTCAATATCCAATACCTTAAAACATCCATATGATGATATTCTACTCTCATTTAATAAATAGAGCCACGATATCCATATCTATAAATGAAGTCCTCTATCGATTAACAAATGAATATCACCAAACTATCGAGGATAGACTATGCTATATAATCGTACTCATTGATAACTCAAATGATATCACTTGTAACCATAAGTCCATCATTTATCTCAGGATTAAGATAGACTCTCCGATTGTCCTGATAATGAAAAGACTATTATCTATTGACGGTTCTAGATAAAGTATTTCATTGTGATCCAGTTCAATGCACCCAGTGCACTAGATTCTTTTACTCGAAGACCCTCCGATGATTTCAGACTCATCATAACTCATTTGATCCCACTCAAATGCTAGCAAAAGAATTCTACAACTTTAACAAGATAAAGGTGCCCAACCTTTAACTTATGTTGTGAACATTATTCAAGACTAACTAAAAAATTGTGTCTACCTCATACATATCCAGATGTACGAACAATTCTTTTTTTCTCATAGTCTTTTGACCTTATGATTATTTACTTTTGACAATTATAATATTCAATTTATAAATGCTATAAGATTTGTTTAAATTAGAAATCACTTTATTAATATGAAAAGATTGTCAAAAACAATATTACACTCTTGCTATTGAGCATAATCCTAACAATCTCCCACTTGCGCTATAGCAAATGTGTCATATCTCTCATTCCCATGTTCTCTAGGTGCCCATCAAAACTCTTATGTGGTAGAGCCTTTGTGAAGGGATCCGCTAGATTTTCTACTGACGCGATTTTGGTAATCGTCACGTCACCCCTATGCACAATCTCCCTAAGAAGATGATACTTCCTTTCAATGTGTTTTCCTCTCTTATGACTTCTTGGTTCTCTCGAATTAGCCACTGCTCCACTGTTATCACAGTAAATAGTGATCTGCTTATTCGCACTGGGAACCACTTCCAATTCAATCAGGAATTGGCGGAGCCAAACAGTCTCTTTGGAAGCTTTGCATGCAGCAACATACTTAGCTTCCATGGTTGAATCAACAATACAAGATTGCTTGATACTCCTCCATATGACTGTTCCTCTTCCAATAGTAAACACATATCCTGATGTGGATTTTCTTGTAGTCAGAATCCGACTGGAAATCAGAATCTGTATACCCAACGAGAATCAAATCCCCTTATGAGTATACAAGCATATTATCTCTCGTTCTCATGAGATACTTGAAAATATGCTTGACTGCCGTCTAGTGATCAGGACCAGGTTTCGCTTGAAACCTGCTAACTATGCCCACAGCAAAACAAATATCTGGTCTAGTGCAGAGCATTGCATACATGAGACTTCCAACTGTCGAGGCATTTGGAATCCTACTCATGAATTGCTCTTCATGCTCATTCTTAGGAACTTGTTCCTTAGAAAGTTTGATTCCATTTCTGAAAAGTAACATACCTTTCTTGGAATCTTGCATGGAAAATCTACACAAGATTTTATCTATGTATGAAGCTTGGGATAGTGCAATCGTTATATTCTTTCTATCCCTTATTACTTGGATACCAAGAATATAACTTGCTTCTCCTAAGTCCTTCATATCAAATTATTTTGCTAGCCATTCTTTTACTGATGTCAATACACATCGTTTTCGATGAGTAGTATATCATCAACATAAAGAATTTAGGAAAACCAACATGTCGCCGTTAATCCTTTTGCATACACAAGGTTCGTCATAGCTTGATCGAACCTTATGTTCCAGGATCAAGATGCTTGCTTTAATCCATATTTGGATTTTTTGCAACTTGCATTGCCTTTTGCTAATGGTGACCATCAACATGCTCCATTGCTTCCTTATATGTGTAGGCATTATCGTCGTCTGGGAGAATCAATCGTCCGGGAGATTCTCCATTGATTCTCCCAAACCGATGTATCTCTCGGGTTTTCTACTAACCCTCCCACTACGACGAGGAATGGTAGGTTGTTGATTTTGTGATGGTGCGGAACTTACAATTGGACTAGGTTGTGTAACCTCTTGTGGAATTGTATCTCCTGACATCTCATTCAGGACAATTCTACTTTTGGGTACAAAATCATTCATATAGTCATTTTCCAGAAATTTAGCATTTGTTGAAACAAATACTTTAAGATCTGAAGGACTATAGAAATAATATCCCTTAGTTTCTTTTGGATACCCCACAAATATGCATGTTTCCGAACGGGACTCCATCTTTTCTGTCTTTCCTTTTAACACATGCGCAAGACAACCAAATATCCTTAAGTGTTGTAAACTAGGCTTTCGCCCAGTCCACAACTCATGCTTTTGTTTGAGGAATTGACTTAGATGGTACATCGTTTAGAATGTATATTGCAGTTTGTAAAGCATATCCCCAAAAAGAAATAGGAAGCGTTGAATAACTCAACATAGACCTAACCATATTCAAAAGAGTTTTATTTCTCCTTTCTACCACCTCATTCTATTGAGGTGTACCTGGTGTAGAAAACTGAGAAATAATTTCATTATCAACAAGATATTACTGAAACTCACCAGATAGATATTCTCCACCATGATCAAATCTCAAGAATTTTATATGTTTATCTAGCTGATTTTCCACTTCAGCTTTAAATGCTTTGAACATGTCAAAAGCATCAGACTTATGTCTCATGAGATATACATAGCCAAATCTCGAGTAATCATCTGTGAAAGTGATGAAGTACTCATATCCATCTCTAGCTTGAATGCTCATAGGACCACATACATCAGTATGCATTAATCCTAAACATTCAATGGCTTTTGTGCCTTTGGTCCTGAACGACCTTTTGGGCATTTTACCTTCCAAATAGGATTCACAAGTTGGTAGATCATCAACCTTTAAGTCACTTAAAGGTCTATCACTAACCAATCTTTTAATCCTATTAAGGTTAATATGACCTAGGCACAAATGGCATAGGTAGGTTTCATCTTATGATAATTTTTACTATTTTATAGTTAGGTTGCGTTAATTCTGTGTCTAACAAGTGAGAGATATTTCTATGTAAATAGAATAGACCATTTTCCAATGTACCTTTGCAAACAAATTTGTCATCTTTACTAATAATAAAAAATTTATTAAAAGTAACCGAATATTCAAATTTATTTAAACAAGAAACTGAAATTAAATTTCTCTTGAATTGAGGTACATAATAAATGTCTATCAAATCTAAATGCCTACTAGAATCTAGATTAACTTTAATATCTCCCACTGCACTAGTAGACACCAACGCTTCGTTGCCTAAACGCAAGTTGATTTCATTCTTATTCAGCCTTCTCCTTTCTTGAAACCCCCATAAGGAATAACAAACATGATTATTGGCTACTGAGTCTACGATCCAAGAATCTGTAGAATCTGCCAGTAAACATGTTCAAGATATTTTACATTACCTTGTTCCTTCTTATTCTGAGACTTTGGGCAATTACTTTTCCAATGTCTCTTTTCACCACAAAAGAAGTACTTCCTTTTGATCTTGGTTACTTTCTTAGTCTCCTTCTTGGTAGGCCCAAGTTGCTTTTTCTTCTGTTATTCCTTGACCTTCTGATGGGTCTTAACAGTAACAACTTTACCAACTGTTGACGGTGATTTTTCGCCAACACTCAATCGATGATTTGAGATCACGTTTGTGAGTGATAATAGTTTGAATCTTAATACCGTAAAAATAATGAGCAAGAGATACGCGATAAAACTCCGATGATCGGAGAAACGTCCACGGGTTGTTGCCTAAGCAACGAAGCCAAAATCCACTATATAAAAATTGATTACAAAATATGCTCTGGTCTCTGTTATGCTCAAAAAAGCTCTCTCTCCCTTATGCATTACAAAGGGTATTTATACATGTTATTTCTAGGGTTTGGGGATGCCGCTAGGGTTTGGTGTCGTGGCGCCCAAGTCTTGAGTGGTTTCCCAGTCCTAGTCGGATTCTGTTTCCTTCTTGGGCGTGATATGTTTCCTGTTTTGGCTGAGTCCGAGTTTGGGCCGGATTTTTTCTCCTTTATTCGCGGGAGGCCTGTTTGTTTCCTTGTTAAACTCTGAAGGGTTGCACTACTACGTATTGTGAAAGTGCTTACTGCTGATTCCTTCCATGTATTTGGAAAGTGAGTTTCTGCAGCCATCTCTTCTTGTTGATCCCCGAGTATGCCTGAGTAGGTGATGCAACCCGAGTTGGCTCTCTTTGTTTGCGATCGGGTCGTTTTGGTTTTAGCCGAGTGGGTTACTTGGGGGATTTCCCCCTTTCGAGTTGACTTTTCCTAACTCCTGCTTACGTGGCTTCTTCATGGGGGTGACGTGTCCTTTATGATGATTTTTACCTATAACAATACCTCATTAAATATTTGAGCCGAATACCACTTGCTCGGGACAAGTATTTAACCCTTGTTTGCTTCGTTTCTCACGACTTGTTTTCATTTGTCGTCTTTCATATTAATGTTGGTTTTCAGTATCCTCATTTGATTCGAAGTGTTTCTGACGTGTCTCAATTATGTCCGCACATGCTTGATCCACCCACTATTCAGAAATCTTTTGATGGTGACACACTGACTTCCTGACGGCTCAAGGCTCTCTCTACTTGCCACCTGTCTCCTTTCGCTTGGTTGTGGTAGGAGGCATTTATGGGACACGACCTTTCTGTTCATTCATACGCAACCCACGTCACTCCCCTTGCCTCTCTGTTTTCCCGCTTCTTCACCTACCCTCTCTAGGGTTTCGATTTTTTTTTTTTTTTGAAACCGGTACCGCCTATATATATTAGCTTGACGCTTCGTGGGGAAAATCCTTTTCTTTTCTTTTCTCTGCAAAAAATCTCTTGCCATTTTTCTTTTCTCTTCCTGAAAGAAGTTCACTTGCATCTGCTACTTTTCTTTGAGTTATTTGGGTTTAGACGCTCATTCCTTAGTTTTGCCAAGATCCTCAACCTCAAAACCCGGATCTTTTCTTGAAAACCATTCCTTCTTCTCTGAAGATTTCCTCTACAGTTTGCGTAGCTCCAGTTTTCTGATATATCAAGGTTAGTTCTTATGGATCCTGCTGCTAGGAATCGTCTTTTTACTGTTGGTATGATTGCTATTGAACAAGGTGATGTTTTTCTTGTCACAGTTGTCCACAGGTTGCTAGGAGACCTTATCCCTGATCAACCTCAATATTTAAACGCCGACATTTCGGGGCTTTTTCATGAAGGACCTGCTACTTCTGAAGTTCCTCCTACTTCAGAGATTCCCTCCGCTTCTTCGAATTCATCTCGGCCTGACTCTTATCAGCCTGAAGCTAAGTCAGATTCTTCTCTTTCCATTCGTGCTGATACTCGGCCGTGGAGACGAGCGGGGAAAAGGATGAGTAATCGTAAAAAGGATTCTCTCTCCCTGGACAGCCGAGTCGGGACCCAGAGGGTAGTTGAGAACGACATTGAAGAGGAGCATAGGGCCGCTCGCATTCCTTTCTCTCCCGAGCAGATATGTGCCTATGACGTCGAACCGAACATGGTCGGCCCTGACGAGATAAGGATGAGTAATCGTAAAAAGGATTGTCTCTCCCTGGATAGCCGAGTCGGGACCCAGAGGGTAGTTGAGAACGACATTGAAGAGGAGCATAGGGCCGTTCGCATTCCTTTCTCTCCGGAGCAGATATGTGCCTATGACGTCGAACCGAATATGGTCGGCCCTGACGAGATAAAAAAGTATATGCGATGGTTCGACCTGGACAACAACATGGTTTCACTGATTCCTACTAACGGTCGAGCTGCATGGAACCCCCCACCAGGCCACGTGGCAATCTATGGGGCAATGCTTACCTGTGGTGTTACTCTTCCTCTTCAGCCTTTCATCACCTGGTTTTTGGCTGAGGCTCGACTTGCCCTGGTGCAGCTAACTCCGAATAGCTACCGGATTTTGATGTGCATGTGGCACATGTGGCATAGGATGAAGCGGCCACCTCCCACACCTCACGAAATTTGGCACTTTTATTCGCTGAGGCCAGTGGGGAAAACTGGGGTTTATTTCCTTCAATCGAACCAGCCCGAGTTCTGGATCCCTAAAGATGTAGTGGTTAAGAGTGAAATCGAGCCGGCCATGGACGAGAAGATGAAGGGATTTGTTTGGGGCTTCCCCACTTCAAATAAATTTTGGAAGAACAGCTGGTTCTTCGTGGGTAAAGGTTGGGGCCAATCGATCAGTTTTGATCTTGATGGTACTCGGGTGACCTGCAGGGTTCCTCGGTACTTTTGCTCGCCCCAGTGGAACCATATGACTCTTGCCTTTGCTGACGAGGAGCTCAAGACTTTGGCTCGGGCGGCCGTTCGCCCTTTGGAGAAGAGGGGTAGACCTTATCTCTTAAATGAGGAGAAAATGATTAGAGCTCGCCTTTTTCTCCAGATTTCTGCATGCCGTAAACGCCGTAAGTTTTTTATAAGCTTTCGCTGGTTATTCTTACATTCTGGTTCTTAAATCAGTCTACTGACTCGGAGAAACAACTTCCCTTCTTTTTTTTTCTTCTTTCAAGTGTTCGATGTAGACATAGTCTGCGATGCTCAGGCACGCCGGATGAAAGGCATCGTGGAGGTGAGCCGAAGAGCGGTTCTTCGCCAGCGAGATGCTAGGATAGCTCCTCCCGAAGGTGACTCTGACGAGAGTGCTCCCGAGAATCCTCCCGAGAGAGATGATGAAGAGGGAGCACCCGATTATGTGCCCGAGGAGACCCACGGTCAAGAAATGACCCTATATTCAGCAGAGGCTGTGGGCGATCCGGAGGGCTTTGGAGCAAGTAGGACCCACTTTGGAGTAAGTAGGACCGCTGCTGGGCAGGACAATCAAGCGGGTCCTTCTTCTTCTAAGAGGAAAGAGAAGGCTGGGCACTCCTCTGAGCCTGCCACTGAGCCTGAGCCTGAGCCTGAGCCAGCGGCTTTCTCCAGTGGAACCAACTCTCCCCACTCTGCTGCAAACATGCCAAGTGCTACATTCCAGGATGCTGAAGCAGCTGGGGAACACTTGGGTGTGATGGCTTCGGAGACTCTGACTTCTGCCGAGCCAATTCCTATTCCTACTCCTCCCGGGGATAGCGGTGTTGAAATGAGGCATCCCGATCCAGATTCTGAAGATCCTGCAGCTGACTTAAATTCTCTCGGGAGGTAATCTGGAAAGAGAAAAGCCTCGTTTTCTCCTGGTCGCCCTACCCCCAAGATTCCCCAAGTAGTTGCATATGTTGATTCATCTTCAAGTGATGAGGGGGGAACAGAGGTTGGGAGAAAAACGGGTATGACCCCTCCACGGGACCAGATCAAGGGCAGTGTTGGCAGCTCCGCTAGCTCTCCTAGGGTGGCCTCGACTGCCGGGCTCCCTGAAACTTGCGTGGGTGGTTTGGGCCCCTCGACCCAGACAGACGATCCTACCCCCGGGACTATGCTGAGGGCCATGGCTTCAGGCCGAGCCTACATTCGGGAGGATCACTGGAGTCACCGTAGGGCTGGAACCGTGTGCGACCGGCTCTGTAATTTCTTCAACAGTGCTTCCTATGTGAGTAACGCCTCGATTATATGCATAATTTTGTATTTTTCTTCTCCTTTTTTGTTACTTAACTCCTGTTTGCTATTGATTTGCTGCAGATGGTGGCTGAGATGTCCGGGGCTTGCCAGGCTGGTGAAGCCCAGGCAGAAAGAAAAAGGTAGCTAGAAGCTCAATTAAAGGAGAGCGAAGATCGCCACGTTCGGGTCGAGTTAACTCGTTAGGAAGCGGCTAGGTCAAATTAGGTGCTCCTGGATCAATGCTTGGCACGCCAAATGGAGGCTGAACAAAAAGCATCTTTCACTACTGAGGCGGCCAAAACTTTACAATATCAATTGTCATCCACTCAGGACGCTTTGCTCCAGGCCGAACAGAACGTTGAAGACGCCAAGTCATCTTATGAACGCCGAATCGAAGACTTGGAGCGTCAGGCTTTGACAGTCAAGTCCCTATCGAAGGAAGCTAGGCTGGAACTGGAGATACAGGGTGTCGATCGTTTCAAGAGATCTTCGGCCTATGATGCTTTGCTTCTCCAGGAGTTCCAATGGGGAATGGTCTCGGCTGGAGAGTTTTTCAAGATGAAAAATAGGGCCACTGACCGGGCCCGGGCCAGGGCCAACTGGAGCCTTTCAATTAAAAAGCATATGGATACATCTCTGGAGTCCCTTCGGATCCAGATGAAAGAGTGGCAAGCGTATTGTCGAAGTAAAGGTAAGGCGCCACATCCCATGCACCTGGAGGTTCCCACTACCGATTCCTTCTCCACTTTTTATGCTTGTCAGAAAGCTGGAATTGATGGTGAGAACCCTGACTTGGGGCCCGTCCCCGGGACTGTTATAGTGGCTGGATGGATGATGAAGATGAGGATGTGATTGTATGGCCCACTGACGATAGCCTCTTAAGCGAATATGTGATGGAACCTGACCCGAGTGTCGGCGGGAGCAGCTCTCAACCCCCAGCGCCACCTTCTTGATCTTCTGTTTATTTACTTATTTTGTAATGATCCTTGTATTCACCTTTGCCCGTATATACATGAATCTTTAACCTTATATTCCGCTGTTTCTAATTTCCTGCATGACAAACACACAAATGGGATGAACTAAATAAGTACAATTTACTTGACAGCCCGTACTCGGCTATCTTTGAGCTTATGGATCTTTTTGGAAATCCCTAGCTCTATTTTGGCCGAGAATCTTATTTAACTGGTGATTAATTTAGCCGAGTATCTCATTTAACTGGCGTCTAATTAACTCAGCCGAGTGTATTATTCAACTGGCATTTGATTTAGCCGAGTATCTCATTTAACTGGCAATTAATTTAGCCGAGTATCTCATTTAACTGGCGTCTAATTAACTCAGCCGAGTATATTATTCAACTGGCAATTGATTTAGCCGAGTATCTTATTTAACTGGCAATTAATTTAGCCGAGTGTCTTATTCAATTGGCGTTTTGTCTTTTTGGCCTATTTAGGTTTTACCAAAACGTTACGTCGAGGCTCACCACGACCATACGCTGAGGTCCTTACACAAGTCACCTAGGACGTCTCCTGGTTTTGTCTGTACAATATTTCACCGAATCGTTGGGGTATTATGTACCAGCCAACACGGCTGCGCATCTCACCAGCCTTTCTGGCGGCGCTCCGAGCAGTTTTCCAGTCATCCTGGTGCCTCGGTTTTGCCTTTTTGCCAAGAGGTGCGTTTGCACTATCTTAACTAGGCGGGCGTGCTACTTCAGCTTCTTCGCCCTTCGAGCACTGCTTGCCCGCTCTCTCGCGGCTTCGTAGCGCCCGAGTTTTTTTCTTACTCGGCGTTCGTTTAGCCAATTTTTAAGTGGCTGCTGTCGTTCATCGGCCATGGAATATCTTTGCTCATGGGACTTATCGACTTTAATAAATAACCTCTTTATTGGGAAATGAACTTTTTTAGAAAATCAAATAAATCTGAAACAGTTAATGCAAAGCTAAAACTGAGCAAAAAATAAACTGAATTAACATAATCATAGGGATGAGTTCCTTAGGGGTAGAAGATCTTGAGGTACTGCGCATTGCATGGTCGGGGTACTAGGCTCCCCCTTGGTCGAGCTATCATGTATGCCCCGTGCCCCCCGACTCCCTTGACGATGTACGGCCCCTCCCATTTGTCGGTGAGGGATCTTGCTGACCTTTCCTTGGTGTTCGGGGACACTCTTCTTAGCACTAAATCTCCAAGCTGGAATCTACGCATGCGAACATGGGAGTTATAGTACCTCGCAGCCCTTTGCTGGTATGCGGCGTTTCGCACTTGTGTTGCATCCCTGACTTCTTCAAGCTCATCTATGTTTTGCTGTAGCATGTTAATATTGTGCTCGGGGCTGTATAGTTGTACCCTGGGTGATGTGAAACTTATTTCTGCTGGGATAACAGCCTCTGTCCCGAATGCTAACGCAAAATGAGTCTCCCCTATGGATGACCTTACAGTAGTTCGATATGCCCATAGCACCTCTGGTAGCTTGTCCGCCCAGCTGCCTTTCTTGGCTTCCAACTTTGCTTTCAGTGTGTGCTTGATCACCTTATTCACAGCTCCGGTCTGGCCATTGGTTTAAGGATGAGCAGGTGACGCATAGTAGTTTTGTAAGGTTCATGATTTGTATTGGCTTGATTCCATTACAAAACACTCTATATTTGTATTAGTTGTTGCTTAGGATATTCTTTGAAGAAAGGAAGCTTAAATGGTGAAGAGCAACGTCTAGTGCAAAAGTCGTCTTCAAGAGGTGAAAAACGTCAAAGGTATATCTTGACTTATATCCTCTTGCAAGGCGTTAACGCACACACACACAATTCATACATGTGTGTCCCTGCATCGTGGTTCAAACATTTGGTATAACACATTCACACATCTCATAGTATGCTCATGCATTGATCTTGTATTGATAAACATTGTAGAATTGCATGCGTTGTGACTATCTCTTTGATATGGCATGCTTGTGTGAATTTGTGTTTGTTTGTTTCCATATTTTTGTATTTGGACTTGAATATGTTCTATTATGATGCCTTATTGAGTTCCGGTCGTTTCGGTTACTCATTCATAAGGTTTCGAGTCCAAACGATGTAACTACGCTACTTTTCGTTCTCATTCGTTGAGTTGATTTCATTGTCATTTTCTGAGATGATTTCTCAACCATTTTTCAAAGTTGTGTAGTTTTTGTCATGCGTGAGGGAGTCACGGTTTGTAATCCGAAAACGGATTCAAAATCGGAGTTCGGATGCCCAAGATACAGGCTGAAGAACCGAAGGAGCGCGTGAGAGTGGTCTGGAGCGCGTGAGGCCACAAGGCCTGGCCGTGAGGGAGGCCGTGGGCCCCACGGCCAAGGGAGCCCTCTGCTCCCGTGGGCCCCATGCGCCCCCCACGGGGAGGTGATGTGGCACTCTCTGATTTGCTCGAAAAATCTCTCTCTTCCCTCCTTTTAAACTCATCTCCTTCCCTCCACACTTGTTGAAGAATTTTGAAGAACACTCACAAATTCCTGCAGAATTCTCTCAATTTTAGTTTTAGTATTTTGATCATATCTCTCTCATACGAACTCGAAATCAATCGATTCAAAAACCAAAATTGTTGGTCTTGAAGAGAGCTACAAACCCCAATCATTTCCAGAGGCATCTGACTTCGCCATTTTTCTCAGTTGATCCATTTTCAGTCCGAGGTCAAGGTTGTTTGTTCAACTTCTTCTTTTTCAATTTCATCTTTGATCATCTCTTGATTCTTACTATTTGATTGATGAAATTTGTTGAGAAGTATGTTAGATCACATGCTAGGGTTTTTTGATCATTTGTTAATTGAGATTTAGCTTTGTGATTTGTCTTGAACATATATGTGCTAAACTTGATTTATCATGAAATTGATTCTAGAAAATGTATGTGTGATGTGCTTCATGTTATTTTCTATGTTTTATTTCATGATCTAAGAACTAGATTTTTAGTGTGATATATTGAATATTCATACCTTGTTCTTATTGATTTGCATGTCTTGATTTCTAGATACTTTTGTGATTGATTGTTGAAAGCATATTCTAGACTATCATTGAACATGTACATTGAGCTTGATTGATCATCTAGCTTAATTTGATTGTGTGTGCATCATTTGCATCACTTAGATCATAGCCTTGCATTAGGTTGAAGTCTCTAGCAAAGTGAGTGAAGCTTTGTGGATAGAGCAAGGAAGTCTTGTCTAGGGTCGGGAGGATCCGGATAGGCAAGCAAAAGTCTTAGCTAGGAGTTTTTATACTCCGGATGGTTGAGCTAGAGAAGCTTGACTAGGATCATTGGATCTAGATAGCTAAGCAAGGGAATCTTCCTAGAGACGTGAGCGTCTTGGATAGAAAGTTGCTTTCTAGAGGTGTAGGACACATCTCGGATAGGAAGTAGGCTTGGTGATTCACTAGCCCGAGGGTAGATTAGGAGTTGATAGCTTGAGCGGATATCATAAGTGATAGCTTGAGTGTATTAGTCCTTTTTCACATAGTGGATTGCTTTGCCGGTGGTTGTGGTATCAACCCGTGGATGTTTCCTCTTTGAGGTTTTACCACGTAAAAACACTTGTGTTCATTTTTGCTTTTACTTTTCTTTATCTTCCATATCTTTCATTGATTGCATATCTTGTAAATTGATTAACTCTTGTATAAGTGAAATCAATTAATTTGTCAAATATAATCAAGTATGTATTTTCATTGATATATTCCGCATTATTTTTAAATTGGAAGAATTTGGAGCCTATACCTATTCACCCCCCCTTTAGGTATATTTCACTACTACTTAAGGGAAATTTCAAGTTTGCGATCTTATACTCTTCACACATTTCTCTAAACTTGCTGTTGTCGAATTGGGTCCCATTGTCTGTTATGATGATGCTCGGGATCCCAAACCTATATATTATGTTCTTTCAGACAAAACTGGTGGTGTTTGCCTCAGTGATGTGCACGAGAGCTTCTGCTTCCACCCATTTAGTAAAGTAGTCCACTGCCACAATAGCATGCTTCGCACCCCCTTTGTTTCAGTGGGCATTAGTCCTATCAAGTCGAGGCCCCACATGGCAAAGGGCCAAGGTGAAGTTAAGTTTCTGAGCAACTCCGGGGGTTGCCGAATATCATTTGCTATTCTCTGGCATGTCTCACAGCTCTCCGCGAATCGCTGTGCCTCTGCAAACAAAGTCGGCCAATAGAATCCTTGCCTAAGTACCTTATGCGCCAGACTCTTACCCCCAGTATGGTTCCCGCATACTCCACTGTGAACATCCATCAGGATCTTTTTGGTTTCTTCACCGGCGATACACCTTTGCAGCACCTTTGAGAACCCTCTCCTGTACAATTCACCTCTCAGGATTGTGTACCGGGTTGACCTGTACTTGACGCGTTTTGCTTCCACAGCATCCTCTGGTAAAATATTTTCCTCCAAATACTTTCTGAGCTGTGTGGTCCAGTCGCCTTGAACTGGTCGGATCTCCGACACCATGACTTTCTCAGATTTTGCTGTACTCGGCTTAGTCAGGTGCGCCACCGGTATCGCTTTGGACCTGATACTCATTGTGGCTGAAGCTAATTTGGACAAAGCGTATGCTTTCTCGTTTTCTTCCCGAGGGATCTGAAAGATCTTGTACATCTTAAATTTTCTGAGCAGTTTCTTTGCAATGTCCAGGTAAGCTATCATGTGCTCCTCCCTCGCATGGTATTCATCCAATACCTGGTTAACCACAACTTGCGAATCACTGTAAATCTCCAACTCATCTGCTCCTAACGCTATACAGACCCTCAAGCCAGCCAAAAAAGCTTCATATTCTGCTTGGTTATTGGTTGCTTTGAAATCGAACCTCATGGCGCACTCTACTACGTCTCCCTCCGGAGTTGTTATGACCACCCCGGCCCCGCTGCCATGGGTGTTTGATGATCCACCTACATGCAACCTCCATCGGAAGCTATTCTCCTATTTTTCTTCCATTATTCTTCTCACTTCGGCATCTGGCTCGGTGAATTCCACTATAAAATCTGACACTGCCTGCCCCTTGACTGCGGCTTTTGGGGTGTATTTGATGTCGAATTTGCTCAAATCCACCGCCCATTTAGTCAGCCTACCTGACAGTTCTGGCTTTTGCAAGATGAGCTTCAGCGGGCAAACAGTGTATACCTCTATTGCATGCGCTTGGAAATATGGCCTTAGCTTCCTAGCTGCCGTGATCAGGGCGAGCGCTATCTTTTCTGCCAGTGAATACCTTGTCTTTGTAGGCAGCAATGCCTTGCTGGTATAATACACCGATCTCTGTATTCCGTCCTCCATTCGGATCAACACCGAGCTTGTTGCCACTTCTGTGACCGAGAGGTATAGGTACAATGTCTCTCCAACCACTGGCTTTGAGAGGATGGGTGCTCACCCTAAGTACTCTTTCAACTTTTGGAAGGCTGCTTCACATTCTTTGTTCTACTCGAGTCCTTTTCCTTTCTTTATTGCTTTAAAAAACGGGGCGCATCTGTCTGTTGATTTTGCTATGAATCGGTTAAGTGATGCAAGACATCCTGTGAGCCTCTGTACGTCCTTCAGCGTTCTTGGTGAAGCCATCTCTTCTAATGCTTTGATCTTCTCAGGGTTCACTTCGATTCCCCTCTGATGCACCTGGAAACCTAGAAACCTACCTGATGGTACCCCGAACACACATTTGCTCGGGTTAAGTTTCATTTTGTACCTCCTTAGAACCTCAAAGGTTTCTTTTAGATCTTCCACGTGTCTTTCTACCGTGACACTCTTGGTCAGCTTGTCATCTACATAGACCTCCATGTTCCTCCCAATTTGCCTAGCGAATATCCTGTTCACCAGCCTCTAGTACGTTGCCCCGACATTCTTCAATCCGAATGGCATCACCTTATAGCAATACAACCCCTAGTCTGTGGTGAATGATGTTTTCTCTTCGTCGGCTTTATTCATTCGGATCTGATTGTACCCTGAGTAAGTATCCATGAAGCTTAACAATTCGTGCCCTGCTGTTGCATCCACTAGCTGGTCGATCCTTGGTAGTGGGAAGCTGTCTTTCGGGCAGGCCTTGTTTAAATCTGTGAAATCCACACACATCCTCCACTGGTTGTTCTTTTTCTTGACTAGCACCACATTGGCCACCCAGTCAGGGTACTTGACTTCCCTTATCGATCCTGTGGAAAGTAATTTTTTACTTCATTTTTAATGGCTGTACTCCTTTCGGGGTTGAACAGTCATCTTTTCTGCTTCACCGAGCGGAACTCTGGGTTGATGGAGAGGCAATGTGATATCACCTTCGGGTCTATCCCCAGCATATCTTCGTGGCTCCAAGCGAAAACATCCTTGTAATCTCTCAGCAGCGCGACAAGCTGGGCTTTGACATGTGCATTCAAACTTTCCCCTACCTTCACTGTCCTACTCGGATCCTCTGGATCCAATGCCACTTCTTCGGTCGGCTCATCTTTCTTAGCCTCAGGTTCTTCTCTGGGATCTAACTCAAATTCTTTCTGCACTTCTGCCTGCTCTTCCGGTTCACCAATTTCTTGCTCGGCTATTACCGCGTATACTTGGTGCAGTTCCCTATACTTATACACTGACAAATTTGCTCTTCGGGCCATTTCTTGTGACCCCTTAACCACTCCTATCCCATATTCTGTCGGGAACTTCATCATGAGGGCGTAGGTTGCTGTCATTGCCTTGGTTTTATTCAAGAATGGTCGGCCCAATAAGGCATTGTATGGCCAATTTTCAGTATCCACCACCACAAAGTCGAGTAGCACTGTTTTTTGGCAAGGAGCCTTCCCAACCTTCACGGGTAATTTTACCGTGCCAAGCGACCTTACTTCGACTCCTCCAAATCCTTTAAGGGGTGTGGGAAATGGTTGTAGGTCTTTCCTATCTAGCCTCAGCTGATCATATACTTCTGCACTAAGAATATCCGATGAACCTCTCTATGACCAATCCGCGCGCTGATCACCAGCGCGTCATTTGGCCTAACATCAACTCCACGTGAATCGGCTTCTGTGAATATGATCGGGTCCCAGCCTTCCTTGATTCTCTTCGGGTCAGGTTCAATAGAATTGACATCCAGGTCTCTCCGTGCTTCCACGGCCTCCTGGATTTCCTGGGTCCTTTCCCTGTTACTCTTGCCAGTCGATGGTCCTCCGAAGATGGTGTTGATTGCTCCTTCATCCTCAGCTTTCTTGGGACTAGGCTTTCTTGCCCGTCCGTCCTGTCGGCTATCCTTTTGTCCATCCGCCCTGTCAGCCTTTTTTAAGACGATGTCTTTCAAATGTCCTTCCCTGATGAGGGTTTCGATGTGGTCCCTTAGCTGGAAACACTTAGACGTCTCGTGCCTATTCTCCTTGTAGAACCTACAATACTTGGTGGTGTCCCTCCGAGTATACGTTGACTGCTTAGGCGGTTCTTTAGTCATGTTCTTTTCTTCTAGGATTGCCAAAATTTCCTCTTGATCCTTTTTTAAGGGGGTATAGTTTGTATATCTGCCCTGGAACCTTTGCCGCGGCTGATTGGTTTTTGGGTCATATGCTCGGCGTCCATCCCGACCATTCCGCGCCTTATTCTTCTGCTTGTCACCTTTGGTATCAGGCGCCTTTGCTTAGTCTTTGGTTTTAGATCCTTCTAGGCGACCGACATGTACGAAGTAACCTCTTGTGGCAACTTCTTCCTTCTCAGCCAAGGCATAACCCCCGGCCATGTCCATCATATCGGCATAACTGGTTAGTCAGGCTCTTCGAAGGTCAAATAACAATTGGCCATTCTGAAGGTTGTTGATGAACGCGGCAATTATGGCTTCATCATTTGCACTCCCAATTTTGGACACTTCCTAACCGAACCTCCCCAAATATTTCTTCAGCGACTCATCTTTTCCCTGTTTTAGCTGGGACAAGTGGGCCACTGACTTCTTCCTATGTACATTGCTGAGGAATTGCCTTGAGAATGCTTTACTTAGCTCGTTGAAATTGCTTATACTCACTGCTGGTAACTTGCCGAACCACCTGGAGCCTAAATCCTCGAGAGTTTGGGGGAAATTCAAACGCAACAAGGCGTCATTGTAGACATACTGGGCCATGGCACTTTTATACCTTCTGACGTGTTCCTTCAGATCAGTGTCCTTTTTGAATTGCTCTACGTGAGGCATCCTGAATCTTTCAGGGAAGGGTGTCCTCAGGATTTCATTGGTGAAAGGGCTTCCAGACTCGTCGTCCGACAATTCATTACGCCCATATCGCCTGATTAAAGCATCCATTTGTCGACGATTATTCTAAACTTCCCAGGTCAAACTCTGTATGAGTATGTCCCTGTCTCTTTTTGGTTCTCCCATCGCATTGAAATTCTGACTTACGATCAGCTTTTGGCCCCTTTCCTCTGGATTCAACTCTCTATGTTCTCGGTTTTGGCCATGCAGCCAAACTGTGCCCCTTTGGCCCTTGCGATGATAACTCTGCTCACTCTCTCCTGATGATGATGACTGGGCTCTCCGATGAGTACGTCTCCTGGGGCGATCTCGACCCCTAGCCATCCGATCCTGATCATGCCTTCTGTCAGAATCATTCTCCTCTCTATGCTCCCTGCTATCAATGGCTAACCTTTCAGACAAATTTGTTGGCCTGTCTGTAGGACCTCGGCTCGCTTTTATGGGTGCATCCGGCGTTGGTACCACCACCGTGGAACGTAATCTTGTTGCTTGCTGATTTAGGGCGGAAAGATTGTGAGGTGACATCAAACCTTCCGTGGTGGAAAGGTCAACTCCCTGCCTCGCTGCGTCCGACATGAGTTGCTGTAGAGAAGCACGGAATCTTTGCATGATTTCTTCATTAGTTGGGGGGAAGCGCTGGATGCCAGCCAGGGCAGTTGATTGATTTACAGTTGCTAAGGCTGCATCCGCAGTGTTGGGAGTGGCATCATCCTCCAACTCATTAGTGGGTAGTCCGTGACTGTACCTGGAATCGCTACCATCTCCCTCGCCGGCCATTGCTTCACAAGTGCTTCGATCCCCCTTCTTCTAGCGCCAATTGTTGACGGTGATTTTTCACCAACACTCAATCGATGATTTGAAATCACGTATGTGAGTGATAATAGTTTGAATCTTAATACCGTAAAAATAATGAGCAAGAGATATGTGGTAAAACTCCGATGATCAGAGAAATGTCCATTGGTTGTTGCCTAAGCAACGAAGCCAAAATCCACTATATAAAAATTGATTACAAAAATATGCTCTGGTCTCTGTTATGCTCAAAAAAGCTCTCTCTCCCTTATACGTTACAAAGGGTATTTATACATGTTGTTTCTAGGGTTTGGGGATGCCGCTAGCGTTTGGTGTTATGGCGCCCAAGTCTTGAGTGGTTTCCCAGTCCTAGTCGGATTCTGTTTCCTTCTTGGGCGTGATATGTTTCCTGTTTTGGCAGAGTCCGAGTTTGGGCCGGATTCTTTCTCCTTTATTCGTGGGAGACCTATTTGTTTCCTTGTTAAACTCTGAAGGGTTGCATTGCTACGTATTGTGGAGGTGCTCACTGCTGATTCCTTCCATGTATTTGGGAAGTGGGTTTCCACAACCATCTCTTCTTGTTGATCCCAGAGTATGCCCGAGTATGCCCGAGTAGGTGATGCAACCCGAGCTGGCTCTCTTTGTTTGTGATCGGGTCGCTTTGGTTTCAGCCGAGTGGGTTACTTGGGGGATTTCCCCCTTTCGAGTTGACTTTTCCTGACTCCTGCTTACGTGGCTTCTTCATGGGGGTGACGTGTCCTTTATGACGATTTTTACCTATAACACCAACCATATGAATCTCTTCTAGAGACATCATCATATCAGCAGCAGACCCCATTCCTTCATGCTGCTGTTGCAACACGTTGGAGATGGTAGCCATTTGGCCATCTCATTCGAGGTCTTCCACTGCTCATACTCGTCTCTTTGCATCACATTAGATTCATTAGTGAGAGCAGGTGGTTTTTAGGAGTAGTCAAAACAAACTTATGTTTTTCAGCTTGCAGCAACAACCCAATTTTCCTTTTCCATGTGACATAATTATCACTAGTTAAAATATTTATCTTTTAGGATGATCATTAAGGATGGGGTCATGATTTCTTAATAAAATAAAAATATATATGAGTAAATAATCATGGTAAAGCACTTTCGAATATTTATCTTGATTTAAATAAATAACTCAATCATAAAAATTCAACGGTGATCCAACACCCATAAATGTTACGTCTCTTTTAGGAGTACTGATACTAGCTTTTTCCGTCGTTAAGAAATCGCAAGGATCAAAAGATTAATTCATTTAAAAAGGGGTTTCCTATGCAATGTGCTCTAAACTAGCAAAAGACTAGTTAAGCGGTAAGCGAGGGTATCGTTCCGCAGGGAGGTGTGATTCGTCAACCATATCAAGTTCTAGAGTTTATTGTAAGCATGTAAATAGAATGCGGAAAGGTAAGAATGATGTGTGTGAAATGTATGTACAATGCGGTGTGTGTGTATAGAAAATGAAAATGAAAATAAATAAAAACAAGAGAACATGGAAGGGTGAGAATGATGTTTAAAGTGATAAATAAAATGGTGGATAAGAGAGATGCATGAAAATGGCCACACAAGGTTCAACAAGTTCACCATACATAAGTGCACAAATAGTTGGTTGTTAGACATTAAGGACATCCAATTTTAGTTAAGGGTTCATTCTTGCCTCAATCCGATTTATACCCACTCATAGAGCTAACGGTTGAAGAGTGTGCCGAGAACCTCTCAAACACGAAACCGCAACCAACATATGTGAACCGATTCTACAAACAAAACTACATTGAGCCCCAATGATTGCTTCGTAATGTAAAATGGCAACGTGAAAGTCTAATGAGTGTGGAAAGAGTGATTGTATCTCCGACCATAACTCACCTAGAGCCCCTAGCATGAGAAATAGCCAAAGACCAATAATTGTAACTCTAACCATGACTCACCTAGAGCCCCTAGAGTGAGAAATAGCTAAAGTCCAATTGTTTACAAGAACAATGAACCAAACCCTTCTAATATGACAATTTATAGGTTCACCCACTCTTCCTAGCTAATTAGCCAAAACTATGCCCGGAGAGCCCCTCCAAAAGCACAATCCTAACTCTAATTCACTCAAACCAATTCATGACATGCAATTTCGACCTTCCAAAGACATACATACATAAATGGGATATTTGATTACAACTACTCCTACAATTAAGTTAATCTACTCCTAATCCCATCCATGAACACATATCAATTTCCAATCATCCATAAACATGCATTTCAAGATAAGAGATATATTCAATAACAATCAAGAATGAATCAAAACACAAATTGAATATAAAAACAACCATATATATATTGAGCACAAAATAGGTTTACAAATATTCCCAAGTGGGGATTACACATTTAAGAAAACAAGAAATACAAAGAGATGAGTTAAAAGAGACAACCCTTGAAGAAAACCTCCTCCAAGTCCTCTATGAAACCCTAGCTCGAAATTGGTCCAAAGACCCTCCTTTCTCCTTGCAATCTACTCCTAAATGGGTGGATGATGGGTAGAAGATGAAGTGGGGAGCATCCATGGAGGAAAAACCTCCATGGATGCTCTAGAAAGCTTCTCTCTATCTTATTAGGTGAAGAAGATGAAGATGAAGAAGAAGAGGAAGTGGTGGGAAGTGTGGATTCTGAAAGAATGAGGCAAAAAGGGTGTTTATATAGTGTTGGGAGTTTTAGGGCTGAAATGGGGATGAATTGACGAGTTTGCCCCTCTTATTTCGCCCAAAATCGGCCTCTCGCTGGGCGATCGGCGGTTTAATTGGCGGCCGGGCCGCAGATTCCAAACCGTAGAGTGGAAAAGTGACATTCTGGAATTGATCGGCGGTTGAATCGGCGGTTGAACTGTGGCCGCCGAATTTGCTTCTGGACTCACTGATGTTGATCGGCGGTTTCAATTCTGCGGTCTGGCCGCAGATGTTGACCGCCGAATTTGGATTTTCTACACTTCATCCGTAAGCTGCTGGAATGCCGAGGGGGTTCTGCCGCAGTCTCGTTGTCGCATTCTATCTCGACGACGGATCAACTGTGGGTACGGCTAGGCTTAGATCACGTCGTTGTCTGTGTCGACGGAGAGGCACGACACTCAACATATACTCCATTTAATCCATTTTTGGCTCATTTTGCTTCCCTAACGTTCCTTTATGCTCAAACACCTATTGTAGGGAATATGTACCTACACATAGCTCAAACAAAACATTATATACAAAATACGCTCGAAAGCGAGACAAACGATCGGAAATGGGGGACCTCAAATAGGTATAAAATAGTCCGATCAAATACCCCCAAACCTATCATTTGCTCGTCCTCGAGCAAAACAAAGAGAACAAAAATACAAATAACAAATAACAAATAAAAAAAAAACTAATAAATTAACTAAAAATTAAGCTAGTCCACTTCCGTAGGAAACACGGTGGCACTTAGCATGTGCCACAAGCCTTTAAACCACTAGGCGATCCCTAGAGGAGGAGTTATAGTCTCCTGAGGGTTTACAGCTACGACACCCACAAACGTATACTCTGCAATAAAAGTTGAGAAGCAAATCCGCACATACCAAGCAAAGACTACACATGCATGCTAGAATCTCAAATATACCAATTAATAACAATGCATCACACAATGCAAGTATGCCAATACTTAGGATGTTTTCGGTTTACAAAACAACTACGCCCGTATGCCCAAAATAAAATTCGCCTCGACTCTAATCCTCACCGGATTTCAGTCATATTTTCACTCAGAACTTAGGCGCACTCTCTAGCAAACATATGTGATTTGGAGTTTAGGTATATGGAATCAAATATAATCACATATGAGTATTTTCCAATGACGCACATTTTCTGAAAATGGATCTCATGGAAGGAATTGAAATGCCACGAACGTGGAAAGACATGCATTGACTCACATTCCCAAGATAGACTTCCTAAGAGATCAAATGGGCTTTCCCTCACTTTTATTGGGGCCAAGGTGATTTGTGGTAGTGTTTGGGATGTAAGAGATGGTGGGAGCGGGAAGGATAAAGTTACTAACCATGCTAAGGTGTGTTTACACATTACACTTTATAACAAAATTAGCTCTATTACATATTTACAATACAAACGTCTAGGCTTTGTGCTACAATTGTACCCTTATTAGTGAGTAACTTTACCATTGAAGAACTAGAAGGCTTAAGTGTTTTATATTTCAACACTTATTCAATTTCTTTTTTTTTTTTTTTTTTTTTTTTTTTTTTTTTTTTTTTTTTGCCAGCCTTTTCCTAGCACAATTTACATATATTCGCCCAAGTACACGCTTTTACAAAATTTAGAGCTAGCTTCTCCTAAGCTATACACCTCAACATGATCAATAACTAGGGAATGGATATGTGTTTGGCTTCAATTTGCAATGAATATAGGGGTATGTGAGTGTTTAGGCTATTTTAGTAGTTTATGCACACACTCAAGCTCAAAATCATTTCTAAAAGTCCATCTACCAAGGGAATACAAGTTTCAACAAGCAGTCCACATGAATGTTCTATGGCAATCAATGCAAAGCTGATGTACAATGAGATCACAATTAACAAAACCAAAAAAAAATCGAAGAGTGTTTAAAGAGTAGAAACATAATATACCCTCAAATTTTCGCAATTTAGGCACAATGTAGCTCACGGGTAGTCTCCACTATTTTCCTAGGCTAAACAAACATAGAAGTCTCATCCACCTCAACATCAAAAGATTGGCACTGTACAAGCAAATTTAAGCGACGCACGGAGCTAAAAGCATACATGTGTCTCTACCGGCACACGAAGAAAAACAACTCAACAAAATGGACTCATTTCCATAAAACTTTAAAATTGATCGTTTTGTGCAGAGATTTGAAAATTTTCTAAACGTAACAAAAATAAAAACAAACAACGAAGGTGTCCACACCCCCAAACCTAAACTCAACATTGTCCTCAATGTTGTTCAAATCATAAAATATGGACAATGTTTAGCATGATTCGGTGATAAGAACGAAAATAAAAAACTAACAACAAAACACAACAAATCCTAAGATCTAAGCACAATTCAAATCCACTCTTAGATCTAAACAAAAATAAAAGTTACAAACACTACAAGCATAGCATTTTAACATTAAGCTCATGGCCAATTTCCGCCTAAATCAACAACTAATCCACAAGTGCTCCATTTAAACTCAAAATTCAGAGGATACCTCTTGTGGCTACAACCAACTAGGCCATTGTGGCGTTGCCGTTTCACTTGGGAGTTGTTGCGGTATGATAAGCACACCGTATGGTTCTCTTGAGTTGTGTGGTCCATCCGACCTGAAATTTCCTTTCCTTGCACAAACACAACTCAAACAACATTAAACGCATATGCTATAAAGAAAAATAGAAAAAACAAGTGTTTATTTTCAACATATCTAAACATAATCCGCAAGCAATTAAATCTAAACATTTACAGAACCTAAGCTAAAACAAGAAACAATCAACGAATACGCCTCCCCGGCAGCGGCGCCATTTTGATACTAGCTTTTTCCGTCGTTAAGAAATCGCAAGGATCAAAAGATTATTCATTTAAAAAGGGGTTTCCTACGCAATGTGCTCTAAACTAGCAAAAGACTAGTTAAGCGGTAAGCGAGGGTATCGTTCCGCAGGGAGGTGTGATTCGTCAACCATATCAAGTTCTAGAGTTTATTGTAAGCATGTAAATAGAATGCGGAAAGGTAAGAATGATGTGTGTGAAATGTATGTACAATGCGGTGTGTGTGTATAGAAAATGAAAATGAAAATAAATAAAAACAAAGAGAACATGGAAGGGTGAGAATGATGTTTAAAGTGATAAATAAAATGGTGGATAAGAGAGATGCATGAAAATGGCCACACAAGGTTCAACAAGTTCACCATACATAAGTGCACAAATAGTTGGTTGTTAGACATTAAGGACATCCAATTTTAGTTAAGGGTTCATTCTTGCCTCAATCCGATTTATACCCACTCATAGAGCTAACGGTTGAAGAGTGTGCCGAGAACCTCTCAAACACGAAACCGCAACCAACATATGTGAACCGATTCTACAAACAAAACTACATTGAGCCCCAATGATTGCTTCGTAATGTAAAATGGCAACGTGAAAGTCTAATGAGTGTGGAAAGAGTGATTGTATCTCCGACCATAACTCACCTAGAGCCCCTAGCATGAGAAATAGCCAAAGACCAATAATTGTAACTCTAACCATGACTCACCTAGAGCCCCTAGAGTGAGAAATAGCTAAAGTCCAATTGTTTACAAGAACAATGAACCAAACCCTTCTAATATGACAATTTATAGGTTCACCCACTCTTCCTAGCTAATTAGCCAAAACTATGCCCGGAGAGCCCCTCCAAAAGCACAATCCTAACTCTAATTCACTCAAACCAATTCATGACATGCAATTTCGACCTTCCAAAGACATACATACATAAATGGGATATTTGATTACAACTACTCCTACAATTAAGTTAATCTACTCCTAATCCCATCCATGAACACATATCAATTTCCAATCATCCATAAACATGCATTTCAAGATAAGAGATATATTCAATAACAATCAAGAATGAATCAAAACACAAATTGAATATAAAAACAACCATATATATATTGAGCACAAAATAGGTTTACAAATATTCCCAAGTGGGGATTACACATTTAAGAAAACAAGAAATACAAAGAGATGAGTTAAAAGAGACAACCCTTGAAGAAAACCTCCTCCAAGTCCTCCATGAAACCCTAGCTCGAAATTGGTCCAAAGACCCTCCTTTCTCCTTGCAATCTACTCCTAAATGGGTGGATGATGGGTAGAAGATGAAGTGGGGAGCATCCATGGAGGAAAAACCTCCATGGATGCTCTAGAAAGCTTCTCTCTCTCTTATTAGGTGAAGAAGATGAAGATGAAGATGAAGAAGAAGAGGAAGTGGTGGGAAGTGTGGATTCTGAAAGAATGAGGCAAAAAGGGTGTTTATATAGTGTTGGGAGTTTTAGGGCTGAAATGGGGATGAATTGACGAGTTTGCCCCTCTCATTTCGCCCAAAATCGGCCTCTCGCTGGGCGATCGGCGGTTTAATCGGCGGCCTGGCCGCAGATTCCAAACCGCAGAATGGAAAAGTGACATTCTGGAATTGATCGGCGGTTGAATCGGCGGTTGAACTGTGGCCGCCGAATTTGCTTCTGGACTCACTGATGTTGATCGGCGGTTTCAATTCTGCGGTCTGGCCGCAGATGTTGACCGCCGAATTTGGATTTTCTACACTTCATCCGTAAGCTGCTGGAATGCCGAGGGGGTTCTGCCGCAGTCTCGTTGTCGCATTCTATCTCGACGACGGATCAACCGTGGGTACGGCTAGGCTTAGATCACGTCGTTGTCTGTGTCGACGGAGAGGCACGACACTCAACATATACTCCATTTAATCCATTTTTGGCTCATTTTGCTTCCCTAACGTTCCTTTATGCTCAAACACCTATTGTAGGGAATATGTACCTACACATAGCTCAAACAAAACATTATATACAAAAATACGCTCGAAAGCGAGACAAACGATCGGAAATGGGGGACCTCAAATAGGTATAAAATAGTCCGATCAAGTACATACCATTTATTGGTTGGACTAGGTCCCACCTAATTGCTAACATAACAACCAGCGTTTTCAATTTTAGCCTTGTGATTTTATTGACAAGAACTCTAGGGAGGAAATCAATAAAATTACATTGAGTGTGTTACCAAGATATCGACCCTCAATATTTTCTCTCACGAAAATCTCTCATTTGGGAGTAGATCTCGTTTGAGTCAATTGTCTAGTCTATCCTTGTAAGGAAGTATGTTGCTAAATTCCATTCATGGATGCCCCTTGGGGGGATTACCAATAAATAATAAAGCTCAACTAACCTTGGAGGCCATAGGTGTTGCAAAACACCTTCTCCCACTCAATTATTTAAGGCGTGTGATTAAATCCCATAGAATGATTTACCAAGTTATCTAGATGCCAATTTAGATACCAAAATCATTCAATGCATGTTCATACCAAAAGAGATATATGAGTGGCACTCCTATTCTATATGACATGTCATCAAACAATAACAAATATTGTAATATTTACTCAAAATAAATAGCCACAATTTTGATCCATCCTAGAAAAACAAGTAAATTACATTTGTTTGGAATACAAAAAACTCATTTCTTGGTGAACAAGTCTTCAAGCGGCCACCGATCACTTGTGCATCACACGGCTGCCCCTATGGGCATGCGCACTCCACAACCCCAACAAGGGCTGCCGTGCGCAGCCCACGGTCCAACATGCACAGCTGCGTGCAATCTTGCGCGCATGCATGTTGCTATGGTGCGCACGGTCCCAAACTTGTTCCAGTTGCTTCCAATTCTTCAAGTCTTCGAATCTTCGATGCTTGAACGTATTACAACATTATTTAAACAATTAAATACTGCAGTTTTTTTTTTTTTGTTTTTTTTTTTTATTCACTGCAGTATTTAATAAAAAAAAAACTGCACTATATTTTAATACAATAAAAAAAACTGCACTTAATTTTAATACAATAAAAAAAAACTTAGCAACTACCAAGAAGGAAATTGAGAAAATAATAGGCCACCCTTCTTGTTACAATTCCGAAACAAAAATACATTGAAATTCTAGGATCAAAATTGAGCAATAACAATTCACTTTATAACAACATATAACATATATAAATCCATACATTCCAATGTAATTATATATGAGAATACCTAGAGTGCCATCTCTTTCTAAACATGCATAATCACAATAAAAAGAAATAGATTCACGTATATATACGTTAATTAATTAAATGGTACGACCAAGGCTCTGATACCAATTGTAGGGAAAAATACGGTCACGCAGCGAAAGCGAGACTAAAATAGAGTTTAGTATAATTTAAAATTTTTCCATAATTGGAACCTTAACCCTCTAATTAATTAACATATAATACTAAAGATATCATACCTTTGTCGCGTGATCCGATTGACATTGCGTCGACGGTAATCCGCAAGATCTTCCAATCCAATCACAAACGTGAATCACCTAGGAGTGTGGTCTCCCTTCTCTTTGAATTGTGTACCTGAGGATTGATTAACAAAACTTTTTCTTTTTCGTTAGTCATAACAAGTTCCAAGAGACAACAAAGAATGTTCCGGTCACTTTTGAATTCACAATCTTTAGATCGAAACTCGCGTGAACCTTATTCGAAATTGTGCACAAAACCTTTTGATGTAAAAGTAACTAGTGCACTATCGAAATAAGAACAAACTTTTCTCTCTATTCCTCTTGGCCGAAAATCACACTAGTCTAAGAGTTGGATTCTATTTTTCTCAAGCAAAAGAAAAATATTCTCTCAAGCAAGAACTCTAGGGTTCTTGTAATTCTATATAAAGAATATATATTTATATTATGGCCGAAAGTCACTTCCCAAATAATATATATTTGTCAATATATATATATATATATATATATATATATATATATATATATGTTAGGCGTGAATTCTCCTTGCCTTATTAAGCATATATATCTATATATATTAGGCGTGAATTCTGCATGCAATTCTATATTCTATATAAGTCAATATATATATCTATATAATACTGCATGCCACTAATTAAATATATAAGTCAATATATATATCCGGCCAATTGCCATATATATCTCATATATTGTGGCCGAAATCCTTTACCATGTAGGATTTGTCTTTTGACTTAAATCCTAACCCTAGGTAGACTTCCTTAGAATTCCAAACCCTAATCCAACTCTTTAGTGTATTTGTGACTAAATAAAAGACTCCCTTATTTGACTAGATAAATAAATTCCTTATTGATCTACTTACCGAATAAAGTCTTTTATATTTATTATACTACCACAATAGTATACTACTAAGAAACATATTTCCTAGTCAGAAAAAGATTTTGATATTTAATTAAATAATTAATTAATCAATTAATTAATTTCCATTTAATCAAATAATAAAAATAAAACAATATAATATCATATATATATCTCGGCCATGTGCCATATATATTAATATATCTATATATTGTTTTTCTATTTTATTAAATCCATTGGACCTTACCCATTCTTACTAAAAGAAACAAGTTCACATGCCTTTCATTAATAAATTAATATAATTTATCAGCCCATTATATAAATAATGTGCAAATTATATTCGTAATATATTAAATACAATTCTAGATGGACCCATAAATTGGTCCGGTAGAATATATCAAGTGATCCATGTAAGTCCGCGTGGATTGGGGATCTTGGCGGGCTATTTAAATTTAAGCTTCAATAGACATAACCTAATCACAATCAACAAATGATTCACTTAGATCCGATCCATTAATTTTAACTCATTCCACTAAAGAGCTAAAATTGAACGCTTAAATAAAGATAGAATAAGTAAATATTTCTCATTCGTACCCTAGACAATCTTATTGGAGATGGTGTATCCTCGTGAAGAATATTAGTAATCGCCAAGAGCTCATAGACCGCCTATAGCTCTCCAAGTTACCATATTTACTCATATGACCACATTTTGAACTTGGATATTTTTACTTGTCTAGAATCCATGTTTCAATAGACTCTATCGAAAACTTAACGTTAAGATTCAATATCCAATACCTCAAAACATCCATATGATGATATTCTACTCTAATTTAATAAATGGAGCCACGATGTCCATATCTATAAATGAAGTCCTCTATCGATTGACAAATGAATATCACCAAACTATCGAGGATAGACTATGCTATACAATCGTACTCATTGATAACTCAAATGATATCACTTGTAACCATAAGTCCATTTATCTCAGGATTAAACTCTCTGACTGTCCTGATAATGAAAAGACTATTATCTATTGACGGTTCTAGATAAAGTATTTCATTGTGATCCAGTTCAATGCACCCAGTGCACTAGATTCTTTTACTCGAAGACCCTCCAATGATTTTAGACTCATCATAACTCATTTGATCCTACTCAAATGCTAGCAAAAGAATTCTACAACTTTAACAAGATAAATGTGCCCAACCTTTAACTTAAGTTGTGAACATTATTCAAGACTAACTAAAGAATTGTGTCTACCTCATACATATCCAGATGTATGAACAATTCTTCTTTTCTCATAGTCTTTTGACCTTATGATTATTTACTTTTTACAATTATAATATTCAATCTATAAATGCTATAAGATTCGTTTAAATTAGAAATCACTTTATTAATATGAAAAGATTGTCAAAAAACAATATTACACTCTTGCTATTGAGCATAATCCTAATAGTTTCCACGTAAACATCAAGTGTGATTTACATTCCCTACCATATTACACTTGTATGTCTATTTGACTAATTAGGGGTATTTTCGTAAAATTGACTTGTATGCGAAAATAGGGTAATAACGTTTAAAATCTATTCACCCCCCCTCTAGATTAATATTTAACACACCGTGAGAACTTTCACATATGTTCTATGATAAACAACATGTTAACCAAAAATTCGCTATGGGTAAGAAATTTCAATTAACACCCTCAAACTGCTACCTGGTAGGCTGCAACAGGGTAGGTACCTCTAGGTACCATGGTTCTGTATGAGTAAAATATCTGGAGTAAGGTGCAATAGGTAGGAGAAAAAATCACCCCGCCCGTCGGGGCTTCGAGCACATGAAGAAGATATGTCGCTTGGGGTTTCCATGCTGATGTGAGGGCTTTGATCCCTTTTCATTGTGGCTGGTCATGCGAATAGGTGGATAAGAGAGCTCAGATCAGCGAGGTCAGAATCTAACTCACATACATGCATAATAAAAGAGATGGGAGAATGACAATTCTTTTGGTAGAAGATGGACTGGCCTAGAGGAAAAAAGCATCACGCATAATCATACGCTGAAAAACCCATAGGTAGTATCCAGTGGAGAGAGATCCTTTATATATTTATCAATAAGGTGTGCTCCGGGGAGCTTACACAAGTAGAAGAATAATACAACATAAGTGCTCCAGAGAGCTTACAATAATAGGCGGGCATAGGCCCTTTTCTCTAATCAGTAGAAAAGAAGAAGAAAATGAAGCCTTGTTGGGGAAGAAGCTGCAGGTCTTTTTGGGAAAAGAAGATCCAGTCCCCTTTTTGGCGAATGTCATGTCATATATATATAGGTCTTATTTCTTGTTGTTCACTCACTTAAATTTGGTCTAATGACCTAGCAATTTACGGGGCGTTCCACGGCGATAGACGAGAAGATCGTGGGATTGATTCCCTGGAATCAAGTGATTCCCTGGAATCAAGTGATTCCTTGGAATCAAGTGATTCCTTTTAGAACTGAAAGAGTTGACTCCACTTTTGAATGGGACTCTTGAATGGCAGGAACAAGACAATTTCCTTGTTTACTTAAATGTTGTCGTATTTAGTCTGTTATTGTAGCTTGATCTTTTCTTCCTTTTTAATTTGACAGATGGTGCATTACAACCTCCCTTGTTGACGCCTTCTATGTTAGGTGGTCGGGAGGTGCTTGGAGGACCAGTCTAAGTATGGGGTACCGGGGTACTGAGTATGAGGTACTGGGTACGTGGTACGAGGTACTGTGGGTACGGGGTACGGGGTACGAGGTACCTGGTGCGGGGTACCGGGTACTGGGTACCGAGTACGGGGTACGAGGTACCGAGTACAGGGTACCGGGTATCGAGTACGTGTTACGGGGTACCGGGATACCGGTGTGGCACGGCATCGGGATACTGTGTATCATGGATCATGCGGTAGCAGGGTACCGGGATAGTGTGGTAACGGGATCCTCAAGACCCTGAGTTCATTCTTTCAACAATCAAATGACCTTGGTATGGATGGAAAATTCTTCTTTGGACCCCTGCCAAAAACGGCGGTTAACACAACATTTAAGTGCGAATGAGACATTTTAAATATGCTTAACATGTGTGTTTGAATGAGTGTTTAAAGAGTGAAAACTTTCCCTCAAAATAAGCTGTTTAGGCCGTGTTTGTGAACCTCACGGGAAGTCTCCACTATTAATTTCTATCCTTCAAGCACAATTGAATATTCACTCTAACATCAAGAGAAAAGAACTAGCGCGCTTTGCTCAATGCAACCCTAAATGACATGAAATCAATCTAAACTAAGCAAGGCAAAGATGCACAATTCCTTATTCGCACACACAATGGCACAATCTCTACAAGCAAAATATGCTCAAGCATGGCATTATTACAAGATTTTCAAAATAATTTGAAAAATTAGGCTCAAAATAATTGCACACAATTTGCAAACAAGGGACGGTGTTGCGCACACACCCCTAAACCTAAATTAGACATTGTCCTCAATGTCTTTGGGGCATATAAACCGATAAACACGGCACAAAACACATCCACAATCAAAGAGTCAAAACAACAGCAATGTCCATTTTCAAATTTATCCCAAAATTTGGAATCAAGTGGTTCCATAACATCCTATATGCTCATGATCAACTCAAGAGATATATCATTGTAAATTCATCAAGAGTTACCATCACAATCCATGTGGACAAAATATGTGATCATTCAAACCTAAATCTACTATCACAAACAAATCACACTCTTATTCTAAACAAGAAACTAAAAAGCAAGAAATTAAAGAAATTAAAAATAAGCAAGGAAAGAAATTGTACCTAGGTGGGTTGCCTCCCACCAAGCGCTTGGTTTTACATCCTTGCTAGACGTGCTACTTGGATCAGTCAACCAAATTCCAAGGCTTTGAAAATGCGCTTATATGCAATTAGGTCTTAGAAGTATTTGTCGCCCGTCGGCGTGTTCCTAATCACATAAAGCAAAGGCAAGTAAAAATGCACTTGAAAAAGTGGTTTAATAATTTTAGGAAACAACCTATACCAAATGCTTTTGTGCAGGTGGCTTTGAGAAATAGTAGGAGGGACATAAGGCTTCGGTTACTTCATTTCATCGTTGGTCTCCTCTTCTCTTACTTCTTCACCTGAAATACTAGAAGACTCATTAGCAAAATTGTGAAAATGATTGTGCTCTACATTCTCACCATTCCAAGGGATGGTGGTAGCTTTTTCTAGCATTGGTGGACTTGGGAACTCTTGGCTTTCTTTCCCTTGCATAGCTTCCATGATAGCTCTAAGGTGCACTTATATTCTTCTCAACAAAGCTTCTAATCCCAAAAATCTAAGTGCACTTACCTCCAAACATCCATTCAAGGCCTGCTCATATGACATTTGTGATGCTCGGATGGCCTCTAGCTTTTCTTCCTCGGGATTCCCATCCTTCGGCCCCGTATTTGAAGAATTCGAGTCATGAGCTCTTTCTTCCCTCGAGTGCCTTGAGGCAAATAATTCCATGTCTTGGTTAAATATGGCCAATTGCAAGTCAAAAGGATCCATTGTTCCTGAAAAGAAAACAAAAAGAAAAAACGAAAGCAAGACACAAAATACAAAAGAAAACAAAACTAAAAAAAAAAAATCTAAAAATAACAAAAATGTCACACTACCTAGAAAAATCTAACTACAAAAACAAATAACACAAATCAATAAATCTAAACACCAATCCCCGGTAGTGGCACCATTTTGACGACTCGCTTTTTGTGTCGTTACCAAATTGCGAATTATCAAAAGAGGTTTATAAATGAATTATTATGCAATATACTTTAAGTTTTGAAAACTAGTAAAGCGGTAAGCTTAAGATTCGTTCCACTGGGATTAGGTTAGATTAATCGATTTGCTATCTAATCTAAATTAGTCTAACTAGTGTGCAACAAAATAAATCATGGTTAGTTGGATAGTGTGTGGTTTGAGAAACCACCAAACAATGCATGTAAATTAAATGACAAGAATGTAAAGAGAATATGAATGGAGATAGGAATCCAATACAAACAACCTAGACAAGAAAATAGATTAAACAATTAATAGGAAATCTAGGGAAATAATAAAGAAGCTAATGGACTATGAGCAATTCATACATGGCTTCATTAACGTACAATCTACATAATCAAGGACTAATCTCATTCGAAAGTGTTTCTTAGGTCGTCACTATAAACCTTAAACAACTTCCCACCAAAATGCCTAACTGAGTAAGGAAAGGGGGTCAAGGTGGGATCGGTTAGTGAAGACCAAAGGCCTAGGCAATCATGGTTGATCATCCCTCCAATAGTCTATCCTATTCACTATGTGCTATAATCAATCAAGTGTGTCAATAACTCAATTAATTTTATCACAAATAAATCCTACAACATATTGTAATCAACAAATGTGTCAATACTCATTTAATCACTTAAGTGCAAGATCTAAATAAAAAGTAAATAGAACTATAATCATGCAAACATAATAATCAAAGCATTAATAAATACTCATATCAAAAAAGTCTCTCAAATCATCCCCTAAAATGGGGGTTTAATTACACATAATCACAAACAAGAAAAGGAAGTAAAATGGAGAGAAATCACCCTTGGGTCTCTCTTGTAAGCTTGATCCTTCCTTGAGCTTCCTTGCTTGAATCTTGTACAAAGATTGGGTGTTGAGGATGTGTCTAGATAGATTGAGTCATATGGAAATTGACAAAGGAAAGGGGTGGAGAAGATGGAAAGAGATGAGTGATTTAGGTGGAGTAATCTAGATGTTTATTGGATAGGAGAATGGTGGGATTAGGAATTGTGGATAAATGAGGTTTCTTGATTGTCAAGAGTTGTCTAAAAGGGGAAAAATAGTGATAAATTTATAGGGTTTTCAATTTAGGTCATGGGTGGTAAATTACCAAAACATCCTCTAGACTTGTCAAATTGCCATTTTGGCCCCTCTAGGGGACCTTTCCGTAATTTTCCCCACCAATCACATTGCATAGAGTGTGTTTCGCTATTTTGGGTTCATGGCGACGCATAGGCGACACAAATGGCGACATGATCTGGGCCAAAAACAATTCCCTGTCACCATGGCGACCTCAAACGAGCAAACCGCGATATTGATTGGGTGTTCTTCACGATGATGTCGCGGTTTTGAAGTTGGGGGCGACATGGAGGCGACGGAGCACGGTTGGACCAGATTCGTGGTGGATTTTAATGAGGTTTGGTAGGCCTAATCGGTGTCCATCATGTTCGCGCACGTCCGGCGAGTCATTTGCACTGAAAATTGGCCGGAAAAAAGGCAAGGAGGATGCTTTCCGGCAGCTTGAACAGTTAGGGTTGGTTGCCTCCATAGCAGGTTCGTGAAGCTTGAAGGAAGAAGATGAAGTTGCGAAGATGGGGAGTATTTAGTAGTCTTGTGAGGTGTAGTTGGGCTTTAGGTGTG
Organism: Acer yangbiense; assembly: GCA_008009225.1. Classification (NCBI taxonomy): domain Eukaryota; kingdom Viridiplantae; phylum Streptophyta; class Magnoliopsida; order Sapindales; family Sapindaceae; genus Acer; species Acer yangbiense. The sequence goes on along the minus strand of CM017761.1, from coordinate 32,728,531 downwards.
GTGAGCTCACCACACAAGATTATTGCACTTGTTTAGGCCTTTAACTAACATCACCATATAACTTCACGTGTCGGCCTGTCAATTAAAAAAGCCCAAATTGAATGCCAATCATGAAACTCATTGTTTCACTAATGAGGTGGCGTGGGCAGCTTGGCAAATTACGTTTTGGTCTCTGAATTCTTCTAAAATCACAATAAATGCAATCCTCCTTCATTAATTACAGTTTCACACCTAATTGACCAATATTACTCCAATGCCTCTGAACTTTATAAATACCTGAAAACACTCAATTCACATAATTAAATCACGGGATAATGCCCGAGAATCAAGCGAAAAGAGAAGGAAATGAGGGCCAAAATCATACCAATTTTGGTTCGATCAGTGATAATGATAATCATGTGAAGAAAATTGTCAAGAAGATTTAGGTGAAAGTGAGTGTTTCACATGATCATATGCATAGTCTTGATAATATCTTTATTAATGGAAATAATGTTGTGTTTTACATGTGAAATATCTTTATAGAGAAGATAGTTGATGATTTTTCTTCTAGATATAATATTCCCATGAGAAATGATCATGATGGTTTATGTGTTTGTGCACCCAAGACCAAATGAGTCAAGGGTATGTGCTCTTACCTTTAGTGTAAGTTGCACATGTGAGTTAGCTTTAAGATTAGTGTCGGGTTTTGAGTAACTTAGCTAGCTAGCTTTGTTTCTCTATGACTTTGACATGAACTTAGCTATCTCACAAATATCATTATGATAGTCAAAATCTGTTGATTAACTTTTAAGAAGTTGTATATCATGAAATCTATATGGTAATGATTTTTGTTAAGACTTTTGGAGAAAGTCATTTTTGTATGTGTTTGAGTTGAAGTGTTAAGTCTTTATTCTCTTAGGATGACACACCAACAACTTGTTGTCTTGAGGACAAACAAGCCAAGAGAGCTCACAAAAAGAGCGAAGGCTTTGCATTTGATGAAAAAGCTTGCTTAGGTATTTCTATATCCTAATGCTTGCTTTCTAGCTTTTCATCTTTAAACTCTATGTTTGCATTTGTAAGGATTCCCATATCTTGATTGGCTTATTTTGTGGACAAACCACGTGTTGGGGATTGTGTAAGGGTAGTTTAGGTGATTGAACTTCAAGCTCGAAGGCCCTTCCAAGACCTCAAGGGACAAGCACTCCAAAGGTATACTTCTAGTGTTTAGTTTCCTTTGAAGAGACTTAGAATGCACACACACACACTTAGCATACTTGCATTTGTGTGCATACTCTTCACATGTCACTTTACACACTAGCACTTTGATTGATATATCTTGTTATGTGTATATGTGCCTAAGTAATTTGTTTCCCGATATTATTCGGAAACGTCCGCGCATGCACTAGTATGTGCTTGGTTTTACGCGAAGACCGTCTACGGAGAATGCCCTTGGCTTCTTTTTAGCTTTCACCTCTGTTGGTGATCGGCGGTTGTGATCGGTGGCCTGGCCGCCGAATGAAACTGCCGTTTGCGTCCAGATGTGTCTGGAGCAATTATGCGGTTACGATCGGTGGCCACGACCGCCGTTCGAAACCGTCATTCATACCTGGTTGATTTAAATCTCTCGGGTTTGATTCTGCAGTTTAATTGGTGGTTTCGAAACCGCCGAATGAAATCGCCGTTGATGCTCTGTTATTTTCGGGCTCAATTCGGTAGTTGTAATCGGCGGCCTAGCCGCCGATCGATGCGTTTCAGGGGCAAAAGTGTCTTTTCACATGCCCTGTTCTTGAGGTCTATAAATATCTCACTTTCTCATTATCTGAATAAGTTCTTTTACTCCTTAGAACCCTAAACTTCAAAAAGAGATATTTGAGAGAAAATCAAATCAAGAACTCACCTTTAAACACTCAAATCAAATCCTTTTTGCATCAAATTTCATATTGCATCTTCTATGACTATATAGAAAGCAGTCATGCATGGGTTTGCATCATCACAACTTGCTTGGAAAGATTTTGATTAACTTTATCTTATTTTAGTTTTTTTACTATCAAGCCATCTCTTTAAATTACTTGTATGTTTTAGATCATATGCTAAATACAAGAATAGAGAATTGATTGTGATGAATTGATTGAGTGTTGTATTGTGATAGCTAATTAGGTTTTTGCTTTATCTTGATTAGCTAAGCTATTTGACATGTCATTTAGCTCCTGATATCTAGGGTTGATTTAATTGATTATATCATCATCTTAAATAAGCATCTAAGGTTTCCCTAGCCTTGTTTGTTATTTGAATATTCATACATATTCACATAGGTTGCATAATCTCTTCATTGAGAATTAAGTCTTGGGGCTAAGATTCCTTAGGCCTCAAGCAATTGGACTAGAGCCACTTTTAAAGGCCCGCACGGTAGAAGTTGGGGGTTATTGACTGGAGTGTTAGACGAGGTCTACATAGGTTGTAAACTCCATTTCAATTAGTGGATTTCGAGGTTCGAGTGTGGAGCACTATACAACCCGTGGTTTTTCCCAGTGGTTGGGTTTCCACGTATACATCAAGTGTTATTTAATTTCAGCACCATATTACACTTGTTTGTATTTTTGACTAGTAGGGGCATTTTCATAAAATTGACTTTTACGAAAATTGGATAATAATTGTTAAAATCTATTCACCCCCCTTCTAGATAATTTATCATACACACTGATCATTATTTCTTTCAATTGGTATTAGAGCGGGTTCCTAGATATACTTAGGTGATCCTAGCTCATTATTGGTGTGTTTTGCATTTGTGTGATTTTTACTCATTCATACATTTTGCATACATTTCACTTCATTCATTATATACAATGAGTGGATACGGTGGCAACCATGAGGGTGCTTCAAGCACACGACCTTCTCTCCTTACCGATGTGAATTATGCCTCATGGAAAGGCAAGATGGAAGCATACGTGTGTCAAATCCATGATAGGGCATGGATGGCTATTGAAGATGGGTATGCGCCTCCTAAGATGACTCCCACGGGTGGTGGAGAAGAAGTACTCAAGCCTAAGGCTCAGTGGTCCACTAAAGAGTTTGAGACTTCAAAATGGAATAGGAAGGCATGGCACGCTCTTCTATGTGCAGTGGATGAAAATCAGTACAAACTGATTCAGAATACTAGGATAGCTAATGAGGCATGGGATATTCTAGAGGTTGCACACGAAGGAACCGATGTCATCAAGGATTCCAAGCTATAAGTCCTTCAAACGCAATTCGAGTTGCTTAAGATGGAGGAGGACGAATGCTTCAATGACTTTGAAGTCAAGTTGATGGATATTGTCAATCAAAGCCATCAACCCGGTGATCCTTATTCGGATAGGAGAGTTAAGCAGAAAATTATGAGGTCTCTCCCCGCTAGGTTTGAATCAAAAGTGACGGCTTTAGAAGAGAATTATGGATATAAGGACATGAAGCCGAGCGAGGTAATTGGAAGACTTTTCGCCTATAAGTCTAGGAAAGCTCCTAATATTACACCTCTTAAAAAGCAAAAAGGTATTGCTTTGAAAGCTTCCAAGGTTGAGAAGGAGGAAAAAGGTGACTCGAACGAAGACACGGCATTGTTGCTTAGAAGATTCAAGAAATTCATCAAGTTCGAGAAGAAAGGCTTTGGATCAAAAGGCCAAGACTTGAAGAAAAAGGCTCCCTTCAAGAGTTTTGAGCCTAGGCAAGAGAAGAGTGAAAAGAAAGAGGTCCAATGCTATGAGTGTGGCGACATAGGACACATCTCACACGATTGTGGGAATTTGAAGAGTAAGATAGCAAAAGTTATGACCGCCACTTGGAGTGAAAGTGATCACTCCTGAGAGGGAGACAAGTCATCAAGTGATTATGAGCTTACCATCGACTACATGGCATTTGGGGCCACTTGTGTAAAAGATAAAGTTGTTGGTAAGAATGCCTTGACTAGTGATCCCATAGAAGAAAAAGATGAAGAAGTAGCTCTAGAGGAGATATGTGTAGCTACTCATTGGGACATGGCTCTCATTGACTCAAGAGACCAAGGTGAAGGTCTTAATGAGGGAAATGACTCCATGGGTGATATAGAGAGTGTAGGAGATAACTCAAGTGAAGATGACTCCTCATTTAACTCTACAAAAGGAAATGTAAAGAAAATGGATGTTCATGACTTTATAGTCAAGTGTGAAAGTTCATTCAAGAAGAACAATAGAAAATTGAAGATGTTAGAGGATGAAAATCTAGAACTTTCAACACATAATGACCACTTCAGTAAACAAGTGGAAACATCCAAGATGATTGAAGACAAGCTAAGAGATGAGCTAGCTTTGTCTAAGAGGAATGAAAAGGGTTTGAAGAGGGAGCTTGATAAAGCTAAAGAGTCATTGACTAGGATGACTACAAGCACCAAGAAGCTTAACCACTTACTTGGTGTTGGTAAGAACCCTTGTGACAAGAGAGGTATTGGGTATGAAGATAGCAAGGAGATCTCTACTCCAACCAAGACTGTCTTTGTCAAGAGTTTGGGCAAGATAGAAGCCTCGCCGGTGCACACTCCTATGAAGAAAATTGATCTAGGACAATGTTCAAGAAGTGCACAAGTGAAGGAAGCTCCAAGGAGACAACCTCAAGCTCAACGCATTAGAGTCTCTCAAGTCAACATTCCTCATCAAATGACTCTAAATGGAAAGAGGCCAATCATGCAAAATGAACCAAGGAAGCAAGCTAGACCGGTTCACCAACAAAGAAGGATTGAACCCAATCAACCACAAAGTCATGGGAAGGCTCATATGCATTCACAAGGACATGGTATGATTTCTAAATTCATCCCTACGTGTCACTTTTGTGGTATTGATGGTCACATTAGACCAAATTGCTTTCATTTCATTAAATTATATATAGTCAAAAGCATGATTGAAAAGAGAATGACAAGAGCTAGAATGCATGTTAATAGGAAGGAAAAAATTCATATTCATGATCCTATAATTTCTAGAACTCTTGAACCTTTAACCACTAGGAAGAAAAAAGTTATACCTAAGTGGATAAGGAAAAATGAACCCACTTGCTACAAGACTAACAAGTCTCAAATAGGTTCAACCAAGTCAAATAGACTTGGGAGGTCTATAAGACCTCATGACCTTCATTGAAGAAGGATGGTGATTGACCCCATATGGGGAACTCAAGTAAAGAGAGTTATTGCATACTTGTTGCATGCAAAATTTTGAAAAATCTTATGCTTCTTTGTTGATTGCTTGAGTAAGCTTGGTTGTACATATGTTTATTTATGCTTTTAATTCAATAAGTGTGAACCATGCTTGTTTACAATCCATGTCATATTTATGTTCAAATATGCATTTTTGGACTAGGAGATTTACATAGGAAGTATGATTTGGATGACCTATAGTTATCTCCATGACATGATGATTCTTTTATAACATGCTAATGACATATGAAAAGCATGAAATTCAAATTACATGCTCAAATGAAAAAGCATGAATTGATGATGGCAATTTTTTTTAAATGCAAAACTTGTGTGAAAAAGCTTATGAGACTCAAAATGAATAAAGGATCTTGTATCCGTTCAAAGGAATTTAGATTCCAAATGTCTCTCTTTCTTTATTAGTTGAACATGGCTACTATCATACGGGTATCATTCCCGGAAAAATCAAATAGGGTGCAAAGTCGCTCATGCCATGTTTTGCTTATAAAGTTGGATATAGTTGCTCTTATATTGAAATCAATGAAATATCTATATCCTTGCTTCTCTCATGACAATGGTAAAATTGGTTTCAATTCTTATTAGCAACCTTTGTCATTTGCTTTGCCAAATACCATTGTATTTTGGACTTGAATGCTACATGTCTTGTATGCAAAGCATTTTTGATTCACACATTTTATCAAAATAAATCTCCTTGTTTCTCTCCAATTAATTTTGTTGCATAAAGTGGATTATATGATTATGCAAGTATATAATATGCTACTATCTCTCTTTGCTAAGTGACTCGGTTAGGGACTACTCCTTTGCCTATATCATGACAGAAAGGGGGAGTAGAATGGTGGTAAGGGGAGTTGCAAATTGTGCTAGCAATTGTGCATGTTGGGGAGACAATACATTGAGGGGTAGTAAACCTTTGAGGGGGAGCATTGCATTCAACATAAATTGCATGATGTTGTATTTAAATTTCTAGAATGCAAATGCTTATTTTTATTCTCACTTGATTAATCTCACATTTACTTGTGTAAGAATGTTTAGAAACTCTATTTTCAAGAATTGATTGTTCTACAAGAGATTGAAGACTTCAAAATTTTTTTTAAAATATATCTCTTTGTAATGTAGAATTTTATTGTTGACCTGTAGTTTCTATTATGTTGTGAGGAATCAATGTGAGTGGTGGTTTTGTCACGAAATAGCCAAAGGGGGAGATTGTAAAGATTCCCATATCTTGATTGGCTTATTTCATGGACAAACCACGTGTTAGGTATTGTGTAAGGGTAGTTCAGGAGATTGAACTTCAAGCTCGAAGGCCCTTCCAAGACCTCAAGGGACAAGCACTCCAAAGGTATACTTCTAGTGTTTAGTTTCCTTTGAAGAGACTTAGAATGCACACACACACTTAGCATACTTGCATTTGTGTGCATATTCTTCACATGTCACTTTACACACTATCACTTTGATTGATATATCTTGTTGTGTGTATATGTGCCTAAGTAATTCATTTCCCGACATTATTCGGAAACGTCCGTGCATGCACTAGTATGTGCTTGGTTTTGCGCAAAGACAACCTACGGAGAATGCCATTGGCTTCTCTTTGGTTTTCACCTCTGTTGGTGATCGACGGTTGTGATCGGCGGCCTGGCTGCCGAATGAAACCACCGTTTGCATCTAGAAGTGTCTGGAGCAATTCTGTGATTACGATTGGTAGCCACGACCGCCGTTCGAAACCGTCATTCATACCTGGTTGATTTAAATCTCTCGAGTTTGATTCTGCGGTTTAATCAGCGGTTTCGAAACCGCCGAATGAAACCACCGTTGATGCTCTGTTCTTCTCAGGCTCAATTCAGCGGTTGTAATCGGTGGCCTGGCCGCCGATTGAAACCACCGATCGGTGCGTTTCAGGGGCAAAATTATCTTTTCACATGCCCTGTTCTTAATGTCTATAAATATCTCACTTTCTCATTATCTGAATAAGTTATTTTACTCCTTAGAACCCTAAACTTTAAAGAGAGATATTTGAGAGAAAATTAAATCAAGAACTCACCTTTAAACACTTAAATCAAATCTTTTTTGCATCAAATTTCATATTGCATCTTCTATGACTATATAGAATGCATCCATGCATGGGTTTGCATCATCACAACTTGCTTGGTAAAATTTTGATTAACTTCATCTTATGTTAGTATTTTTACTATCAATCCATCTCTTTAAATTACTTGTATGTTTTAGATCATATGCTACATACAAGAATAGAGAATTGATTGTGATGAATTGATTGAGTGTTGTATTGTGATAGCTAATTAGGTTTTTACTTAATCTTGATTAGCTAAGCTATTTGACATGTCATTTAGCTCCTGATATCTAGGGTTGATTTAATTGATTATATCATCATCCTAGATAAGCATCTAAGGTTCCCTAGCCTTGTTTGTTATTTAAATATTCATACATATTCACATAGGTTGCATAATCTCTTCATTGAGAATTAAGTCTTGGGGCTAAGATTGCTTAGGCCTCAAGCAATTGGATTAGAGCCACTTTTAAAAGCCCGCGTGGTAGAAGTGGGGGGTTATTGACCGGAGTGTTAGACGAGGTCTACATAGGTTGTAAACTCCATTTCAATTAGTGGATATCGAGGTTCGAGTGCGGCGCACTATACAGCCCGTGGTTTTTCCTAGTGGTTGGGTTTCCACGTATACATCAAGTGTTATTTAATTTCCGCACCATATTACACTTGTTTGTATTTTTGACTAGTAGGGGTATTTTCGTAAAATTGACTTGCATGCGAAAATTGGGTAATAATAGTTAAAATCTATTCAGCCCCCCCTCTCCCCTCTAGATATATTTATCATACACACCGAGCATTATTTCTTTCAGCATTACATCATGTAGCATGTCATATTAGAGAACTAGTATAGCATTCATATGATTCTCATTGACATTTGCTCTCTAAAGATCTTTTAGTGATGTGTTCACAATGAGCTTATACATGATGCTTGAAATGCTTGTGTGATTGTTGAGTGGCTTGATGAGCAAAACTTAATTTGAATATCAATGTCTTTGAGAGCTACTCACTTGAGAAGTAATGATTTTAAACAAATAATTTTTATTGTTTCTGGATCATGCACTTGAGCTTGAAAATCTTATTTTTGAAAAGTGCACTAATGCTTCTCTTATATGTTTTAGTTTTGAGTAATTAAGTTTGAAAATACATAAATTATGGATGCATCTAGAAGCCTATTCCTTAGTACATGATATATGACCTATAGTATGTATCTATTTTGCTTCGGCACTACATATAACTCAACGAGCACCCTCATGGAAAGGGCTACACACCTTGGTTGTACAGCTGCCCAATGTAGGAAAGGGCTACGCCATGGAGATGAGTGAAAGCCGCCATGAGGTGTATATGTTTATGTTAGAAAAATCAAAGAAGTGTTGAAAAGAATCATTAAAAAAAAAAATTCATTCTAAGCCTAAAATTAATGAAAAATAAAAGGCTTAATGGTGTATAGTTGAGAATTGTGAAAAGCTCGAGTTGTTAAATAGAAACGGGTAAACGAGCCACATGCACATACACGCTCATATGTTAAAATCTATTCTCTTTAAAGCAAAAACCCGGATGAATATCGGTTTGACCTAGATTGGAAATACTTTAGTTGGATAGGTATGGAAATAGTTTGCATGTTGATATCACAATTACTCCTTATATATATGTGAGAAGCATTCACACACACACACACACACATTTTTCTTATAGTGCTTGATTCATTAGCAATGTGAGAATATTTTTGAGAGATTAATGAAAACATTTGATTCTCTCTTGGACTTTGAAAAGTGATGAAATATTTTCTCTTATTGCTTGAATGTGTGATTGTGTGGATTTTATTGTGAACAATATTCTATCTTGATCTTTGATAGAGCACTTATCAAGGGTGAGCATAGTATGCTAGACTTTGTTCTCTTTTATGATATGTTCACATACTTCGAGTTGATAAATGTTGGCATATTCTTTTGGTTGATATGATGAATCTTGAAGATGTTATTTCACATGTCTTGATATGCATGATGATTCTTCATAATGTTATATGCCTTTGTATGTTTGATCACAATTAATGCATGAATCTTTTTGTAATAATTGTATGATTGTGTTTGCTATCACCTTCTCCTTGTTTGGGGTTGTATAGTAGTTAAGATTGCAATCAACTTCTTCATTCTTGAGGTTGATAAGAGAGTAATTGCAATAAGTTCCTCTTTGTGTGGGGTTGATAGTAATTGTAGTTATAATCAATTTAATTGAGTGTAGTTGCAATGAGTTCCTCTTTGTTTTGGGGTCGATAGTAATTGTGGTTGTAATCAATTCAATTGATTATGGTTGCAAAAAATTCCTCCTTGCTTAGGGTGATAGTATTTGTGGTTGTAATCAATTCCATTGATTGTAGTTGCAGAAAATTCCTTCTTGCTTAAAGTGATAGTAGTTGTGGTTGTAATCAAATCTCTTCTTGTTTTAGGTCAAGATGATTGTTGTTGATACCAATTCCTTCATATTTGGGGTTAATATGATTGTTTATGCAATTGTTGAACTGGGTAGAAATGACCCATGTTCTTAAGAGTAAAATTTATGCATTTGTGATTCATTTTACTTTGATGAGTTTGTTGTGTTGTATAGATTTGTATAACCTTTGCTAGGTTAACATGGATAACAAACAAGAATCAAGGGAGAAGATAAAGGAGCTACACACAAAGGTGGTTCAACAAGATGCAAAAATCAAGAACTTGGAAGAAAGCATTTCTTCAAGCAAAGCATCCACTCCAAATGTGAGATCAAAAAATTGTTCAACGTTCTTTGGTAGCACAAGTGGCTAGCAAAGCTTTTGTGATCTCAAGCTATCTTTTTCTTTTTTCCTTTTGGCTTCATTTTGTGTCAAAAAAGGGGAGAAATATGATATTGTTTTAGCATATCTTCTTTGTGTATGTGTCAAGTATTGAACTTCATATGGCATGAAATATCTTGGATGAGATATCTTTGATTGATATGCATGTATTTAGGGGGAGCATACATGTATCCATTTTGAACTTAATTGTCATATTCCATATTGAACTTAAATGCCATATTCTTGTCAAGTATATTGCCATATATTCTCTTGGATATTCTTGTGCTTTCAAGTTTATTTTAGGTGATATCAAGAGAAGCTAAAGTCAAGAAGTTCAAGACTTGTTGAAGATTAGTCTAGGTGATTAACTCATTGTAATGTGAGGGTGAGTTTTTGTGATCAATCTTCATGTTGTATGTTTTAGTATTTGTATAGGTGTTCTGACATAGAATTTGCCAAAGGAGGAGATTGTTAGGACTTTGAGTCATGTTGGCACTATTATATATCAAAACGACATTTCCTTTGTATTGATTAGTTGTCTAGAATTCTCGGTTTAACAAGCTTCAAGGAAATTGGGCAACACATCAAGCAAAGTGAAGCCTTTAAGAGGAGAAAGCATCAAAGGTATACTAAGACCTCTATCCTCTTGCAAAGCCTTTAGGCACACACACACAATTCATCCATAAGTGTCCTTGCATTATTGTATACCATTTATATAACACATTCACATGTTTTAGTATGCTCATGCATTGAACTCATATTGGCATACATTGTAGAATTGCATGTTCTAAGATTATGTCTAGAGAATGGCATACTTGTGTGATCTTGTATTTATATGTTTAAGTTTTATTGTTTTAGACTTGAACATGATCTCATATGACTCTTTATTGAGTCCTGGTCATTGCGGTTACTCATTCATTAGGTTTCGAGTCGAAACGATGTAGTACGCTACTTTGCATTCTCAACCTTTTGTCAAATTTTCTTAGTCTTCATTAAGCGTGAGGGAGTCATGATTCGTAATCCAAAGACGGATTCATAATCTGAGTTCGGATGCCTGAATACGGCTGAAGAACTCGAGAGGAGCACGAGGGAGGTGTAAAATGGCCAAAGGCCATTTTGGGGTGCTGGCCGTAAGGCTCATGAGCTCAACACCTCTCTGCCCCTGTGAGACTCACGCGCCCATCATGGGGTGGTGAGGTGGCAGCCCTTGATTGGTCCTGAAATCCCTCTCTTTCATCCCTTTTAAATATCTCATTTCCCTCCCATTTCATTCTAAGAAGAAAATTTGAAAAAGAGAAGTGCAGAATTTTCTCTCCAATTTTTCTCAACTTCCAAACACCATAACTTTCTCATTCGGACTTTGAATTGTGTGATTCAAGTTGAAGAATCTTTGTATTCAAGTCCCCTACCTTCTCCAAAAAGGTTTGCAGCTGTTTGATCACGTTTTGTGGTGGTTCTTCACTCAAAACCGAAACTGCACGTGATTCCTAGGTATTGAACTAATCTTTGAGTTTTCATCTTTTTAAACCTTTAATTACCTTGAGTTTTCTTTTTCTATATGTATGTGTATGTATGATGAATACTATTGAGAAAGATAGCTTCATAGTCAAACCTAATCAAGTCTAATTAGAGACAAATGTGAACTAGTTTTCTATGATTTTAGTTTTTCACATGTTTAAGAGTTGTATTATGATTAGTTTGATATCTAGGGTTATTTGTGATTTTATTGATTCATTTTATGATTATTAACCTTAGCATGTGCTTGGATCCTTTAATTGAATAAATTCTAGGTGTTAACTGAAAATTGTCACCAGGGTGAAACTCCAATTAACAACTTTCAAGGGACCACGATCGTAACAGACCACTGTCTGGAAGGGTATCACGTAGTTCGATACCTATGCAAATCTCTAAAAATAACTTGGTGTAACAATGGTGGAAAAAAAGGGACAGATATTTTATTATGAAAGTAATTTAAACTAATACTCGAGGCGTGTTAAAATATTAATCTAGAGGGGGGGTGAATAGATTTTATCAAGTATTACCTAATTTTCGCAAGCAAGTCAATTTTACGAAAATGCCCCTAACTAGTCAAAATAATATATCAAGTGTAATATGTGCGGAATTTAAATAACACAAGATATATACGTGGAAACCCAACCACTGGGAAAAACCACGGGCTGTATAGTGCGCCACACTCGGAACTCGAAATCACTAATTGAAATGAAGTTTACAACCTATGTAGACCTCGTCTAACACTCCGGTCTGTAACCCCTCACTTCTACCCAGCGGGCCTTTATTAGCAACCCTATTCCAATTTGCTTGAGGCCTAAGCACTCTTAGCCCCAAGACTTACTTCTCAATGAAGAGAAACAACCTAAGTGAATATGTATGAATATTCAAAATGCAAATTAGAGCTAGGTTACTCTATATGCTTATCTAGGATAATGATTTTGCAATTAAAACAATCCTAGATATAAATAGCTAGATGACATGTCAAATAGCTTAGCTAATCAAGATTAAGCACAAAACCTAATTAGCTATCACAATACAACTTCTCAAACATACATCATACTAATCTCAAACTTGTATTCAAAGTATATAAAATAACATACAAGTAATTAAATGAGATTGCTTGTTAAGAGAAACACAAAATATGTAAGATATTAGTGAAAAGCTTACCAAGCAAAGTATGATGAAGAATCCATGCAAGATGACATCTAGATGATCAAAGATGATGCTAGATGATGATTGATGATCATGAAAAAGTGTTTGAGTAATTAAAAATGAGTTCTTTGGAATTTTTCTTCTCTTTGAAAAATATCCTAAGTATAGAATCTGAATATGAACTCATGTTGTTGACCTAAAGTCAAAGTGGCATATATATAGGAGGCCAAAACAAAGTGTGGTCGTTTTGATAAGTTTGCCTCACATTTGCCTTGGGCGCTGTACGTAGAGCGCCTCTTGTACAACGCTTGTACAGCGCCCCTACTCTGTTCTCACGGGAAAACAGAGTGGCGCTGTACGTAGAGCGCTTTGTACAGCGCCTGTACAGCGCTCGTACATCGACCGATTAAAATCAATCAGGTCTGAACAGCGCTCAATGGGCGCTGTTCGTACAGCGCTTCTGAATAGCGCTTTTGGGAGCGCCCAATGCAAACATGCAATCCTAAGGCTAAGCATGGCAAGGCAATTGGACATGCAAGATGCAATCAACATAACATGCAAGAAGAGATGATAATGAGCATTAAAGCACACAAATAAGACACACAACATACAAGGATAAAACATATGCATGAGTTGTGAGTGTGTGCAACTATCTCTTCAAGACAAGTAAGCACTTAGAGTATTACCTTTGGTGCTTGTCAAGACTGAGGTCTTCAAAGGGCCTTAGCAAAAACACTTAAACTTAATCTACCCTTACATGATCCCCAACACGTGGTTTGTCCACGAAATAAGCCAATCAACAAAACGGGAATCCTTACATATTATACTATGATAACAGAAAATTACAAATCATTCCACTATCAAAGCATAAAATACAATATAGGGATGATTCTTGGTAGGTCTATGTAGATGGTGACATGGTTGATAGGTCTTGATGGGTAAACATAGGTGAAGTTTGACACAGTTGGCGATAGAGCTTTCGTGCGAGTCGATAAGTGGAAATCTCTAGGGTTTCTAAATCTCAGTAATAGGGTTGTCGAGTTTCCCTTCCCCTTTTGTTTGATATCATGTTGTATATATATATATGTCTTGTTTCTTGCCATGTACTCCTATAGTTTCGGTCTAGGGTTTTAGTAATTACAGGACTTTCCTTGGCGATAAGCGAGATTGTCATGGGATTTGATCCCTATAATCAAACGATTCTTTCTTTGGCAGATTGTGTGGGAGTTGACTCCCAATTCACATAGAACTCTTAGTGGCGGGAATGAATATACTTCTTTATTTGACCTGAACGGTGGCATTTTATTGTCGCTTTAAACTGTCTTTTGAGCATGCTAGACTTACCTTTACAATTTGTTCTTCCTGGTGCTTAACTGTCTGGCGAACTGGTTCAAGGAAGGATCAAGGTAGCTTACCCCTTTATGGGATCGAGGTATCGGTACATCTGGGTATTTGGACACTGGCTAATGTTGTAACGAGGTGTTAAAACGACAAAGTATCGGGATACTTGGTCTGCATAATAGCGTGATACTTGGTCTGCGAGGTAGCGAGGTACTTTAGGACCCTTGTTTTCTGTATTGCCCACTACTTGGGAACCCTGGCGTCCTTAATCTTAGTCTAGATAGTCCGGAGGTGTACCAGAGTATTTTGGTTCGGATTCTTTATAGGATGTAGCTGGATTCTGCTTTAGTAATTCTTTCAACCTTGAATCTGGATGGAAAATTCTTCTTTGAACCTTCGTCAATTTTGACGGTTAACAGAAGTCCCCCCTGACTTGAACACCAGTACCTAGTTGGGGGTTGGAGTCAGGATTCCTAGTTCGCTTGAAGGATTTTTTATCTTGTCTACTTGTGTACCTTTGTCTGGCTGGCTTCCAGTACCAAGGAGGAAATCTTCCTTGGATATGACAGCATTTAATGAACCATCCACGTGTTAGACGAGGATTGCTCTGTAAGTTTAAATGAGCCATTTTTGGTGCGATTTTCTCGAAACTGCCTTGAGCACGTCTCCAGTCATAATTCCATATTTCTTCTTTTGCTCTGGTAACCGTCCACCTTTGTCTATAAATAATCCTTTTTCTCCCTTACTTGCTCACGCTTACTTGTACTCTCAAAATCAAGAACCAATCTTTTTCTATTTCTCGAGTCTTCCTTCTGCTACAATGGCATCTCCACCAATTCCTATTGATAGTCTTGACGGCCTTTTTGACATGGAAGGGGACGTTTCAACTGAGAGCAACCCCTTAAATCTGAGGAAGAAAAGGGGTCGGAAAGAACATGACATGGCTGGTAGCTCTGCTCATCACAGCACCGTCGCTCCAATAGGAATCTTGGGATGAAGCTGGGTTTTGTAAGTAAGCCTGACGCTCTAGTCGAGGTCGTTGCTGAAGACGTAGAGGGAGATGACGAGGATGATGATGATGAGAAAGGAATCCCTACTGGAATTCCTATTAGGAACGCTCCTACCTTCCCGCCTGCATTCCAGATTGTTCCCAATTCTGTCTACACGGTAGACACTATAACTCACTTGAGAAGGGAGTACCGGGTTCCTGATGCCCTCACTCTTGCTCTTTTACCTTGAGATTATGATGTGTATTATCCGGTCAAAAGTGAAGTCCCTATTCATACAGCGGCCTTTGAATGTGGGGTAAGATTACCTCTTCATCCCACTCTCCGTAGGATACTGGACCCCCCCCCCCCCCCACATTACAGATCTCACCAGGAATCTGGAATCACCTGGTTGGGTTTTTAGTGCTTTGGAGGGAGCAATGTGAGATGGACAACATAGCGAGGGAACCAGGATTTGATGAACTCCATTATGTCTTCCAAGTGGCGGCCATCAAAGCGGATCCCAAGGGCTATTTTTATTTGAGAGCGAAGAACTCTCTGAGGTTCATCATCCCCGGAGCTGCTAAAAAATATCCTCGCCCTTGGCATGAAGAGTGGGTCGTAGTAAGAGGCGATTAAGGAAACTTGGTTTTTATTGACAGGATTGATCACCCGGTTCCCACCCAGTTCAGTGGACAAGTGGGGTAAGGGAAAAATTTCCAAGGAGTCGCTAGGCATTTTGAAGAAAATCACGGCCCGGTTTTACACAAACGTGAAGTATCCCACCTCTGATTCCTTTGATACTGCCAGGGTAAACCGGTATCTAAAAATCTCTTTGGCTCATCTGGGTACGTAATTTTCTTCTTCATATCCCCCCTTTCTTTTGTTCTGTTATTCTTCGGTCTAACGTTAACTCCTTGTCTGACAATATCTGATGTCCCCCTTGTGTCTTCCTTTCTTGCTCTTGCAGGTCTGATCGGACCAAATATGGTATGATTTTGTACCCTTATTTCATATTCTTTATGCTTGATTCTCATGTATTTCCCCATATTTTAATGTTGTTATTTAAGTATTTTCAGGTATTTATAAAGATTAAGGGCATTGTGGTAATTTGGAAAAACCGGGGGCAAAGGTGTAATGATTGATGGAAGATTAAAGTTATTATGATTTTACAATGCAGGGGAGCATTTCATAATTTGCCACGCAAATCACAGCAGCCCACACCACATGAAGTAGTGAAACGGTGCGTTTCAGCAGGATGGGCAATCAGGCGTGGCCTAATTAAAAGCTTAATGCACCCCAGCCAGCGTCTAAGCGCACCCCAAGAAGAGAAGACCAAGCTCGGCCCAAACGCACAAAGCCCAAAGTCTGCACGCACTCCACCCCTACTGATTACACCCCCAAATCAAACAAAGGACCAAGCCTAAGCACACCCCAATGGCCTATTGAGTACACCCTGCCTTCAACCTCACGTCATCTTCTTCCTCTCTCCTAACCTCCATTAATGAGCTCCAAATCCTAGCTCCTAATCCCATTGGAAACCGAGCTACCGCCAGCCGAAATCGGTGCCAAATCAACGGCAAGGAGGACGGCAACCCAATCAGTCCATTTCTAGCGCCCCAAACTGCCGAGATTAGCAACCACGATCATGCCTCTATCACGCCTCCATCGCCCTTGTGTCACCATTTGTCCAAAGATGTCGCCATGGCGACAGGAACTTAATTTCTGGACCTGATGCCTTCGCCCAAGCGTCGCCATGAACCCAAAACCGCGAAGCCTCTCTGTTCAATGGTGATTGGCTAGGAAAATTACAATAAGGCCCCCTAGAGGGGCTAAAATGGAAAATTTGACAAGAAAAGGGGGTATTTTGGTAATTAGCCATTCGTGACCTATTTAAAAATACTATAAATTCATCCTATTTTCTTCTTTGAAATAGACAACTTGTGAAGCAAGAAATTCCTTCTTCCACCATTCTTAATCCACCCATTTCTCCTCCCCAATCTCATCAACAAACAACTAGATTACCTCACCTAAATCCTTCCTCTCTTCCCATCTTCTCCATCCATTTGTCACTCTCCATATGACTTCACCTATCTAGACACATCATCTTCTCCCACTCTTTGCACTAGGAGCTTCAAAAGGGAAGCAAGGATTAAGCATTAAAGAAGGAGGCATACGGGTGATTTCCTTACATATTACTTGTTTTCTATTTGATTGTAACTATGTGTAATTAAATCCCTAATATCTTTCATTAATTATTAAGACCATTCTCTTATCTAGTATTGTTGATGTTGGATTTCCTATCTATTCAATTTTTTTTTATATTATTGTTATTTACTTCTCTAGTTTATTATATCTTAATCAATCAAAAACCCAAAAATATGATTTATATTTTATGCACCTAGATTAGACTAACTTAGATTATTTCACAAATTGATTAATCTAACCTAATCCCCATGGAACGAATCCTTACTTACCGTTTTACTAATCTTTACATCCTAAAAGGATTTTCTAGTGGTAAAAATTGGATTTACAAAACGAACACATTTAAATATCATTTTCTTGAGTACCAAAATGACCTCATCAAAAATTGACGTCGCTGCCGGGGATTGGTGTTTAGATTTATTGATTTGTGTTATTTCTTTTTGTTGTTAGATTTTTTTTTTTAGGTAGTGTGTCATTTTTGTTATTTTTAGATTTTCTAGTGTTATTTTCTTTTGTGTCTTGTGTCTTGTGTTGTTTTTCTTTTTTGTTGTCTTTTCAGGAGCAGTGGATCCTTTCTCTATACACTTGGAGGAATTTAATAGGCAAATGGAGTTGTTCGCTTTAAGGACTTCGGGAATAGGACAAGCGGAGGCTATAGCTTGCACATTTTGTGGAATGTATGGGCACGATATATGGGGTTGCCATTCAAGAGGAGAGCTTTCTAATGATGGAGGAAAAGCCCAAGCTTCAAATTACAATCCTTGGCCTATGCATGAACCATGTGGAGATTTCAACAATCAGGAGTCAAGCTATGAACGGTGTGCCGATTCGTATGAGTCGGATTGGAGAAGAGATCAAAACACTCAAGCTAATGTGCGATCTCAAGAGAAGACTTTGAATGATTTTATTCAAAGTGCTCAAGCCTTCCAACAAAGACCTCAAGCCAACATACAAGCCAACGAACAAGGATGGCAACATCAAGATCAAATTTGGCAACAACAAGATGAGAGGATGGAAGCCTCAATTAGAAGAATGGAGGGCACTTTGAGATTATCGCCGAAGCTATACAAATTCGGGTGCATGAAGAGTCCTTGAGCTATCCGGAGAAGGAAAATGCCCCAACCATCCTTTTAAATGGTGAAAATGTCAAAACCAAAGTTGGCCATGAACTTTCTAATGATTTGCCTAGTGTTTAAGGAGAGGAAATAGAAAAGAAGGAGACGGAAGAACAAATGAAGGAAGCGGATGATGCCTCTTTTGAGGCACCACCCCTACACGAGGAGTCCATGCCTTATGTCCCTCCCATTGCTCGTCCATGCCGCCTACACAAAAGCAATTGGTATAGGTTGTTTTCTAAACCTTCTAAACCACTTTTTCAAATGCACATTTACTTGCCTTTACTTGTTGTGATTAGGAACACACTGATGCGATCTAAATATTCCCAAGATCTAATCTCGCGTCGGCGTATTTTCAAAGCCTTGGAATTTGGTTAACCGATCCAAGTAGCACGTCGAGCGGGGACGTAAAACCAAGCGCTTGGTGGGAGGCACCCCACCTAGGTATAATTTTCTTTCTTTGTTCATTTTATTTTACTTTTTAGTTTTCTTGTTTAGAATAAGAGTGAGATGGATTTTGGTAGTGGATTTAGGATGTATATGCTTGATTGATTAATTTTTGGATGATAGGAATGTTGAGAATATGCCAATCGTAATTGAGCATCTTTTTAGATGAATTTGTGCATATTAGGATGAGAGGGCACTTTGCCAAAATTTTTGAAAATACATTGAATATTTATGGACATATATGCATCATTTGCTTTGGATTTGTTGGGTTGCGCCTTTTGACAAAATTTTGCCTCCCATGAACATTGAGGGCAATGTCCAATTTAGGTTTATGGGTACATTGACGCAACACCACTTTGCTTACCTTGCTTGGTTTTTAAAACTTGAGCCGAATTTTTCAAATTCTTACGATAATGCCATATTTAAGCATACCTTGCTTGTTGAGATTGTGCTTTACATGAGTAGTGAGGAATTGTGCATCTTTGCCATTGTTTGGTTTAGATTAACGTCATGCCATTTAGGACGTCATTGAACAAAGTGCGTAATCTTTTTCTCATAATGTTAGGGTGAATTATCAATTTTTCTTTAAGGCTAGGAATTAATAGTGGAGATTCCCGTGAGGATCACAAACACGGCCTTTAAAAAGCGTATTTTAAGTTGTCAAATATTCACTCTTTAAACACTCACTCTCAAACACTCATTCAAGCATGTATGGGTCTCATTTGCACTTAAATATTGCTTGCCATAGAATATTATAGACTGCTTGTGGATGCTTTATTTTGCTTTGTGGACAAACCTTTAGAAAAGACTTTAGGCAATGCATGTGAAGAAAACCATAAATTGGCCTAAATACTTCCATCCCCTCTAAATGTGTGTGCTTATAAGCCCTTTCGAAGCCAAATACTTCTTCAGCTTTTCATTTTGTGAACCACATCTAAATTAACCATATAGCCTACATAGTTGACTTACCTCAACCAAATGATTTTGCTAAAGGCTTAGGTTATGAATGTAAGCTCTTTTATGAGAAAATGTTGATGCATGTACCTAGGCATGTAATTTTGTGTAAAGAGTATTGAAATGAAAGAGTGGATAAAAAGCAATGATAAAAAGAAAAGAAAAAGAAAAGCAAAAGCAAAGAAAAAGAAAAAGAAGAAAAAAAGTTTGAAAGAAAAAGATGTATGCAAAAGAAAAGAAAAGAAAAGAAAAGAAAAGAAAGGGCAAAGCCAAATTAAATAAAAAGAGAACCATGAATTAGGCACAATTGGCCTAGATAGAGGGTTAATATTGCATAAGATGCTCAAGAAAAGTTGAGTATAGAATATGCATTTGAAATTATATTGTAAGCAATGGGCACCAAAGGCGTAATACGAATGTGTGAAGCAAGTGGAACTTGTAATTAGAATGTATGCCTAAAGTTTAAATCATTAGGTTCCTTGTTATCTATTGCCCCATTATTTGAATCACTATTCACCTAAGGCCCCGTTACAACCATAGAAAGACCTTTACGATCTTCAGGGATGTCCACTTTGTGAGATTTGATTGATACATGTTCTTTCTAATTCATGGCTTGCATTTCCATTCATGAGACTTACTTATCAGAAATTACGTTTTAAATGTCATCATATGCAATCAATTAGATATCCATGACATGAATTCATATTGCATATGTATTTTGAGCGAAGCTTAGGAATCTGAGAGAAGAAAAGAGAGAATCTAGTGAGGATTAGATCGAGGCGAATTACATTCTAAACCGAATCGCACCTTTGCTTTGAAGCTTTAGCATTTTGAATGTAAGGTCGCATTACGTACAATCATATCTAGAGTGGCATGCTCTTAATCTTTACTTGACAGTCTCTTACATGTTTGAATCCTCACTAGTGCATCATTATGTTAATCTCTTTATTTTGGTTTCGCATGTTAATCAATGGATAGGAGAACCTTGCTAGAGTGAGTTAGAACCTTTTTGAAAATCTTTGAAATAGCTTGATGCATGTCCTTTGGGGTTGATTGATGATTGTTTTGCTCGAGGACGAGCAAAAGATAGGTTTGGGGGTATTTGATCGAACCAAATATGGTACGATTTTGTACCCTTATTTCATATTCTTTATGCTTGATTCTCGGGCATTTCCCCATATTTTAATGTTGTTATTTAAGTATTTTCAGGTATTTATAAAGATTAAGGGCATTATGGTAATTTGGAGAAACCGGGGGCAAAAGTGTAATGATTGATGGAAGATTAAAGTTATTGTGATTTTACAAGAATGCAGGGGAGCATTTCGTAATTTGCCACGCAAATCACAGTAGCCCACGCCACATGAAGTAGTGAAACGGTGCATTTCAGCATGATGGGCAATCAGGCGTGGCCCAATTAAAAGCTCAATGCACCCCAGCTAGCATCTAAGCGCACCCCAAGAAAAGAAGACCAAGCTCGGTCCAAACGCATAAAGCCTAAAGTCTATGCGCACTCCACCCCCTGCTGATTACACCCCCAAATGAGACAAAGGACCAAGCCTAAGCACACCCCAATGGCCTGCTGAGTACACCCCACCTTCAACCTCACTTCATCTTCTTCCTCTCGCCTGACCTCCATTAATGAGCTCCAAACCCTAGCTTTCTAATCCCATTGGAAACTGAGCTACCGCCGGCCGAAACTGGTGCCAAATCAACCGCAAGGAGGACGGCAACCCAGTTGGTCCATTTCCGACGCCCCAAACCACCGAGATTAGCAGCCATAATCACGCCTCCATCACACCTCCACCGCCCATGTGTCGCCATTTGTCCAAAGATATCGCCGTGGCGACAGGAACTTAATTTCTGGACCTGATGCCTTCACCCAAGCGTCGCCATGAACCCAAAACCGCGAAACCTCTCTGTTCAATGGTTATTGGCTAGGAAAATTACAAGAAGGCCCCCTAGAGGGGCTAAAATGGAAAATTTGACAAGAAAAAGGTGTATTTTGGTAATTAGCCATTCGTGACCTATTTGAAAATACTATAAATTCATCCTATTTTCTTCTTTGAAATAGACAACTTGTGAAGCAAGAAATTCCTTCTTCCATCATTCCTAATCCACCCATTTCTCCTCTCCAATCTCATCAACAAACAACTAGATTACCTCACCTAAATCCTTCATCTCTTCCCATCTTCTCCATCCATTTCCTTTGTCACTCTCCATATGACTTCACCTATCTAGACACATCCTCTTCTCCCACTCTTTGCACTAGGAGCATCAAAAGGGAAGCAAGGATTAAGCATTAAAGAAGGAGGCTTACGGGTGATTTCCTTACATATTACTTGTTTTCTATTTGATTGTAACTATGTGTAATTAAATCCCTAATATCTTTCATTAATTATTAAGACCATTCTTTTTTCTAGTATTGTTGATGTTGGATTTCCTATCTATTCATTTTCTCTTTATATTATTGTTATTTACTTCTCTAGTATATTATATCTTAATCAATCAAAAACACAAAAATATGATTTATATTTTATGCACCTAGATTAGACTAACTTAGATTATTTCACAAATTGATTAATCTAACTGATCGAACCAAATATGGTACGATTTTGTACCCTTATTTCTTATTCTTTATGCTTGATTCTCGGGTATTTACCCGTGTTTTAATGTTGTTATTTAAGTATTTTCAGGTATTTATAAAGTTAAAGGGCATTGAAGTAATTTGGTGAAACTGAGGGCAAATGTTTAAAATTATGGAGAAGATTGAAGACTCCATAATATTGGAAGAGATAATGGGGCGTTCTGTAATTCGCCAAGAAAGTCAGCAACAACGCGCCACATCAGCTTATTTAAACGGTGCGTTTTGTGTTGGCTTATTATTTGGGCTTCTTATTGAGCCCCAGTCCAATGCTTAGCGCAGCCCAGAAGAAGGCAAGGGACCAAGCCCATGTACACCCCTATCTAGTTCTATTCGCACCCCACAATAGACAAAAAAAGGGCTACTGCGCGCACCCTTGCTTGGTGCTAAATGCACTCCATTAGAGACAAAGTAAAAGCTGCTGCGCACATCCCTGCTTCTTGCTAAATGTCCCACATCTTCTTCAAGTCATCTTCTTCCTTGAGCTTAGCATGAACTAGCCATGGCAACTAAACCCTAGTTGCAGCAGCCGCCTAAAATCGACCTACCTTCAGCTAGTTTCCGGTGCAGAATAACGGCGAGGTTCGTGCGAAGTCAATAGGCCCCTTTTTGGCTCGTCCAAACCGCCGGAATCCAAGAGCCAAATCCATGGCCGTCGCTCCAATTGTCGCCACGAAGCCACAGCAACAACGCCCAGTGATGTCGCCATTTGCACAGTTACGTCGCCATGGCGACAGGGACTTATTTTCTGGACCTAATTGCTTCGCCCCAGTATCGCCAAATACATCGTCATGAACGCAAATAACAACCTCTCCTCTGTGCTCATTTGATTGGGTGTGAAAATTACACAATGCACCCCTAGAGGGGCTAAAATGGCAATTGTGCAAACTTAAAGATCTTTTGGTAATTATCCATTCGTGACCTATTCAAAAATACTATAAATTCATCCTATTTTCTCCTTTGAAAAATACTCTTGACACAACTTGTGAAGCAAGAAATTCATTCTTCCACCATTCCTAATCCACCCATCTCTCCTCTCCAATCTCATCAACAAACAACTAGACTACCTCACATAAATCCTTCCTCTCTTCCCATCTTCTCCATCCACTTCCTTTGTCACTCTCCATATGACTTCACCTATCTAGACACATCCTCTTCTCTCACTCTTTGCACTAGGAGCATCAAAGGAAAGCAAGGATCAAACATTAAAGAAGGAGGCCTATGGGTGATTTCCTTACATATTACTTGTTTTCTATTTTGATTGTAACTTGTGTAATTAAATCCCTAATATCTTTCATTAATTGTTAAGAACACTCTCTTATCTAGTATTGTTGATGTTGGACTTCTATCTATTCAATTTCTCTTTATATTATTGCTATTTACTTTTCTAGTTTATTATAGTTTAATCAATCAAAAACCCAAAAATATGATTTATGTTTTATGCACCTAGATTAGACTAACCAAGATATTATCACAAATTAATTAATCTAACCTAATCTCTGTGGATGAATCCTTACTTACCATTTTACTAATCTTTACATCCTAAAAGGATTTTCTAGTGGTAAAAACATTGTTTTCTAAAGATCACATTTTTACACAAATATTGTATTTTGTTGAGTAACAAAACGACCTCATCACTAACCTAATCCCTGTGGAATGAATCCTTACTTACCATTTTACTAATCTATACATCCTAAAAGGATTTTCTAGTGGTAAAAATTGAATTTACAAAACGAACACATTTAAATATCATTTTGTTGAGTACCAAAACGACCTCATCAAGGTCCAGAGATTCAAGATCCCTCATTTGCCAATTCTCCTGTCGATTCTCCTACCCATTATCCTGATACTGACGCTGGCATTGGCACTGGTGTCCTTCTTGAGCGTAATCAGCCTATAGTTACTATTCCTTCAACTCCGGCAGGGTTATCTCCAAGCCTTCCTATCCCGCTTCCTACTTTGGTTCCAACGCGTCCCATCATAGGTGAGATGTTCGCTAGAACTGCCAAGTCTCGTGGATCTTCTATTCAAGCCCCAAAGTAGGCTTCTACTGATTCCCCTATTGGGCCTCCACCAGTGGATTCTCCTTCCATTCCAGTTCCTTCAACCACGCGTTCCCAGCGACACCATAAAATGGAGAAAGAGAAAGAAACTGTTTCTATATCCACCCTCTCTGTTGATCTGTCTTCTGGATCAGGGTCGATAGATAGTAACAGGTAAGAGACAATATCCCGCTTTGTTGCAGCTTACACCGGTGTCAATGCCAACGCTATGGTCTCCATGTTAGGGAACATGTTGATCACAAGGGGGGCATCTATACTTGCAGAGGTATGATTCTCGCTCTTTCTGCTTTAGTTGGGTGATTCAAGGAAGGTACTTACTTGTCTTCTATGTTTGTAGGCTTTCAAATTTAACCTGGCAGTGGAAAAGTAGAAGAAGTCCCTTTAGAAGGCTAACATCACGGCCAGAGCTGAGTTGGAGGAAGCTAGGAGGGACCAGGCCTGGTCCAGTGAGATTGTGGATGATTTGGTCGGATCTGCGGCTGTGTCTGAACAGGGTAGGTAGAAAGCCTTGGCTGACCTGGAATGCATGAACTATGCTTTGGACACAGAGACCATCAAGTCTACACGCCGGCGTGCCCAGAGGGAAGATTTGGCAAGGGAAAAAACTCTACTTCTGGAGGAAATCCGGGCTCTACGGGATGCAGTGCAGGCCCTGAATGCGAGGGTAGATGATTCCTTTGAGCTTGGGTACTTTACTGCTTCCTACGGGGTTGTCTGAGCTCTTCCTGTTGACTTCGACATGCATGCAACTTTTGGATGGAACCGAGATCAAATTTTAGCCAAGGCTAGCCAATTTTCTGATGCTGCTCCAGTCCAAGTGGATCCCGCTGCTACCCCGGCTCCTCCTTTGCATCAAGAACCTACCCTGCTTGCTGCTGATCCCGTGATAACAGATGAAGCCGGGCTTCTTGATCCCCATGTCCCTCAAGTTGATCAAACACATGATATCGAGGCCCCAGCTGATGTTGTGCCTGAACCGATGAAGGGAATGGAAGCTTTTATTGAAGCCAGGATATCAAAGGCTGGGGAGACTCTAGTCGATCTAGAGGCTGTAGGAGTCAAGGAGGCTGAAGGTGCTGCAGGCCAAAGCCAAGAGACAGGAGACAAACAAGATGTTGCATGATCATTTCTTTTTTCTTTATTACAATCAATTTATAGCCTGGGAAGTGGGGGTTGGGCACCTTGATTGATCAAAATAATTCTATTTCTTGTTTACCAGTATACTGTTAGTATCTGTTCATAGTAGGACTCCGAAGAATTTTGATGTTTGAATGCTTGCTAGATCTCGGTAGGACCTCACATAACCATAATCCAAATAATAACTTACTTGGAACAACGTTGGCACTTTGAACTTGCTTGATAGCCCCACAATCTAAACAAAGTCTTCTTGATATATTGGTGTTGATTAAGTCTTGGTGGCTGGATACTTTGTCAGAGGTATCCTAGTGAGTAGTCCCCTTGTGAAGTTTGTCTAGACTTTTCACAAGTAACACATGCTATTTGAGTCTGGTGATTTAATCCTTACAAGCCATCAGGGTTGCTTTGGTATCTGACTTGAACAATGGAAATTGAAGTACCAAGTACCTCCCACACAGGGGGTCTTGGTTTTGAATTGACTATGGTTGTTGGTTAAGATTGATTCTTGACTTCTCCAAAGCGAATCAGGATGCCTGGTGCTTAGGTGACAATATTGGTGAATCGTGCTACTTAACATACCTGTATTAAGGAGTCATGGTATCCGGATGATCTGTGTCTGATAGGTAATTAAGACCACTCTGGCACCAGGTCTTCCATGGCGAGATAAGGTATCAGCTATCTTGACCAAGTATCCTGATCCATAGGCAGTCTTATCCTGGTAGGGAACTAAGGCCCCTGTAAGGTCTCATTTATTTGATTGGCTTATTTCATGGACAAACCACAATTGAGGTTCATTGTAAGGGTAGCTTAGGTATTGGTGTTCAAGTTCAATGCCCTTTGAAGATCTCATCATTGATAAGCACCGAAGGTAAAATTCTAAGTGCTTACTTGCTTTGAAAAGATAGTTGCACACACTCACAACTCATGCATAGTGTTTAATTCTTGTATGTTGTGGGTCTTATATACGTGCATTAATGTTCATTAATCTCTCTT
Organism: Acer yangbiense; assembly: GCA_008009225.1. NCBI lineage: Eukaryota > Viridiplantae > Streptophyta > Magnoliopsida > Sapindales > Sapindaceae > Acer > Acer yangbiense. The sequence continues at coordinate 32,701,926 of CM017761.1, read as the reverse complement.
CTTGTTTGTTTATATGATTGCATTTTGTATGTCCAAAGCCATGTCAATTAAAGCCTTAGGATTGCATACATTATGCAAGGCACTGTACAAAGCGTTGTTGAAAGCGCTGTTCATACAACGCCTATCTGAGACTTGATGGAAATGGGTTTTATGGTGTATAGACCTAATCGATTTTAATCTGTCTCTATTGGGTTGCTGTACAAAGCGATGTACGTAGCGCTGTACGTACATCGACTCTCTGTTTTCCCGAGAGAACAGAGTAGTGGCGCTGTTCAGGCACTGTACAGAAGCGCTGTTAGGATTATGCTCAATAGCAAGAGTGTAATGTTGTAATTAACAATCTTTTTCATATTAATAAAGTGATTTCTGGTTTAACAAATCTTATAGCATTTATAGTTTAATATTATAATTGTCAAAGTAAATAATCATAAGGTCTAGAGACTATGAGAAAAGAAGAATTGTTCGTACATCTGGATATGTATGTGGTAGACACAATTCTTTAGTTAGTCTTGAATATTGTTCACAACTTAAGTTAAAGGTTGGGCACATTTATCTTGTTAAAGTTGTAGAATTCTTTTGCTAGCATTTGAGTGGGATCAAATGAGATATGATGAGTCTAAAATCATCGGAGTGTCTTCGAGCAAAAGAATCTAGTGCACTGGGTGCATTGAACTGGATCACAATGAAAAGCTTTATCTAGAACCGTCAATAGATAATAGTCTTTTCATTATCAGGACAATCGGAGAGTCTATCTTAATCCTGAGATAAATGGTGGACTTATGGTTGCAAGTGGTATCATTTGAGTTATCAATGAGTACGATTATATCGCATAGTCTATCCTCGATAGTTTGGTGATATTCATTTGTTAATCGATAGAGGACTTCATTTATAGATATGGACATCGTGGCTCCATTTATTAAATGAGAGTATAATATCATCATATGGATGTTTTGAGGTAATTGGATATTAAATCTCAACGTTGAGTTTTCGATAGTGTCTATTGAAAACATGGCTTCTGGACAAGTCAAAATATCCAAGTTCAAAACGTGGTCATATGAGTAAATATGGTAACTTGGAGAGTTATAGGCGGTCTATGAACTCTTGGCGATTACTGATATTAATCACGAGGATACACTATCTCCAACATGATTGTCTAGGGTATGAATGAGGAACATCTTCCTTTTCTGTCTTTATTTAAGAGTTCAATTTTAGCTCTTTAGTGGAATGAGTTAAAGTTAATGGATCGGATCTAAGTGAATCATTTGTTGATTGTGATTAGGTTATGTCTATTGAAGCTTAAATTTAGATAGCCCGCCAAGATCCTCAATCCACACGGACTTGCATGGATCACTTGATATATTCTACCGGACCAATTATGGGTCCATTTAGAATTGCATTTAATATATTAAGAATATAATTTGCACATTATTTATTTAATGGGCTGCTCAATTATATTAATATATTAATGAAAGACATGTGAGCTTGTTTCTTTTAGTAAGAATGGGTCTGGTTCACATGTGGGCTTTTTATTTAAAGTCCAATGGATTAAATGAAATAAGAAAATAATATAAGGCCCAATTTTAGACAAGTGGGGCGGCAAGGTTAATATATTAGCCTATATACTATTTTGTTTCATTGTTTAATTAAATAAGAATTAATTAATTAATTAATTAATTGTTTAATTAAGAAACAAATCTTTTTCTGAATAGGAAATATATTTCCTAGAGTTATACTATTGTTAGTAGTATACTAATAGTAAAAGACTTATTTGGTAAGAAAATAAATAATTAAGTTTATTTATTTAATCAAATAGGAAGTCTTTTATTTTAGTCAATAAAAGAATAAAGATACTTATGAGTTGGATTAGGGTTAGGAGTCTAATTACATGTGAATTTGGGTACAACACAAGTCCTCTTTTGTAGAGGAAATTGCGGCAACCCTAGGTAATTCTACATGAAGATTTCGGCAACCCTAATTGGATGGGAGAAGAATTTTCGGCCACTATATATTAAATAGTATGTAGGGTTCGGCCACCCCTAAGTTAATGGGTTGTTCATTGATACAATTTTCTTCTTCTTCTCAATTCATAGAAAGGTTTTTATTCTACTAAAAACATAAAAGAGTGAATAGATTATTCTTTGATGGTGCACTAATTGCTTGTTCATCAATAAGCTTGTGTGTACAACATCGATCAAGGTTCACGCGAGTTTGGATCATAAGATTGAGAACTCAAAAGTGACCGGAATAATCTTAGTCTTCTTTTGATTGTTTTTGTGACTAACAAAGAAAAAGAAAAGTTTGTTTGTCCATTCTCAGGTTTGCAATTCAAAGAAAAGGGAGACCACGCTCCTAGGTGATCCACGTTCGTGCTAGGATTGAAGATCTTGCGGATTACCATCGACGTAAGTCAATCGGATCACTCGACAAAAGGTATTCTTCTTTTGTTAGATAATATATATGTTTAATTGATTAAAGGGTTTAAGGTTCATAAAAAGGAAAAATTTTAAAAGTTACTAAATCTATTTTTAGTCTCGCTTCCGCTGCGTGTACTACGGTATTTTTCCCTACAGAAGCGCTGTTCTAACCGCACCAAAACCAGTTCTAAACTAACTACACTAAATTACGCTATTCTACTATGGTTATTCTAAAGGGGCGTATGGGTGGTTCACCCTTCGCAAGTGTACGAGTTGTGTGAGCAGTAAAGGGTAACGAGTAAGGGTGGTCGTTCCCACGAGGAGGTGAATTAGCTAACTAGCTCTAGGTTAACATTAATTATCAATTTCTAACTTCTAACAAGTTCACTATTTAATGCTATCTAGATTAATTATACTAAGCTTGCAATGAAGTAAGGATTAAGCTAGATTAAAAGATGTTAAAGCTGGATTAAGGATGTCAGGGGATTGATTCATTCAAGTATTAACCACATCATTAACCAATCATTCATTAAGCATATTCACAACATTCTAAGGCATGCATTTCATTTATCAATAATATTAAGCACCAAATCCATCATCTTACACATAATCTAATATCATAGATAAGTGATTAAGAGAGAATTTCGGAATAGTGATATAGAGATTCTCTAATTAACCCATGTCATGAATTACCTAGAGAAATCTCTATGAAATGGTTAGTGAAACATTCATACATATTGTAGGACACTCTATGCATGAAATCAACTACCAAGTGTGTACAAATAGATGTATATGCAAGACATATCATCCACATATCATATCATTAGAGTTCATAATACACACATACAAAGCCTTAGAGAGTGAAGTAACAAATAGATTGATTAAATCAATGCACTACAAAATAAAGGCCTATCAGTGACGAACTATTTCCGACGGCGCTAATTGCCGTCGGAAATGGCACCATTTCCGACGGCTATTTCAGTGCCGTCGGAAATGAGTAAAAATATGATACCACATTTCCGACGGCCAAATGCCGTCGAAAATAGTCTCGTTCCATTTGAAAAGTAAAAAAGGAATACACTATTTCCGACGGCCTCAATGCCGTCGGAAATAGTCTTGTTCCATTTGAAAAGAAAAAAAGGAATACATTATTTCTGACGGCATTGAGGCCGTTGGAAATAGTCTTTGTTTTGTTGACCTCAATTTCATGGAATAAATAAATAATTTATTACTACAATATTAATTAATAAATTATAATGGAATGTATGTAATTTATAACACTACACAAAAAATGTAACTTGTAGGTCAATATTTTAAATGTGTCACTATATGTGTTAAATGTATCCAAAATTCACTTTCAACAAAAACTCTAATAATTTTAATAAAATATTATTTTTAAAAACAATATCTCAATAGTTATATTTAAATAGTATATAAAAAAATATATTTAATTACATTGCATACAAACATATCAATAGCTTATATATAAATAATATGCTAAACATATCAGATATAAGGTTATAGCAAAATGGTAAGGGAAACCCTTACTGTCAACCAGGTCAAGGGTTCAAGCCACATGAATTTCATGGATTTAGAGTGCCACATGTTAGTTGATGTGGCGGTGATGTGGTGCCGGCTGATGACGTGGCGACTATCAAGTCGAGTCATGCTATTTTTTTTATAATTCGACTATTTCCGATGGCAATAAGCCGTCGGAAATATAAGTAATTTTGACTACCTTGAATCACTATTTCCGACGGCATTTTTATCTTTTCTGACGGCTATGGCCGTCGGAAATAGTGGTATTTGTGACAGCTCATCAGTGAATAGTTATTTCTGACAAGCGTATTTGTGACGGCCTCTAACGGCTTTTTCCCGTCGGAAAAGTGTATTTCCGACGGGAAATGGTCTTTTTCGACGGCATTTAGCCGTCGGAAAAGACCATTTTTTTTTGTAGTGATGGTATCATTACAAGACTTACATCAATCCCTTAACAAAAGGTTTAGCTACACATGAAAGTATATAAACATGAAAATACGAAAGAAGAGCTAAACAAACCCATTCGGATTCGTTTCTTGCGCAAGAAGACTCCTCTTTGCAATCCAAGCACAATATCCTTCTAGAGCAACTCCAAAGGATCAAGTCTAGGTAACTCAAAGTGGTGTTTGGCTACCTAGAAAGTGATGGGAAAATGTTAAGAACTAAAACCAAGTGAGAGAGTTCCTCTCTCTCTAGGATTCTATAACTAAAAACTAACTAAAGCTAAAATATCTAGTGATAGTTAAAACTAAAAGTGTGCAGTGTAATATATTAAGTAACTTACTAACTAAGATATATTAGATATTTTGTCTAAAAGTAAGTTATCTAAGGTATTTTATGGTGGTAAGATGTGTGTAACAAGCTTAGGTGATAGGAGAAGCAAGTGGACGAGCTGCCTTCAAGTGGAGAGGACCCGGCGAGTTCGTTCACTCTGGCTCGTGGGTTTGTTCCCGCCGGCGTGAAGTCACGGTGAAAATGGAAGGTTTCCAGTGAGTTCATACTTTCTGCCATGCGGGATATGTCTCTCGGCATGAACTCGCAGAGATTCCGTGGATTTGGACCTGTTGTTTGCGGGAACAAACCAGCTGGGAGGAGCTTGAAGCTTCAATTCGGCCATGGAGGTTTGAAGGTTTGAAGGAGAGTTGGTGGTGATGGAAAACATGTGCATGGGAGGTCAGAATTGGTGGAAAACGAATCAGTGAGATGTATGCCGTCGTTCTGGGCGGAGTTCCGCAGGAAAATACATCGAAAATAGGTCGGAATCATCGGGTCAAACGTCGGGTCTGTAACGGGTCAACGGGTCGTTAGGTCGGGTCACGCGGGTCATCTCGACCCGTCTGGCTGAGGAAGACGATGACGTCACGCTAACGCGTCCCTCTCCCAAAACGACACCGTTTGACTGCTGACGTGGCTCTGATGCCTGCTCTTACTGGCAAATTACACAATGTACCCCTCCGCTCTTCACTAATCATCGAATTTGCATTAATTTCTCAGGATTTTCACTTTGACCCCTGATTCTCCATATTTACGAAATTTCCCTCTTTTGCCCATGATTTTGCTACTTTCCTCCAGTTTGGTCTAAAATACCCCTGATGAGTTGAAATACATGGAATACACTTATTTACAATATTAAATACCAAAAAGGGCTCGGAAAACGGTTACAAAAGTTAAGTAAGGGAGTGCTAAATGTGAACATTTGGAGCGCGATCATGTTCGAACAGCGCCAATGAAGAATGTTCTTCATTTTCCCAGAAAGGCGCTGTACAAGTCACTTTATGTACAGCGACCTGAACAGCGCCCAAGGCAATTTTTGTGTCACTTATCAAAACGCACCACTTTGTTTTTGACACCCTATATATATGCCTCTATGACTTTAGGTCACTCAAGAGAGTTCATATTTAGATTTTATACTTATGATATTTTTCAAAAGCAAGAAAAATACCAAGAACTCACCTTTGATTACTCAAACACCTTTTCCATGATCATCAATCATCATCTAGCATCGTCCTTGATCATCTAGATGTCATCTTGCATGGATTCTTCATCACACTTTGCTTGGTAAGTTTTTCACTTATATCTTACATATTTTGTGTTTTTCTTTGCAAGCAATCTCTTTTATCACTTGTATGTTATTCATATATATCTAAGATACAAGTTTGAGATTAGTGTTTTGAATGTTTGAGAGTTGTATTGTGATAGATTTCTAGGTTTGCATAATCTATGATTAGCTAAGCTTTTTGACATGTCATCTAGCTTTTAATATCTAGGATTTAATTTATTGTAAAATCATCATCCTAAATAAGCATATAGGGTTACATAGCTCTTTATTGCATTTTGGATATTTCATATATTCACATAGGCTCTTTATCTCTTCATTGAGAAGTAAGACTTGTGTAGCTTCTAGGATTAGGTTGCATAAATCACAAGCAAATTGGACTAGGTGCGCTTATACCGGGATTAGGTTGTAATCGTTTATACACATTTAGTGGATTCGAGGTTCGAGTGTGGCTCACTTACTAGCCCGTGGTTTTTCCCGTGAGGGTTTCCACGTATATATCAAGTGTTATTTACATTCCGCACCATATTACACTTGCTATACTATATTGACTATTAGGGGCGTTTTCGTAATCTTGACCATACACGAAAATTTGGTAAAATCGATTAAAATCTATTCACCCCCCCCCCCCCCCCCCCCCCCCCCCTTTAGATTAATATTAAACACACAGAGTATTTGTTTCAATTGGTATCAGAGCGGGTTCCTAGAAATACTTAGGTGATCCTTTGCTCATTTTGGTGTGTTTTGCATTTTGTATGATTTTTGATCATTCATACATTTGCATTCATTTCATTCATTCATAAACACTATGAGTGGAAACGATGGAAATAATGGTGGCAACGAGGGTGCTTCTAGCACAAGGCCTCCACTTCTTACCGGGTTGAATTATGCCTCTTGGAAAGGCAAGATGGAGTCGTACATATGTCAAATCCATGACCAGGCTTGGATGGCGGTTGAAGACGGCTACACATCACCCATGATGACTCCTACAGGTGGAGGAGAGGATGTGCTCAAGCCGAAGGCACAATAGAGCGCGCAAGAGTTTGAGGCATCAAAATGGAATAGGAAGGCGATGCATGCCATCCTATGTGCAATGGACAAAAATCAATATAAATTGATTCAAAATACTAGGATAGCTAATGAGGCATGGGACATCCTAGAGATTGCACATGAGGGAACCGAAGTGGTAAAGGACTCCAAGCTTCAAGTCCTCCAAACTCAATTCGAGATGCTTAAGATGGAGGAGAATGAGTACTTCAATGATTTCGAGATCAAGTTGATGGACATAGTTAACCAAAGTTATCAACTTGGTGACCCATATTCGGATAGGAGAATCAAGCAAAAGATTATGAGATCTCTCCCCGATAGGTTTGAATCCAAGGTGACGACTTTAGAGGAGAATAGCACATACAAGGATATGAAGCCGAGTGAGGTGATTGGAAGGCTTCTAGCTTATGAGTCTAGGAAGGGTCTTACCTCCACACCTCCTAAAAAGAAAAAGGGAATTGCTTTGAAAGCCTCCAAAGTTGAGAAGGAGGAGAACGATGACTCGGACAAAGAAATCGCTTTGTTGAAGAGAAGGTTCAAGAAGTTCTACAAGTCCGAGAAGAAGGGTTTCGGATCCAAGGGCCAAGACTTCAAGAAAAAGACTCCATTCAAGATGTTTGAGCCTAGGCAAGAGAAGACCGAAAAGAAAGGGGTCTAATGCTATGAGTGTGGTGGCATAGGCCACTTTGCCCCCGAATGTGCTAATCACATTAACAAGAAAAAGGGAAAAGTGATGGCCACCACATGGAGTGGAAGTGATGACTCCAATGAGGGAGATGAGTCTTCGGATGATGAAGAGCTCATGGCTAACTTTGTTAGGATTATGCTCAATAGCAAAAGTGTAATAGTGTTTTTGACAATCTATTCATATTAATAATGTGATTTCTGGTTTAACAAATCTTATAGTATTTATAGTTTAATTATTATAATTGTCAAAAGTAAATAATCATAAGGTCAAAAGACTATGAGAAATGAAGAATTGTTCGTACATCTGGATATGTATGAGGTAGACACAATTCTTTAGTTAGTCTTGAATAATGTTCACAACTTAAGTTAAAGGTTGGGCACCTTTATCTTGTTAAAGTTGTAGAATTCTTTTGCTAGCATTTGAGTGGGATCAAATGAGTTATGATGAGTCTAAAATCATCGGAGGGTCTTCGAGTAAAAGAATCTAGTGCACTGGGTGCATTGAATAGGATCACAATGAAATACTTTATCTAGAACCGTCAGTAGATAAAAGTCTTTCATTATCAGGACAATCGGAGAGTCTATCTTAATCCTGAGATAAATGATGGACTTATGGTTACAAGTGATATCATTTGAGCTATCAATGAGTACGATTATATAGCATAGTCTATCCTCGATAGTTTGGTGGTATTCATTTGCTAATCGATAGAGGACTTCATTTATAGATATGGACATCGTGGCTCCATTTATTAAATGAGAGTATAATATTATCATATGGATGTTTTGAGGTATTCGATATTAAATCTCAACGTTGAGTTTTCGATAGTGTCTATTGAAAACATGGCTTCTGGACAAGTCAAAGTATCCAAGTTCAAAACGTGGTCATATGAGTAAATATGGTAACTAGGAGAGCTATAGGCGGTCTATGAGCTCTTGGCGATTACTGATATTATTCACGAGGATACACCATCTCCAATAAGATTGTCTAGGGTATGAATGAGAAACATCTTCTTATTCTATCTTTATTTAAGAGTTCAATTTTAGCTCTTTAGTGGAATGAGTTAAAATTAATGGATCGGACCTAAGTGAATCATTTGTTGATTGTGATTAGGTTATGTCTATTGAAGCTTAAATTTAGATAGCCCGCCAAGATCCCCAATCCACACGGACTTGCATGGATCACTTGATATATTCTACTGGACCAATTTATGGGTCCATCTAGAATTGTATTTAATATATTAAGAATATAATTTGCACATTATTTATTTAATGGGCTGATCAATTATATTAATATATTAATGAAATGCATGTGGGCTTGTTTCTTTTAGTAAGAATGGGTCTGGTTCACATGTGGGCTTTTTAATTAAAGTCTAATGGATTAAATAAAATAAGAAAATAATATTAGGCCCATGTATTTGGTGTGGGCGGCAAGAATAGAATAATAGTCTAAAATATTATTTTATTTTATTGATTGATTAAATGGAAATTAATTAATTTATTAGTTAATTATTTAATTGAGAAACAAAATCTTTTTCTGACTAGGAAATATGTTTCTTAGTAGTATACTATTATGGTAGTATAATAAATATAAAAGACTTTATTTGGTAAGTAGATAAATAAAGGGAATTTATTTATCTAGTCAAATTAGGAAGTCTTTGATATAGTCACAAATACACTAAAGAGTTGGATTAGAGTTTGGAATTCTAAAGAAATCTACCTAGGGTTAGGATTTAAGTCAAAAAAACAAATCCTACATGGTAGAGTTTTTTGGCCACAATATATAAATATATATTAAATATATATGGGACTAGGCCAAAAATATATATGTATATAATGCATGCAGTATTAATTCGGCAATAGATATATAGATATAAATATATTGGTTTGGCGTGCAGTACAAGAAGTTTTTTTTTGGAGAATGCATTTAGAATTAGTTAGTGCAATATACATATTTTATATATGCATGAAATAGTCGTGCGGCAATATATATGTATATATTTATTTTTGTGCAAAGAGAATTCGGTAACCCTAATTGCTAAGTCTTTGGACTTGAGAGTTTTTTCTTTTACTTGAGAAAAATAGAATCCAACTCTTAGACTAGTGTGATAATTTCGGCCAAGAGGTATAGAGAGAAGAGTTTGTTCTTATTTCGATAGTGCACTAGTAACTTTTACATCAAAAGGTTTTGTGCACAATTTCGAATAAGGCTCACGCGAGTTTCGATCATTAGATTGAGAATTCAAAAGTGACCGGAACGTTCTTCGCTATCTCTTAGAAGTTTTTGTGACTAACGAAAAAGGAAAGATTTTGTTATCCATCCTCAGGTACACAATTCAAAGAAAGGGAGACCACGCTCCTAGATGATTCACGTTCGTGATTGGATTGGAAGATCTTACGGATTACCATCGACGCAATGTCAATCGGATCATGCGACAAAGGTATGATACTTTTGATTATATATGTTTAATTAATTAGAGGGTTAAGGTTCATCAAAAGAAAAATTTTAAAACCATACTAAATCTATTTTTAGTCTCGCTTCCGCTGTGTGTACTACGATATTTTTCCCTACAAACTTCATAGCTTTTGCCTCCTCTCACAAAAGCAAAGGTTATAGTGAAGAAGAGAATGAGAGTCAAGAAGAAATTGACTCAAGTGATGATGGCTATTCATCTCACTCCACTAATGGAAAAGTGGACAAGATGGATCTTAGAGACTACATGGTCAAGTTTGAGAATTCAAGGTTAAAAAACAAGAGAGAAATTATGAGATTGAAGGAGGAAAACCTAGAGCTCTCAACACATATAGATCAATTAAGTGAAGAAGTAGTGAGATCCACATCGAATGAAGATAAGCTAAGAGAGAAGTTAGTATTATCTAAGAGGAATGAAGAAGGTTTGAAGAAGGAACTTGATGAAGCTAAAGAGTCATTAACTAGGATGGCTTCTAGCACCAAGAAGCTTGATCACATACTTGGTGTTGGAAAGAGTCCGTGTGACAATAGGGGTCTTGGGTATGAAGATGGCAAGGAGATCTCAACCTCTAACAAGACCGTGTTTGTCAAGAGCTTGGGCTACAAAGAAGCTTCACCGATGCAAACTCCTAGGAAGAAAATTGATCTAGGACAATGTTCAAATAGTGCACAAGTGAAGGTGGCTCCAAGAAGGCAACCTCAAGCTCAATCTACAAGAGCTCCTCAAGCTAACATTTCTCAACCAATGGCTCACAAAGGAAATGGACCAATCATGCAAGCTATACCTCGAAAGCAAGCTAGACCGGTTCAACAACGACGATGGATTGAACTCACTCAATCACAAAGACATGGGAAAGCTCCTATGCACACACAAGGATAAGGTATGATTCCTTATTTTATTCCTATATGTCATTTTTGTGGTTTTGATGGTCATATTAGACCAAAATGCTTTCGTTATATTAAAATGTGTAAAACTAGAAGCATGATTGAGAAGAAAAAGAAAAGAGCCATGATGCATGTTCCTAGGAATGATAATATTGATTTGTATGATTCTAGGACATCTAAAGCTCATGTACCAAAGACCACTAGGAAAGAAAATGTGTTACCTATGTGGATTAGAAAGAATGAAAATGTATGTCATGTTGCACAAATTGCCTTAAAGGCTAATTTTTCTAATTTTTGGTATTTGGATAGTGGGTGCTCTAGGCACATGACGGGAAACAAGAGTTTCTTCAAGATTCTTGTCATGGAGGAAGGAGGATGTGTCACCTTTGGTGATAGATCCAAAAAGAGAGTTGTAGGGAAAGGAACTATTTCCATTCCCGGATTACCCTCCTTGTCCAATGCTTTATTTGTTGATGGCTTGAAAGCCAATTTGATAAGCATTTCACATCTAAGTGATGAAGGACTTTCCGTCTTATTTAGTAAAAATGATTGCTCTATCCTATTGCCCAATGGACAAACCTTATTAAAAGGTATGAGATCTAGTGACAATTGCTATTGTCTTGAAGCTAGAATAGTCTCAAACAATGTGTCCATGGATGAGCAAATTAAGTTGTGGCATGAAAGACTTGGCCACATAAACTTTAGAGATTTACGTACCCTTGGAAAGTTCAATTGTGTGCGTGGCCTCCTTAAGCTTGGGAAGAAAGTCAATGGTGTTTATGGACCTTACCAACAAGGAAAACAAACCAAAAGCATGCACGAAAAGGGCAAGTATCTCTCCACCAAGGAGCCTGACACGCTTTTTACAGACTTTGTCCCTGGCATACTGAAACGCTCCGGACGGTACTACGAAATGGATATATAAATGAAGCGTGCGAATGTAAAAATCACCTTTCGCAAGTGTACGAGTCGTTGTCGAGTATAGCAGACACAAGTAAAGGAATCATTCCCATGAGGAGGTATGGTACCTTAAGTCGGTTCTAAGTCTTAGATAATATATACAATATATTTACACTAATTACTTGCAAGAAAAGTAAAATCGTGGTTGTAGGACGGAAAGCTTCGAAATCGTAGTTAAACTAATCTAAAGGCAAGGATTCGAAAATTCAATTAAACTAAATCAAGAGCAAAGCAAATAAACTAAACTAAAGCCAATACAACTAAATCAACTAAAATCCAATTAACTACAATTATCACTAGAAAACTATAACTAAGGTTATCAACTAATTCATGTAAAGATTAAAATTAAACTACAAGAAGTAAATAATCAACTAATAACTAAATTAACTCAATTAAGATCAACTAACTACAAAGCATGTAAATGAGAGCTCAACCAAACTAATACATCAACTAATTACATATATAGATAATCACACCAAAATTCCAACAAGTATTAGTTACAAACTTTAATAGAAATCAAAGAGAAAAATAAAAAGAAGGAAACACCATGAAGGTCTTCAATGAGCTCCAACTCTATCTTCAACTCCAAGAGATCCAAGAGTGCAACAATGGTACCTTGGTGAGATATTTGTGTGAGAAAGTGTTTGTGTGTTGGATGTGAGGGAGATTTAATCTAAAAACTATTTCTAGATCTAAGTGTATTTCTAAGTGTCTAGATATTTTCTAAGTTCAATAAGTGGTGTATTTATAGAAGTTGAAGGTTAGGGCATTAATTGGGGTTAAAAAGTCAAGTTTGCCCTTCAAAAATGACATGGTCTGCAAGAAGATATTTGTGGCCAACCTAAAGTGCGAGCACGTGCTAGCAGTCCCATCTCGCAGTCCCATCTCGCAGTCCCAACTCGCAGTACACTCTGGGTAACATTTGCGACCAAAATCTGCGACTTCATTCTCGCAGTTCTCAGCTCGCAGTGGGGACTGGAATGGATTTGCGACCAAAATCTGCGAGTACAAACTCGTAGTCATCATCTCGCACATTTTTCTACTCTGCGCACCAGTTGCTCATATGGGTGTAACTTCTTCTAGAAAGCTCAAAATCATGATCCGTAAATTGTTTTGAAAACTAGACTCCTGGGGATTTCCGAAAACATGTAGCTTGACACCCAATTCAATCCGAGGAGGGAGATATAGCTTTCGCCAGATAGGTATTCTGCACACGCCATCTCAATTTCAGCTCGTTTTCCTCCTTTTTGCCTTCAAACCTTCACTTTAGGCTCAAACACCTAATTTTAGAGAAATTAACCTACACAGGGCAAAACACATATTATATACACAAAAATGCTCAAAACCGAGCACAAAAGGTAAGAAATAGGGGCCTAAAATAGGTACATAAATGTACCGATCAAATACCCCAAACCTAACATTTGATCATCCTCGAGCAAAACCGTAAAACAAAACAAAACAAAACAAACAAAACTAAAATAACTAGAAATTATCAAGACTCAAAAATTACAAAATAACAACAAAAACAAAAGCACGAAAAAGTTTACGAAAAGTTGAACAAAATGAGATATAAAAAGAGTTGTACAAATGAGGAGCGACGCACGTGGGAATCGCTGAGTGGAGGGTAACCTAAAGTCACTCAATTGAATACAACACACAATGCTAATCCCACACTCAAAATGGCCTAGCATCAAAGACAACACACCCAAATGCTTCAGATGTAATTCACCTCGACTCTAATCCTCACTGGATTTCACTCAATTTTTCTCTCGGAAACCTAGGCACACTCTCTATCAAGCACATGCGATTTGGAAGTTATGTAAATGGCAATCAAGTATATATCGCATGTGAGTATTCGAAATAACGCACAATTTAAGTGTATTGATCTCATGAAGGAATTGAATGCCATGAACGTGGTAGAGCACATTAAAAATTTATATTCCCGAGATAGACTTCCTAAAAGATCAATTGGATTTTTCCCTAATATAATTGGGCCAAGGGTGATTTGTGGTGATGGAATGGTAGAATATATATGGAAAGCTACTAATCAAGCCAAGGTGTGTATACAATAAACTTTATAATGCTAAGCTCTATTTAATTTACACATTTTTAACACAAGCGTCTAGGCTGTAATTTTGAATTTCGATTTGTGCTATTTGGTTACTCTAATTTTGAGTAACATGCATTGAAGTATAAAGGCTTTAAGTGTTTTATTTTTAACACTTAATTTTTGAAAGCCTTTCTTTTAGCATAAATTACAAATGCCTAAGTACAAGCTTTTACAATTTTTGAGCTTTATAATTGAATTCTTCTAATTTGTACACCTTGACAAAATCAATAACTATGGTAAGGCTAAGTGTTTAAGATATGGTATGTGATAGTGATGATGGGTAGGTTTATGTGTTTGGATAAGTGTTTTGGCCACAATTTATACAATGAAGCACACATATAGGGACACGGATGTGTTTGGGCTAATTTAGTCATGAAACACTATCAAGGTCCTAATATCATTTCTAGAAGTCCGTCTACCATGGGAATACAAATTCAAACATGTTGTCCACAATTTATGAATGTTCTATGGAAAATAATGTAAATAATACGATGAGATCACAATGAAAAACATATTCGAAGAGTGTTTACGAGTAGAAACATAATTTACCCTCAGAAATGAACTCTAAGGCACAAAATTCTTACACGGGTAGTCTCCACTATTAATCTTAACATTCGAGTACGAAGTCTAGTCCACTTAGACACTAAGAGAAAGGGACTAAACTCACATAATGCGAAAAAAAATCCTTGATTGACAAGAAGTTAGCCAAGACTCAGAAATTAACACATGCGAAAGTTCCTCAATGACACAACTTAAAACATCTCATTCAAACAATTTGTTCAAAGTTGGCTCATTTCGTAAAAAATTTGAAAATTTTGACAAAAACACAAAAACACAATATTCACAACACATATATCACAAAACAACACTAGTGTCCACACCCCCAAACCTAAACTCGACTTTTGTCCTCAATGTTGAAAAATTTAAGAACATGGACACAAGTTCATCGGTTTGGAAATCCAGGCACAAACATATTAACACATATATACAACCTATTACACACATAATAAATATAAACTAACATAAATACCATGTGAAAGAAACATCTAAAAATGGAGGATAACATTTCAATAAAAACTGTCAACTTTTGAATTCAAACTATGTCCGCTTTTCAATGCATATTTTCAAAGATGCTTGATAAAACTTGCTCCAATTTTGATACAAGACTATAGACATGCATATGAACACTTTTCATTTATAACATATTTCAAAATTCGAATTGGAAAAGTGTCAAAACAGAAGTCGAAAATAGGTCACTTGCAGAATTTTCAAAACAGGGCACGTTCTTGACCTTCGGTCGAAGAAACAGTCATAACTTTTAAACCACTGCCTAGAAATTTACATTCTTTATATCGTTGGAACCGTAATGAAAAAAAATGAACACAACGTGGGTAGAATAATTTATTTCCTCACCGATTAGTACAGTTTTTAAGAAACATTTGGCCCAAATATTTCAAAACAGGGCATCTTCACAAAGTTTTACAAAACAAAATATAAACACCTAAAATCCATTAAATAGAAACACATGTATACAATCCTAATATCCACAACTAATCACAAACAATTTCACACCCTAACAATTTCACACCCTTAAGCATAAGTGCTAGCAATCCAAAAGTATATCATTAACACAACCATATCATATTTTTCACAAATTGGAAGAACTAAGTCAAGGCACATTCTTTCCCACATGTCATCAAATGTAAATTAATTGAGCTTAGGGTTAGATGATTTTACCTTGTTCGAACACGTATCACTAACCCGGGAAAATGCCTTTGCAAGCTGCGCTGCGACTTCAAGTCGAAATCTGCGACTTTGGTGTCGTAGTGTCTGGTCGCAGTTGCAATCCAGTAGCTGTTGCGAGTTCCTTCTCGCAGTTCCTTCTCACAGATCAATGTCGGTAGCTTCTGTGAGTACCTTCTCGCAGTACACTGGTCGCACATCTCGAAAAATGGTTGATTTGAGGCCAAAATTTTGCCCTGGTCCTTGGATATCTTGCTTTCAACCTGCACACACAAAAATTCACACCAAAAACACTACAAGCACATGCTTGTATTCAAAAATTGACAAGTAACTTAAAACAACATATAACCTAATCTAAACAACTAAGGAGTGTCAACCCCCAAACCTATCTCATTCCATGCTCATATCATCATTTTCGGTTAAGCACAATTGCAACATGGCATAGAAATAAATAAAGGACTCAAAACTCTTAGCACTAAACTAGTCATTGTTCAAAACTCTAAACTAAAGTTTTTATTACAAATTAAAAAGATGGGGCTTGTTTGCTTGAATTACAAACTAAACTCTAAAGTTTTTAAATAAAAACAAATGTCCATTAAGTGCATCCTTTCCTTAAATCTTTTAAATTCCTGCACATTAACAAACATATCTAAAAGTTCATATAATACAAGGACTCAACCACCATCAAAGATGGGTGGCTTAATCACAACATACCCATTCTCACTTTTCTTGATCCATAGGGGTCCATTCCTCTTGAGTCCCTTTAGTTTGGTTGTGTCAATCCATATGGATTTAACAACCAATCTTGTAGTCCTATGACTCACATTTGTCACACGTTGCCATTTCATATTAGTACATTGAGGTCCAATATGGCCACTAATGTGGCACTTGTAACAAATGGGAATGAATTGTGAGTTTGTACCTCTTTGATTTGTTGTGGTTTGCTTGGAGGCTTGCTTGTTCAAATCTTGCCTTGGGGCCAACTTTGGAGTAGGTCTCTTAAGGACTTCTTTTGGTTGCTTGTCCTTCTTTTCTAGAGACAAAGGTGGGGCTTGTTTGCTTTTCTTTTTGGCTTCCTTCTTCTTTGATTTGTGGAGACTTGGGTTGGTAACCATGGCACTTGAAATTGCTTGACTCAATTCAAGCTTATCTTCTTTTAGAAGTGGGATCACTTCCTTGCCCTTTGCCTTAGTCTCTTGCCTAGCCTTTGCAAACTTAGCAAGGTGGTCAAATTCCTTTATCTTCATTATTTCCAAAGCCTTGTCCCTTGCTTCGATTTCGGCTTCCATAAGCCGCATTCTTTGAGCAAAGTCATCCTTAAGCTCTTCAATCTCCTTCAAGGATGAGTCCCTTTCCTTCTCAATCAAGTCTATCTTAAGTATGTAGTCTACATTAAGACTTAACGATTCTGCATTCTCCTTGACTAAGTCTACTTCCTTTCCCTCCTTTTCTAGCCTTAGCTCTTATTCGAACTTAAGTAAAACTTCAACAAGGTCACTTTCTGAGCTATCTGAGGACTCGACCGGTTTGATTCCGTCAACAGTTAGACAAAAAAAAGGGTTGGTCGATTTGTGGAGTCTTGGAGGTTCTTCCTTCTCTTCTTGTTCAATATGGTTTGGGCACTCCTCTCTCTCTTTTGCTAGGTAAATCTCTGCCAATTCCTCTATTTCGGCATAGTACTCCCTCATAAATTGGAGGCCATCCTTATCTTCTTTGACCTCTTTTGGATTTATTTGCCCAATGTAGGTTAGAGGTTCTTCCTTGTCTTACTCTTGGAAGCCTTTCACATATTGTGCCAATTGAATTCCAATCATTTCTATACTTTCTTCCATGTCAAGAATTTGTTGGACTCTGACATGTTGGTCGGATTCTTGGTCAAAGTTGCCATGTTAGAGGTTGTTGTATGTATATTTTCGTCAGCATGACACATCAGCGAAGATAGCGGTTGATACGGAAGTACAGTAATTCCACATCATCCAAAGTCAACCAGTCAATGAAAGGAACGCTGACCGAGGACACATCACCAGGTCTGGACACGTCATCAAGAAAGCTAAATATGGAAGTTAGAAGCGTATGTGCCAAGTAAAGTCGTCTAGTTAAAGAAATATTAATGAGCGAAGATCCTGATCGCCGAAGATCTTTACTCAGCGAGATCTACTCGGCCAAAACAGGAACTACTCGGCCAAAACAAGAAATACAATCCTATCAAGACACATTTTATCAAGTGGAGATCCACTCAGATACGAAATCTAAGAATCACACTCCAAGTAAGGAAATATCCATATTTCCTCTCTAGTGTCAGAAGTCTAATCAGGAAAGAACTCAAAGCTTCCAGAAGAATAAACACCAAACGAGAAAAAGAGTCCTAATCAGTTTACTCTACCAGAATCCTACAAAGACTCTAATTAATGAGTCCACCACTTATATGATAGGAACTAGGGCAACCCTAGATCGAACCGTATAAATACAACCATGTATTCATTATAAGAAAAAACATCATGAGCAATTTACACTTACATAAGAAAAGAGATACGAAACATAAGCAATTATTTGAGAGAAAGCGAGTATAGAGTGTGTAATTATTCTATTCATAGTGGATATCTTCTCGCCATCACCGACACCATGGATGTTTCCCCACCATGGATGTTTCCCCACGTAAAACAAGTGTTATGTTTGATTTATTCTTTATTTCCTGCTTTTCTACATTACTATTCTCAAATACGAATGAATCGTATCACATCCACGTAGGGAAAGAGGCTTTGATTATTCAACCCTAGATTGTTTAAAGCTTTGATCTGCCTACGTGTTATTGTTTGACGGTTGACTTTTCAACGATCCAAAAATCACCATCAACAATTGGCGCTAGAATGAGGGGGCAAGAACTCAACTTCGAGGAACCCTCATGAACAAACCATAGAAGGAATTCCGATGTGGATCCAACACTTGAAGCACCTAACAAATGACTATTGGAAGTGTTAGGGAATGGATTAACTACAGAACCCGTAGTAGGAGCCATGGCCGTGACCAAATTCGGAGAAAGAATATTGCGAAAGCAATACTTAGAGCTTCAAAGTATGAAAAATCTGACCGATGAATTGCTTTCCCATTCCGACAGCTTACAAAAGAAAAGAGAAGAGAGTTGTCCAGAATCGCGGAATTGCTGACCAATGCACACTAAAGTGGGCATATCTCCCTCTACAGAAGTCGGATTCACAAACTGTAAAAACCGCTGGAAACAAGACATCCAAGGCTTTCCAAGCATATATGGTTCGTATCCTAGTTCAATCCGAGCAATATTGGGTGGCTCCCGCAATATTAAAGAAACCAGATCGCGTATAGATTTTTGATCTGAACATCGAACACTAAAATGGGCATATCTTTCTCTATAGAAGTCGAAATCCCGAGCCGTAAAACCATCGGAAACTAGATATCCGGACCTTTCCAGAAATATAAGGTTCGCAATCTGGTTCAACTTGTGGAATATTTTATGGTCCCCGAAACATTGAAGGATGCGGTTCGCGGAGGATTTTCCAAACTCGACCACTAGATGCTAAAACAGAGAAAACCCTCTCTACAGAGCATGGAATCACGAACTACGAATTTTGCTGTAAAATTGATGTATAGATCTTTCTGAGGGTATGTGGTTCTCAACAGAATTCATCCAGAGGAATATTTGACCACTTCCGGAATGTTGTGGTTCAGCATAAAGTTTACCTTGACGTGTTAGAAACCAAGCCCATCTTGGTATAAAACACCCAATATATGGCAATTCTCAACTGAACCTACTCGGCTACTCATCAATTCACCTGCGAAGGATCCAATAGTAAAACGACTAGACTCCAGGTTCGGTAAGTGGCCAAGGTTAGTCAATCTACACATCGGTCTAATTTTATGATTTTATTTACAAAGAATATATGCATAGTTACATATAAATAAAAGAGAAAACCGACCAAATAATGATCATTCGAGATTTAATTAGGACTTCGATCTCGATAAAATCATTCATATTCGGGGGTATGTTTTCACTTAATTGTTATTACTATTGATATCGTCTTGCATCGATAACCGTATAGAATGTCAGGATGCTTAAATCTTATACTATGAATACACCTAATTTGTTGAAATTAGAAGTTGCATACAGTGCTTTTCTATTAAAATATTTGCATGGGTTGCCTTGACTTGGGAGTGCATTGCCGAATAGATTTAGTCAGCAGCAAGTATGTCACATGATTATTATTCTAGATTAATAAGAGTGAAACATACTGATTGATGTTTAATATTTATAACATTTTGATTAACCAAACAATAATTCGTTTGAATTTAACTGAGACTTTGATCTTGATGAAAAGCACTTTCGAAAGCGTTTAAAAGCACTACCGAAAACGTTCGGATATAGAGGTACGATTTCTCTTGATTGTTATGTTATCTATTATTGTTGGCACCATATTGCATCTTAATCGATAGTTTATACGGATATCTTATTGATTATTTCTATTTTGAATATTATGAATTTAGCATTAGAATCGCTAGAACTATAAGTATATAATCCATGTCTTTCTATCAAAATTCCTACTGATAAAACAGTGTATGAATCACAGTTGATTCGGAGACGCATGTAACATGTACGTGCCACAATGTTTTGTTACTTTACAGTCCAAATATGCCATTGTTATTGATGTTTAAATATTCATGATAGTGGTTGGACTCAACAATATTAGGTTCAACCAATTTGTTCTTTAAATCAAATGAGCATGAGTGTTGAAGAATGTGACTAGAAGTATTTGGTATGTTGGTGACATTGAATTTATGTAATCTCAATATATTAAATTATATCTACCTCTTCATATTGTTATACTTTCACATACAAATATACAACACGCGTAACTTTTGTGTAATTCTCTTTATGTTATATTGCGTTCACATGTTATCTATACATGTCTCTCTTGTACACAATACATAATACGCGTGCATAAGTCTACATACATATAATGCATGCTTAATTAGTATGTCTGACAACTTTTATGGCTCTTATACGCAAGTTGTCTATCATAGATTTATAAGTGTCAAATTTTGACACTAATCATTAATAGTACCATGTATGAGTTGATCACTTCCAATTATTTGGTCTCATTAAATGCAATATTATTATTACTTGTGCAAACTTTACTCGAATACTTGGTATAGAAAACAAGTTGAAAATGCTAGCTCAAGAATCTAGTCTTGCCTCGGCGCACGGGAATCGAATTTCATCTCGACGCGCTTAAAGGTTTCAAAAAAATAAAGAAAGAAACCATACAGCCTTGGTGACCCGATCGGAGATGGAAGGGTAGCATTGGCCTCACATTGCTAACAACTGCCTTCATCAATCCAGTGAAGAGTTTATCAAGTTTGACTCAAATAATGTTGCTTTCCGAAAGCTTCTTGATCCGACATGGATCAAAACAAAGGTGATAACCAACTCCCTACAACTCTCTACGGAAATACTCACCCCAGCGATTACGACACCAGTAGATGCAACATCTGAAGCACCCCAATGAACGGCTACTGAAAGTGCTAGGGGGTGGATCATCAACAGTACCTGCAATATGAGGCCTGGTTGCGACTAAATTCGAAGGGAGAATATCTTCAAAGCTTCAAAGTGTCAAAAGCCGTCCAAGGAATTGCTTTCCCTTTTCGACAACTTACAAAAAAGAAGAGTTGCCGTGAATCGCGGAATTTCTGACCAATGGACACTAAAGTGAGCATATCTCCCTCTATGGAACTCAGATTTGCGAACCGTAAAAATCATTGGAAACTAGACCTCAAAACCTTTCCAAGCATATATGGTTCGCAACCCAGTTCGGTTCATGCAATATTTGGTGACCCTTGCAACACTGAAGTAAGCAATTCGCGGAAGATTTTCTGATCTGACCATCGAGCACTAAAACAAGCATATCTTCCTCTACAAGCATTGAAACCATGAGCCGTAAAAACTGTTGGAAACTAGACATCCAGACCTTTCCAAAAATATATGGTCCACAATCTAGTTCGACCTATGAAAGTTTTTATGGCTCCCGAAATATTGAAGAAAATCACTTGCGAAGAACTTTCTGATCCGACCACTGGTCGCTAAAACAGAGGTAACTCTCTCCAAAAAGCACGGAATCACAAACCGTGAATTTTGCTGCAAACTAGATGCACGGAGCCTTCCGAGGACATGTGGTCCGTGACACAATTCAGCTCGAGGAATATTTGACGACCTCTAGAACGTTGCAGTTCAGCAAAAAAGGAAAGAAAGGACCCAAAGTCAATTCTCAGCTAAAGATCATTCGGCTCTTCGTTACCGACTTATCCAACAACAAAGGATCCAAGAATAAAAAAACTACACACCAGGTTTAGTAAGTGACCAAGGTAAGCCAATTTACACATTGTTTAATTTTATGATTTTGTCATTTTATTGTGCGAACAGAGAATATACATAGTCGTATATGGTAAAAATAAAAGAAAATTGTCCAAAAACTCATTGGAATTTAACCAAGGCTTTGATCTTGGTAAAAAGCGCTTCCGAGAGCGTTTAAATGCAGTACCGGAATTGTTCGGCCAAGGAGGTATGCTCTCACTTTCACTTATAATAATGTGAATTAGCTAATAGGTAATTAGAAACGACATATTATGTAAATATATATTCTCATTAAATATGTGTACAAATCACTTTGATTTGGAGATGCACTATTACCTTTACCAAAGCAAATTCAATCGGCAACAGGTACGCCACAATCTTTATTATTGATGATTAAAATATATTATGTCAATCGTGTAGGGAAAAACGCATGCACGCAGCGGAAGCGAGACTAAAATCGGTTTTAGTATAGTTTAAAATTTTTCCATAATTTGAACCTTAACCCTCTAATTAATTAACATATAATACTAAAGATATCATACCTTTGTCGCGTGATCCGATTGACATTGCGACGATGGTAATCTGCAAGATCTTCCATTCCAATCCAATCACGAACGTGAATCACCTAGGAGCGTGGTCTCCCTTCTCTTTGAATTGTGTACCTGAGGATGGATTAACAAAACTTTTTCTTTTTCGTTAGTCACAACAAGTTCCAAGAGACAACAAAGAATGTTCTGGTCACTTTTGAATTCACAATCTTTAGATCGAAACTCGCGTGAACCTTATTCGAAATTGTGCACAAAACCTTTTGATGTAAAAGTAACTAGTGCACTATCGAAATAAGAACAAACTTTTCTCTCTATTCCTCTTGGTAGAAAATCACACTAGTCTAAGAGTTGGATTCTATTTTTCTCTAGCAAAAGAAAAAACTCTCAAGTCCAAGACCTTGGGCAAGCCGAATTCTCTTTTCACCAACAAAAAAATATATTAGGTCGCTCAATCTAATATATATTTTTTTGCGCCGAATTCTTCTATGCCCAATATAAGTATATATATTGTTTATATCTCTGCTGCACCATCTATTATATATATGACCGTGCACAATATATTATATATATATTACCGTATGCTTTTTAAATATATATATATATATATATATATATATATATATATATATATATATATTCTGGCAATTAATTGCCATATATATTTCATATATATCTATATATTGAGGCCGAAATCCTTTACCATGTAGGATTTGTGTCTTTTGACTTAAATCCTAACCCTAGGTAGATTTCCTTAGAATTCCAAAGCCTAATCCAACTCTTTAGTGTATTTGTGACTATATCAAAGACTTCCTAATTTGACTAGATAAATAAATTCCCTTTATTTATCTACTTACCAAATAAAGTCTTTAATATTTATTTATTTATTTATTTATTTTTTAATAAAATTGGACTGATCTAAAGGGAAAAAGCATCACAAGCGATCATATGCTGAAAAACCCCTAGACAGTATCCATATATATAAAAGATAAAAGAAAAGAAAAAAGAGATAAAAAGCAACAAAGTGCAAAGACCCGGGGGAAAAACAACCCCAAACAAAAAGAGGCACGCAGGCCACACCAAAAAGAAAAAGAAAACATCAAGAAAAACGAAAAGACTCCCGACCCATGCAATCATTGCCAACGGAAGAAGAACAGAACGGTGGGGCAGAGAACCACCAAGAATCAGCCTGAAGCTCCAAAGCATGCTAAGAAAGCTTATCTGCAACATGATTCCCCTCCCTAAAAATATGGGAAACCTGAAAATCCATATGCGAGATCTGGAAGATGCAGCGCTGCCACGCCTGACGAACCCTCCAAGGAACCATGTCAGAACGAGAAGAAAGAAGATGAACCACATAAGAAGAATCGCTCTCAAGCCAGATTCGATGCCACCCATACTTCCAAGCAAAATTAATGGCCAATAAGGCTGCCAGAAGCTCAGCCTCAAACGCGAAAACTTGACCAAGAGGAATAGCAAAGCAACCCTTCACAAAGGATCTACAGTTCCGAAAGATACCACCACAACCACCAACCCCCGGAAAGCCCATAGCAGCGCCATCTGTATTCACTTTGATCCAACCAAAGGCCGGAGGCGACCAAACCACACTCTTGATCACCGGGGCTTTAGAAGGGCGACCTCGAAGACCAAAACGACGAAGAATCAAAAGGTCGTCCATACAATTACGCATACAACCAATCTCCAGGCGATTAGCCTCTGAAACCGCACGCCAAACCAAAGAAAGGACTGATCTAAAGTCCACCGACTTCCCTTCAAAAAACCACTGATTACAGGCAGTCCACACCCCCCATATCACTGCATGGATAGCCGCTTTCCATAAAATCCTGACCTGCTCACTAAAGGGAATCGACATGGCTTGCAAGAAGAAGGATTGCCAAGTATCGGTAGAGACACGACGCTGGAACGTCGAGAAAACCGCCTCCCAAAGAGCAACCGCTAGGGGACAATGAAGAAAAAGATGATCGGCAGATTCACTACTAACCCCACAAATACTGCAACGAGAAGCCAACTGGAACCCAGACCTACAAAAGCGATCCTCAGTAGGAAGCCTATTCAACATCAGACGCCAGGTCAAAGCTGAGCGAGAGGGGGGAATAAAACGGGACCAAACATCTCTCCACCAAACAACATGAGGAATATCACGAAGAAACTGGGAATAAGCAGCCTTGCAAGAAACACGACCATCCCGAGAATTAGCCCAAACCAGAGAATCCACAACAGGAGAAATAGCAATCCGATCAATCCGAAAACACAGATCTGGGAAGCGCGCTCGGAAAGAATCGTCCAGCACCCATCTACCCTCATGAATAAAATCCGAGACCCTCGCCCGGAGCGGATTAGCTAAATAATTTGGAATCCCCAAAAGCTCCAAAATGGGAACCCCTAACCAATTATCCTGCCAAAAGTCCCGCTGAGAGTTCTCACCAATCAGCCAGATACCTTCCTTAAGAAGGGAACTATAATTTGTCCGAAGAGAAGACCAAATCGAGGAGGTGACATACCTTTCACGAGGCTTCTGCAAATGCCTGAGATACCTCTCCCAAAGAAAAGTGAAAGCAAAACCATCAGAGGTCATAAACTTCCAAGTGAAATTCCGCAACAGAGAGTCATTCAACAACCCAAGATCTTTCAGGCCAAGACCACCCTGAGAGTAAGGCCTACAACAACGATCCCAAGCGACCCGAACCAACTTAGTCTCCTCACAGGAACCAGTCCATAAAAAGTTTCTCAACTTGCGGTTAATCAGAGACAGTAAAGAAGCAGGCCTTATTATACTACCACAATAGTTTACTACTAAGAAACATATTTCCTAGTCAGAAAAAGATTTTGATTTTTAATTAAATAATTAATCAATCAATTAATTAATTTCCATTTAATCAATTAATAAAAATAAAACAATATAATATTATATATATCTCAACCATGTGCCATATATATTAATATATCTATATATTGTTTTTCTATTTTATTAAATCCATTGGACCTTAACAAAAGGCCCACATGTGAACTAGGCCCATTCTTACTAAAAGAAACAAGTCCACATGCCTTAATACAATTCTAGATGGACCCATATATTAGTCCGGTAGAATATATCAAGTGATTCATGTAAGTCCGTGTGGATTGGGGATCTTGGCGGGCCTATCTAAATTTAAGTTCCAATAGACATAACCCAATCACAATCAACAAATGATTCACTTAGGTTCAATCTATTAATTTTAGTTCATTCCACTAAAGAACTAAAATTGCACTCTTAAATAAAGATGGAATAAGTAAATAATTCTCATTCATACCATAGACAATCTTATAGGAGATAGTGAATCCTCGTGAAGAATATCAGTAATCGCCAAGAGCTCATAGACCGCCTATAACTCTCCAAGTTACCATATTTACTCATATGACTACACTTTGAACTTGGATATATATTATGACTTGTCCAGAAGTCATCTTTCAATAGTCACTATTGAAAACTCAACGTTAAGATTTAATATCCAAAACCTCAAAACATCCATCTGATGATATTCTACTCACATTTAATATATGGAGCTATGGAGCCACGATGTCCATTTCTATAAATGAAGTCCTCTATCTATTAACAAATGAATATCACCAAACTATCGAGGATAGACTATGCTATATAATCGTACTCATTGATAACTCAAATGATACCACTTGCAACCATAAGTCCATCATTTATCTCAGGATTAAGATAGACTCTCCGATTCTCCTGATAATGAAAAGACTATTATCTATTGACGGTTCTAGATAAAGTATTTCATTGTGATCCAGTTCAATGCACCCAGTGCACTAGATTCTTTTACTCGAAGACCCTCCGATGATTTTAGACTCATCATAACACATTTGATCCCACTCAAATGCTAGTAAAAGAATTCTACAACTTTAACAAGATAAAGGTGCCCAACCTTTAACTTAAGTTGTGAACATTATTCAAGACTAACTAAATAATTGTGTCTACCTCATACATATCCAGATGTACGAACAATTCTTCTTTTCTCATAGTCTTTTGACCTTATGATTATTTACTTTTGACAATTATAATATTCAATCTATAAATGCTATAAGATTTGTTTAAATCAGAAATCACTTTATTAATATAAAAGATTGTCAAAAACAATATTACACTCTTGCTATTGAGCATAATCCTAACAAACCGTTATTTAAAAATCCATATTGGATTGACTGAATACAGTTTAGTTCAACCAAATTCGGTCTTTTAAGCATAAGTTTTGCCAAATTTAACACTCGAAATATTTGATATGCCTAATACATTGGTGATATCGAAGATGAGTCTATGATACTTGAAACATATAATTTCTTTAATCTAGATATATTGAACTATGTCTACTTCTTCATATTGTTATACTGTCACATACAAATCCGCAGCATGCACGAACTTGTTATATTTCTTTTTAAAGAGGGGGTGGATGCGGTGTTAAAAGTGTTCCAACAAGCCTAAACCTACTTGCAACAACTGCTAGGGGGCTATGGGGGCAGAAGATGTAACCATAAGGAAAATTCGTAGTTGTGAAAGTGGTTTTTATGAAAGTCCCTTTTCCGCCCCGGCAAAATTTGCAGTTGTGAAAGTGGTTTTTATGAAAGTCCCTTTTCCGTCCCGGCAACTAAAAAAAAAAAAAAGACAAAGTATCTGAAAGCAATACAACTAAACTTCAGTTTCGGTAAGTGACCAAGTGTTTTCGAAAGCGCTTAATGACATTATCAAAATCGGTCGAGCTTGGAGGTACGTTTTGGTTTAATTATTATTACTTGTTATTACCTTACACCTCAATAACTTGATGGGATATCACGATGCTTATTTTTCTGTTGCTAATTAATTAAAATCATAAGCTGCACATTGTATGCTTTTCTATCAAAATATATACTTCTTGTTTATTATGCCACATGTTTTTATAAGCAAAGCACCCAACATGAATCCATGGATATTGTATCCCGAACGATGACCATAACCAATACCGTGCATGGATCCAACTATTTTTGTTCAGCATTATTAAAGTATATACATGTATATTTGTTATTTGTGCAAATGCTATTCATATGTTTGGCATAGAAAGAAAAGATGAGAACCTTAGCACAAGAATCGAGCTTCGTATCAATGCGTGCAAAACGAGTTTCATCTCGGTGCATGTAGAAATTCAAATAATAATAATAATAAAAGATCTCAAAAATCAGGGCTCATGAAGCAAGGCAGTTCATCGAACACGATCAGAGCCAAATGCAAGTAAGTAAGAAGTTAAAATTATTTGTATACAAACAAAGTGTTTTCATTTTGCAGGAATATCAGTCGAAAGGCCCTAACAAAATAAATGCAAAAAACGGGATAACTAAACTACACGACTGGCAGCCCTCTTGGGTTGACCAGCTATTTAGCATGCTGCTTTACTCGCCATGATGAAATCATCCACTCTATAGCCAACCACGTTGGTAAAGATGATAACGACAAATAAACGGCAAATACACACTGAAAGTAATCGACACTTCACTAGAGCAGCAACATCGATCACAATTGTCTCACAATCAGTGACTTCGCCATTTAAGGAGATTATTTACACAGCGATGAAAGCATTGAACAATGGAATACTTCTCGGTCAGAAGAATGATGGTGAACAAAGCACTTGCACAAACGGAAAGTAATAGAAGTACTAAAAAAAAATGATGCGAAGAACAGCAAAAGAAGCGGTCATGCAAAGAAGCATTAAATGCTGAAGTTGGCACTCAAAAGGGAACACGAGGGTTAAAGATAGAAAGAAGGGAAAGAATTTCCCTAAAAACTAGAAGCCAAGTATGATTATAAATACTACTCGCCAAAACGAAGGAATGAAGAGATCAAGTCGCTCGTTCGGCTCGAAGTATTTATGGGGGTATTGTTGTATGTATATTTTCGTCAGCATGACACGTCAGCAAAGATAGCGGTTAATACGGAAGTACAGTAATTCCACGTCATCCAAAGTCAACCAGTCAATGAAAGGAACGCTGACTGAGGACACATCACCAGGTCTGGACACGTCATCAAGAAAGCTGAATATGGAAGTTAGAAGCGTATGCGCCAAGTAAAGTCGTCTAGTTAAAGAAATATTAATGAGCGAAGATCCTGCTCGCCGAAGATCTTTACTTAGCGAGATCTACTCGGCCAAAACAGAAACTACTCGGCCAAAACAAGAAATACAATCCTATCAAGACACATCTTATCAAGCGAAGATCCACTCAGATACGATATCTAAGAATCGCACTCCAAGTAAGGAAATATCCTTATTTCCTCTCTAGTGTCAGAAGTGAAAGTAATACAGTAACGCTCGGTGTGTATGATAAATATATCTATAGGGGGGTGAATAGATTTTAACTATTATTACCCAATTTTCGCATGCAAGTCAATTTTACGAAAATGCCCCTACTAGTCAAAAATACAAGCAAGTGTAATATAGTGCAGAATTTAAATAACACTTGATGTATACGTGGAAACCCAACCACTGGGAAAAACCATAGGCTGTTTAGTGTGCCACACTCAGACCTCGAAATCCACTAATTGAAATGGAGTTTACAACCTATGTAGACCTCGTCTAACACTCCGGTCAATAACCCCCCACTTCTACCACTCGGGCTTTTAAAAGTGGCTCTAGTCCTAATTGCTTGAGGCCTAAGCAACCTTAGCCTCAAGACTTAATTCTCTATGAAGAGATTATGCAACCTATGTGAATATGTAAAATACTCAAAATGCAATTTAGAGCTAGGTTACTCTAAATGCTTACCTAGGATAATGATATGCAATTAATTCAATCCTAGATATTAATAGCTAGATGACATGTCAAATAGCTTAACTAATCAAGATTAATCAAAAACCTAATTAGCTATCACAATACAACACTCAATCAATTCATCACAATTAATTCTCTAATCTTGTATTTATCATATGATCAAAAACATACAAGTAAATTAAAAGAGAATATGCTTGATTGTAAAAATACTAAAATAAGATGAACTAAATCAAAATCTTACCAAGCATGTTGTGATGATGCAAACCCAATCATGGATGAATGCAAGATGAAATTTGATACAAAAAGGATTTGATTTGAGTGTTTAAATGTGAGTTCTTGATTTGATTTTTTCTCAAAAATCTCTCTTTTTAGTTTAGGGTTCTAAAGACTCAAAGAACTTTTTCAGAGAATGAGAAAGTAAGATATTTATAGACATCAAGAATTGGGCATGTGAAAAGACAAGTTTGCCCTTGAAACGCACCAATCGGCTGTTTCAATCAGCGGCCAAGCCGCCAATCATAACCGCTGAATTGAACCCGAGAAGAACAGGGGAACAACGGCGGTTTCATTCGGCGGTTTCGTGACCGCCGAATCAAACCCGAGAGATTAAATCGATCAGGTATGAATGGCGGTTTCGAACGGCGGTCGTGACCGCCGATTGTGACCGCAGAATTGCTCCAGACACTTCTGGATGCAAACGGCTGTTTCATTCGGCGGCCAGGCCACCGATCATAACCGCCGATCACCAACAGAGGTGAAAACCAAAGAGAAGCCAATGGCATTTTCTGTGGGCGGTCTTCGCGTAAAACCAAGCACATAGAAGTGCACACGCGGACGTTTCCGAACACTATCGGGAAACGAATTACTAAGCACATATACACACAACAAGATAGAACAATTAAAGTGCTAGTGTATAAAGTAACATGTGAAGAGAATGCACACAAGATCAAGTATGCTAAGTGTGTGTGTGCTAACTAAATCTCTTTAAAGAAAACCAAGTACAAGAAATTTACCTTTGGCGTGCTTGTACCTTGAGGTCTTGAAAGGGCCTTCGAGCATGAAGTTCAAACACCTAAACTACCCTTACATTATCAACCCCAACATGTGGTTTGTCCACGAAATAAGCCAATCAAGATATGGGAATCCTTACAGAGGAAAAAGGTGACTTGGACGAAGACATGGCATTGTTGCTTAGAAGATTTAAGAAATTTGTCAAGTTCGAGAAGAAGGGCTTTGGATCCAAAGGCCAAGACTTGAAGAAAAAGGCTCCCTTCAAGAGTCTTGAGTCTAGGCAAAAGAAGAGTGAAAAGAAAGGGTTCCAATGCTATGAGTGTGGCGGTATAGGACACATCTCACCCGATTGTGGGAATTTGAAGAATAAGATGGAAAAAGGGATGGCCGCCACTTGGAGCGAAAGTGATGACTCCGGAAAGGGAGACAAGTCATCAAGTGATGATGAGCTTACCCTTGACTACATGGCATTTGGGGCCATTTGTGTAGAAGATAAAGTTGTTGGTAAGAATGACTTGACTAATGATCCCATAGAAGAAAAAGATGAAGAAGTAGCTCTAGAGGTGATAGGCGAAGCTACTCATTGGGATATGGCTCTCATTGACTCAAGAGACCAAGGTGAAGGTCTTAATGAGGGAAATGACTCCATTAGTGAGAAGGAGAGTGGAGGAGATAACTCAAGTGAAGATGACTCCTCATCTAACTCTACAAATGGAAGTGTAGAGAAAATGGATGTTAATGACTTTATAGTCAAGTGTGAAAGTTCATTGAAGAAGAACAATAGAAAATTGAAGATTTTAGAGGATGAAAATCTAGAACTTTCAACACACAATGACCACTTAAGTAAACAAGTGGAGGCATCTAAGAAGATTGAAGATAAGCTAAGAGATGAGCTAGCTTTGTCTAAGAGGAATGAAGAAGGGTTGAAGAGAGAGCTTATTGAAGCTAAAGAGTCATTGTCTAGGATGACTACAAGCACCAAGAAACTTGACCACATTCTTGGCAGTGGAAAAAACCCTTGTGACAAGAAAGGTATTGGGTATGAAGATTGCAAGGAGATCTCCACTCCAACCAAGACCATCTTTGTCAAGAGTTTGGGCAAGAATGAAGCCTCACCAGTGCACACACCTAAGAAGAAAGTCGATATAGGACAATGCTCAAAAAGTGCACATGTGAAGGAAGCCCCAAGGAGACAACCTCAAGCTCAACGCATAAGAGTCTCTCAAGTCAACATTCCTCAACAAATGACTCTCAATGGAAAGAGGCCAATCATGCAAAATGAAATAAGGAAGCAAGCTAGACCGGTTCAACAATAAAGAAGGTTTGAACCCGCTCAACCACAAAGTCATGGGAAGGCTCCTGTGCATGCATAAGGACATGGTATGAATTCTAAATTTATCCCTACATGTCACTTTTGTGGTATTGATGGTCACATTAGACCAAATTGCTTTCATTTCATTAAATTATGTAGAATCAAAAGCATGATTGAAAAGAGAATGACAAGAGCTAGAATGCATGCTAATAGGAAGGAAAATATTCATATTCATGATCCTATTATTTCTAGAACTCTTGAACCATTGTCCACTAGGAAGAAAAATGTCATATCTATGTGGATAAGGAAAAATGAACCCGCTTGCTATGAGACTAACAAGTCTCAAATAGGTTCAACCAAGTCAAATGGACTTGGGAAGTCCATAGGACCTTATGACCTTCATTGATGAAGGATGATATTGACCCCAGATGGGGAACTCAAGCAAAGAGAGCTATATTGCATACTTGTTGCATGCAAATATTTGAAAAATCTTATGCTTCTTTGTTGATTGCTTGAGTAAGCTTGGTTGCACATATGTATATATGTTTTCAATTCAATAAGTGTGAACCATGCTTGTCTACAATCCATGTCATATTTATGTTCAAACATGCATTTTTGGACTAGGAGATTTACATAGGAAGTATGATATGAATGACCTATAGTTATCTCCATGACATGATGATTCTTAATGACATGCTTAAAAATTGAAAAACATGAGTTGTTTTTATAACATGCTAATGACATATGAAAAGCATGAAATTCAAATGACATGCTCAAATGAAAAAGCATGAATTGATGATTGCAATTTTTAAATGCAAAACTTGTGTGAAAAAGCTTATGAGACTCAAAATGAATAAAGGATCTTGTATCCGTTTAAAGGAATTTATATTCCAAATTGTCTCTGTTTCTTTATTTGTTAAACATGTCTACTATCATACGGGTTTCATTCCCGGAAAAATCTAATAGGGTGCAAAGTTGCTCATGACATGTTTGGCTTATAAAGATGGATATAGTTGCTCATAAATTAAAATCAATGAAAACTCTATATCCTTGCTTCTCTCATGACATTGGTGAAATTGGTTTGAATTCTTACTAGAAACCTTTGTCATTTGCTTTGCCAAATATCATTGTATTTTGGGCTTGAATGATACATGTCTTGTATGCAAAGCATGTTTTGATTCACACATTTATTTTAAAATAAATCTCCTTGTTTCTCTCCCATTGATAGAGTTGCATAAAGTGTATTTTATGATTATGCAAATGACTTGAATGCTATCATCTCTCTTTGCTAAGTGACCCGGTTGGGGACTACTCCTTTGCTTATATCATGACAAAAAGGGGGACTAGAATGGTAGGGAGTTGTAAATTATGGTAGCAATTGTGCATGTTGGGGAGACAACACATTGAGGGGGAGTAACCCTTTGAGGGGGAGCATTGCATTCATCATACATTGCATGATGTTGTGTTTAATTTTCAAGAATGTAAATGCTTATTTATGTTCTCACTTGATTAATCTCACATTTTACTTGTATTGGAAAGTATAGGAACTTTGCTTTCAGGGATTGATTGTTCTACATGAGATTGAAGACTTCATGATTATTTCTATATATCTCTTTGTAATGTAGAAATTCATTGTAGACCCATAGTTTCTATTATGTTGTGAGGAATCAATGTGAGTGGTGGTTTTGTCATGAAATAGCCAAAGGGGGAGATTGTAAGGATTCCCATATCTTGATTGGCTTATTTCGTGGACAAACCACTTGTTGGGGGTTGTAAATGTAAGGGTAGTTTAGGTGATTGATCTTCAAGCTCGAAGACCCTTCTAAGACCTCAAGGGACAAGCACACCAAAGGTATAATTTCTAGTGCTTGGTTTTCTTTGAAGAGATTTAGTTAGCACACACACACTTAGCATACTTGATCGTGTGTGCATACTCTTCACATGTCATTTTACACACTAGCACTTTGATTGTTATATCTTGTTGTGTGTATATGTGCTTAGTAATTCATTTCCCGATAGTGTTCGGAAACATCCGTGCATGCACTAGAATGTACTTGGTTTTACGTGAAGACCGCCCACAGAGAATGCCCTTGGCTTCTCTTTGGTTTTCACCTCTGTTGGTGATCGGCAGTTTCTGGCAGTTATGATCGGCGGCCTGGCCGTCGAATGAAACCGCCGTTTGCATCCAGAAGTGTCTAGAGCAATTCTGCGGTCACGATCAGTGGTCACGACCGCCGTTCGAAACCGCCGTTCATACCTGATCGATTTAATATCTCGGGTTTGATTCGGCTATTGGATCGGCGGTCATGAAACCGCCGTTGTTCCCCTGTTCTTCTCGGGTTTAATTCGGCGGTTATGATCGGCGGCCTGGCCGCCGATTGAAACCGCCGATCGGTGCGTTTCAAGGGCAAACTTATCTTTTCACATACCCAATTCTTGATGTCTATAAATATCTTACTTTCTCATTCTCTGATTAAGTTCTTTGAGTCTTTAGAACCCTAAACTTCAAAGAGAGATTTTTGAGAAAAAATCAAATCAAGAACTCACCTTTAAACACTCAAATCAAATCCTTTTTGCATCAAATTTCATATTGCATCTTCTATGTCTATATAAAATGCATCCATGATTGGGTTTGCATCATCACAACATGCTTGGTAAGATTTTGATTAATTTCATCTTATTTTAGTATTTTACTATCAAGCATATTCTCTTTTAATTTACTTGTTTTTTTTTTTATCATATGTTAAATACAAGAAAAGAGAATTAATTGTGATGAATTGATTGAGTGTTGTTTTGTGATAGCTAATTAGGTTTTTGATTAATCTTGATTAGCTAAGCTATTTGACATGTCATTTAGCAATTGATATCTAGGGTTGATTTAAATTGATTATATCATCATCCTAGATAAGCATCTAAGGTTACCTAGCCTTGTTTGTTATTTGAATATTTATACATATTCACATAGGTTGCATAATCTCTTCATAAAGAATTAAGTCTTGAGGCTAAGATTGCTTAAGCCTCAAGCAATTGGACTAGAGCCACTTTTAAAGGCCCGAGTGGTAGAAGTGGGGGGTTATAGACCGGAGTGTTAGACGAGGTCTACATAGGTTGTAAACTCCATTTCAATTAGTGGATTTCGAGGTCCGAGTGTGGCGTACTAAATAGTCCGTGGTTGGGTTTCCACGTATACATCAAGTGTTATTTAAACTCTGCACTATATTACACTTGCTTGTATTTTTTACTAGTAGGGGCATTTTCATAAAATTGACTTTCATGCGAAAATTGGGTAATAATAGTTAAAATCTATTCACCCCCCCTCTAGATATATTTATCATACACACCGAGCGTTATTGTATTACTTTCAATTGGTATCAGAGCGGGTTCCTAGATATACTTAGGTGATCCTAGCTCATTTTAGGTGTGTTTTGCATTTGTGTGATTTTTGCTCATTCATACATTTTGCATTCATTTGAATTCATTCATTATATACAATGAGTGGATATGGTGGCAACCATGAAGGTGCTTCAAGCACACGGCCTCCTCTCCTCACCGGTGTGAATTATGCCTTATGGAAAGGCAAGATGGAGGCATACTTGTGTCAAATCCATGATAGGGCATGGATGGCAATTGAAGATGGGTATGTGGCTCCTAAGATGACTCCCACGGGTGGTGGAGAAAAAGTACTCAAGCCTAAGGCTCAGTGGTCCCCTGAAGAGTTTGAGACTTCAAAATGGAATAGGAAGGCTTGGCACGCTCTTCTATGTACAGTTGATGAAAATCAGTACAAACTGATTCAAAACACTAGGATAGCCAATGAGGCATGGGATATTCTAGAGGTTGCACATGAAGGAACCGATGTTGTCAAGGATTCCAAGCTTCAAGTCCTTCAAACGCAATTTGAGTTGCTCAAGATGGAGGAGGACGAATGCTTCAATGACTTTGAAGTCAAGTTGATGGATATCGTCAATCAAAGCCATCAATTCGGTGACCCTTATACGGATAGGAGAGTCAAGCAAAAAAATTATGAGGTCTCTCCCCGCTAGGTTTGAAGCAAAAGTGACGGCTTTAGAGGAAAATAACACTTACAAGGATATAAAGCCGAGCGAGGTAATTGGAAGACTTCTCGCCTATAAATCTAGGAAGGCTCCTAGCATTTCACCTCCTAAAAAGCAAAAAAGAATTGCTTTGAAAGCTTCTAAGGTTCTGAAGGAGGATGAAAGTAAATACAATAACGCTCGGTGTGTTCGATATATATATCTAGAGGGGGGGTGGGGTTGAATAGATTTTAACTATTATTACCCAATTTTCGCATGCAAGTCAATTTTACGAAAATACCCCTACTAGTCAAAAATACAAGCAAGTGTAATATAGTGCGGAATTTAAATAACACTTGATGTATACGTGGAAACCCAACCACTGGGAAAAACGACGGGCTGTTTAGTGCGCCACACTCGGACCTCGAAATCCACTAATCGAAATGGAGTTTACAACTTATGTAGACCTCGTCTAACACTCCGGTCAATAACCCCCCACTTCTACCACTCGGGCTTTTAAAAGTGGCTCTAGTCCTAATTGCTTGAGGCCTAAGCAACCTTAGCCTCAAGACTTAATTCTCTATGAAGAGATTATGCAACCTATGTGAATATGTAAAATACTCAAAATGCAATTTAGAGCTAGGTTACTCTAAATGCTTACCTAGGATAATGATATGCAATTAATTCAATCCTAGATATTAATAGCTAGATGACATGTCAAATAGCTTAACTAATCAAGATTAATCAAAAACCTAATTAGCTATCACAAAACAACACTCAATCAATTCATCACAATTAATTCTCTTTTCTTGTATTTAACATATGATCAAAAACATACAAATAAATTAAAAGAGAATATGCTTGATAGTAAAATACAAAAATAAGATGAAATTAATCAAAATCTTATCAAGCATGTTGTGATGATGCAAACCCAATCATGGATGCATTCTATATAGACATAGAAGATGCAATATGAAATTTGATGCAAAAAAGGATTTGATTTGAGCATTTAAAGGTGAGTTCTTGATTTGATTTTTTCTCAAAAATCTCTCTTTGAAGTTTAGGGTTCTAAAGACTCAAAGAACTTAATCAGAGAATGAGAAATTAAGATATTTATAGACATCAAGAATTGAGCATGTGAAAAGACAAGTTTGACCTTGAAATGCACCGATCGACGGTTTCAATCGGTGGCCAGGCCATCGATCATAACCGCCGAATTGAACCTGAGAAGAACAGGGGAACAACGGTGGTTTCATTTGACGGTTTCTTGACCGCCGATCCAACCACCGAATCAAACCCGAGATGTTAAATCGATCAGGTATGAATGGTGGTTTCGATCGGTGGTCGTGACCGCCGATCGTGACCGCAAAATTGCTCCAGACACTTCTGGATACAATCGACGGTTTCATTCGGTGGCCAGGCCGCCGATCATAACCGTCGATCACCAACAGAGGTGAAAACCAAAGAGAAGCCAAGGGCATTCTCCGTGGGCGATCTTCGCGCAAAACCAAGTACATTCTAGTGCATGCGCGGACGTTTCCGAATACTATCGGGAAACGAATTACTAAACACATATACACACAACAAGATATAACAATCAAAGTGCTAGTGTGTAAAGTGACATGTGAAAAGTATGCACACATGATCAAGTATGCTAAGTGTGTGTGTGCTAACTAAATCTCTTCAAAGAAAACCAAGCACTAGAAATTATACCTTTGGCGTGCTTGTCCCTTGAGGTCTTGGAAGGGTCTTCGAGCTTGAAGATCAATCACCTAAACTACCCTTACATTTACAACCCCAACAAGTGGTTTATCCACGAAATAAGCCAATTAAGATATGGGAATCCTTACAAGAAGTCTAATCAAGAAAGAACTCAAAACTTCCAAAAGGATAAACACCAAACGGGAAAAAGAGTCTTAATCAGTCTACTCTACCAGAATCCTACAAAGACTCTAATTAATGAGTCCACCACTTATATGATAGGAACTAGGGCAACCCTAGATCGAACCGTATAAATACAACCATGTATTCATTATAAGAAAAAACATCATGAGCAATTTACACATACATAAGAAAAGAGATACGAAACATAAGCAATTATCTGAGAGAAAGCGAGTATAGAGTGTGTAATTATTCTATTCATAGTGGATCTCTTCTCGCCGTCACCGGCACCGTGGATGTTTCCCCGCCTTGGGGTTTGTAAGGATTCTCATACATTAATTGGCTTATTTCGTGGACAAACCACATGTTGGGGTTGTTTATGTAAGGGTAGTTTAGGTGATTGATCTTCAAGCTCGAAGGCCCTTCCAAGACCTCAAGGAGACAACCTCAAGCTCAAAAAGTTCCTCAACCTAACTTCCCTCACGCTCAAATTCATCAAGGGAAGAGGCCAATCATGCAAAATGGATCAAGGAAGCAAGCTAGACCGGTTCAACAACAAAGAAGATTTGAACCCGCTCAACCACAAAGTCATGGGAAGGCTCCTATGCATGCACAAGGACATGGTATGAATTCTAAATTTATCCCTACATGTCACTTTTGTGGTATTGATGGTCACATTAGACCAAATTGCTTTCATTTCATTAAATTATGTAAAATCAAAAGCATGATTGAAAAGAGAATGACAAGAGCTAGAATGCATGCTAATAGGAAGGAAAATATTCATGTTCATGATCCTATTATTTCTAGTACTCTTGAACCATTGTCCACTAGGAAGAAAAATGTCATATCTATGTGGATAAGGAAAAATGAACCCGCTTGCTATGAGACTAACAAGTCTCAAATGGGTTCAACCAAGTCAAATGGACTTGGGAAGTCTATAGGACCTCATGACCTTCATTGATGAAGGATGATATTGACCCCATATGGGGAACTCAAGCAAAGAGAGTTATATTGCATACTTGTTGCATGCAAATATTTGAAAAATCTTATGCTTCTTTGTTGATTGCTTGAGTAAGCTTAGTTACACATATGTATATATGTTTTCAATTCAATAAGTGTGAGCCATGCTTGTCTACAATCCATGTCATATTTATATTCAAACATGCATTTTTGGACTAGGAGATTTACATAGGAAGTATGATATGAATGACCTATAGTTATCTCCATGATATGATGATTATTAATGACATGCTTAAAAATTGAAAAGCATGAGTTGTTTTTATAACATGTTAATGACATATGAAAAGCATGAAATTCAAATGACATGCTCAAATGAAAAAGCATGAATTGATGATTGCAATTTTTAAATGCAAAACTTGTGTGAAAAAGCTTATGAGACTCAAAATGAATAAAGGATCTTGTATCCGTTCAAAGGAATTTATATTCCAAATTGTCTCTCTTTCTTTATTTGTTGAACATGTCTACTATCATACGGGTTTCATTCCTGAAAAAATCAAATAGAGTGCAAAGTTGCTCATGACATGTTTGGCTTATAAAGATGGATATAGTTGCTCATAAATTAAAATCAATGAAAACTCTATATCCTTGCTTCTCTCATGACATTGGTGAAATTGGTTTGAATTCTTATTAGAAACCGTTGTCATTTGCTTTGCCAAATACCATTGTATTTTGGACTTGAATTCTATATGTCTTGTATGCAAATCATGTTTTAATTCACACATTTATTTTAAAATAAATCTCCTTGTTTCTCTCCTATTGATAGAGTTGCATAAAGTGCATTATATGATTATGCGAGTATATAGTATGCTACTATCTCTCTTTGCTAAGTGACCCGGTTGGGGACTACTCATTTGCCTATATCATGACAAAAAGGGGGAGTAGAATGGTGGTAAGGGGAGTTGCAAATTGTGGTAGCAATTATGTATGTTGGGGAGAAATACATTGAGGGGGAGTAACCCTTTGAGGGGGAGCATTGCATTCACAATTATTGCATGATGTTGTAGTTGTGCTTAAATTCTTAGAATGCAAATGCTTGTTTTTATTCTCACTTGATTCATCTCATTTTTTACTTGAATTGGAAAGTATAGAAACTTTGCTTTCGGGGATTGATTGTTCTACTTGAGATTGAAGACTTCAAGATTATTTTTATATATCTCTTTGTAAAGTAGAAAATCATAGTAGACCCGTAGTTTCTATTATGTTGTAAGGAATCAATGTGAGTGGTGGTTTTGTCACGAAATAGCCAAAGGGGGAGATTGTAAGGATTCTCATATATTTATTGGCTTATTTCGTGGACAAACCACATGTTGGGGTTGTTTATGTAAGGGTAGTTTATGTGATTGATCTTCAAGCTCGAAGGCCCTTCCAAGACCTCAAGGGACAAGCACGCCAAAGGTTGCATAAACTCTTCATAGAGAATTAAGTCTTGAGGCTAAGGTTGCTTAGGCCTCAAGCAATTAGAACTAGAGTCACTTTTAAAGGCCCGAGTGGTAGAAGTGGGGGGTTATTGACCGAAGTGTTAGACGAGGTCTACATAGGTTGTAAACTCCATTTCAATTAGTGGATTTCGAGGTCTGAGTGTGGCGCACTAAACAGCCCATGGTTTTTTCCAGTGGTTGGGTTTCCACGTATACATCAAGTGTTATTTAAATTCCGCACTATATTACACTTGCTTGTATTTTTGACTAGTGGGGGCATTTTCGTAAAATTGACTTGCATGCGAAAATTGGGTAATAATAGTTAAAATCTATTCACACCCCCCCCTCTCTAGATATATATTTTATACACACCGAGCGTTATTGTATTACTTTCAGGGTTTTACCTCGTAAAACAAGTATTATGTTTGATTTATTCTTTATTTCTTGCTTTTCTACATTACTATTCTCAAATACGAACGAATCGTATCACATCCACGTGGGGAAAGAGGCTTTGATTATTCAACCCTAGATTGTTTAAAGCTTTGATCTGCCTACGTGTTATTGTTTGGCGGTTGACTTTTCAACGATCCAAAAATCACCATCAACAGAGGTCTTTCCACTCTTGATCATAGCTTGTTTGGTGGTTGTAGTTTTGATACGGATACATGGAGTGTATTCCTTCTTCCATTCTCAGCCATTGCTCTCTTGGAGGACAAAAGTTCATCCTAGGCTCATTCCACCCATAAGGCGGATAAACCATAGATGGAGGCTACTCAAGCTGTGATGCTAAAGCCCTCATTTCTCTTGTAAATGCATCCAATTGAGTTTATAAATCCAAATTGCCCCTCTCCATGTTGATTTAGAATCCTGAAAATACCAAACAAACTCAACAAGAATTAATCCGAACAAGATTGAATATGAACAATAAAAACGAAAACGAAAAATACGAAAATAAAACTAAGACTTAAACTAACAAAAGGTCGCTATGCCTCCCTGGCAGCGGCGCCAGATTTTTGACACGCTTTTTACGGACTCTATCCCTGGCGTATTGAAACGCTTCGGATGGTACTACAAAATGGATATATAAATGAAGCGTGCAAGTGTAAAAATCACCCTTCGCAAGTGTACGAGTCATTGTCGAGTATAGCGGACACAAGTAAGGGAATCATTCCCACGAGGAGGTATGGTACCTTAAGTCGGTTCTAAGTCTTAGATAATATATACAATATCTTTACACTAATTACATGCAAGAAAAGTAAAATCGTGGTTGTAGGACGGAAAGCTTCGAAATCATAGTTAAACTAATCTAAAGGCAAGGATTCAAAAATTCAATTAAACTAAATCAAGAGCAAAGCAAATAAACTAAACTAAAGCCACTACAACTAAATCAACTAAAATCCAATTAACTACAATTATCACTAGAAAACTACAACTAAGGTTATCAACTAATTCATGTGAAGATTAAAATTAAACTACAAGAAGTAAATAATCAACTAATAGCTAAATTAACACAATTAAGATCAACTAACTACAAAGCATGTAAATGAGAGCTTAACTAAACTAATACATCAACTAATTACATATATAGATAATCACACCAAAATTCCAACAAGTATTAGTTACAAACTTTAATAGAAATCAAAGAGAAAAATAAAGAGAAGGAAACACCATGAAGGTCTTCAATGAGCTCTAACTCTATCTTCAACTCCAAGAGATCCAAGAGTGCAACAATGGTAGCTTGGTGAGATATTTGTGTGAGAAAGTGTTTGTGTGTTAGATGTGAGGGAGATTTAATCTAAAAACTATTTCTAGATCTAAGTGTA
This sequence comes from Acer yangbiense, assembly GCA_008009225.1. Classification (NCBI taxonomy): domain Eukaryota; kingdom Viridiplantae; phylum Streptophyta; class Magnoliopsida; order Sapindales; family Sapindaceae; genus Acer; species Acer yangbiense. The sequence continues at coordinate 32,659,786 of CM017761.1, read as the reverse complement.
TTTATAAGTGTCTAGATATTTTCTAAGTTCAATAAGTGGTGTATTTATAGAGGTTGAAGGTTAGGGCATTAATTGGGGTTGAAAAGTCAAGTTTGCCCTTCAAAAATGACATGGTCTGCAAGAAGATATTTGTGGCCGACCTAAAATGCGAGTACGTGCTAGCAGTCCCATCTCGCATTCCCAACTCGCAGTACACTCTGGGTAACATTTGCGACCAAAATCTGCAACTTTGTTCTCGCAGTTCTTAGCTCGCAGTGGAGACTGGAATGGATTTGCGACCAAAATATGCGAGTACAAACTCGCAGTCATCATCTCGCACATTTTTCTGCTCCGCGCACCAGTTGCTCAAATAGGCGTAACTTCTTCTAAAAAGCTTGGAATCATGATCTGTAAAGTGTTCTAAAAACTAGACTCCCGGGGCTTTCCGAAAACATGTACCTCGACACCCAATTCAATTCGAGAAGGGAGATATGGCTTTTGCCAGATAGGTATTCTGCATACGCCATCTCAATTTCAGCTCGTTTTCCTCCTTTTGCCTTCAAACCTTCACTTTAGGTTCAAACACCTAACTTTAGAGAAATTAACCTACACAAGGCTAAAACACATATTATATACACAAAAATGCTCGAAACTGAGCACAAAAGGTAGGAAATAGGGGCCTAAAATAGGTACATAAATGTACCGATCAGAGCCCCTAGAGCTTCTCCACATGGATCTCATGGGTTCTATGCAAACCAAAAGTTTAGGTGGAAAGAGATATATTTTTGTTTGTGTTAATGATTTCTCTAGGTTCACATGGACATATTTTCTTAGAGAAAAATCCGAAACTTTTGAAAAGTTTAAAATGCTTTGTACTAAAATACAAAATGAAATAAATTCTAACATTAAAAGCATTAAACGGATTAGAAGTGACCATGAGAGGGAGTTTGAGAATGTCCTCTTTGAAAGCTATTGCAATAGGTTAGGGATCTCCCATGAGTTTTCAGCTCCTAGGACACCTCAACAAAATAGAGTTGTTGAGAGGAAGAATAGGGTCCTTCAAGATATGGCCTGTGTGATGTTGCTTAACAACAATGTCCCTAGGAACCTTTAGGTCGAAGCCGTCAATACGACTTGCTATATAGGGAATAGAGTTTTCCTAAGGCCCGGATCTAGGAATACCTCCTATGAGTTACGAAAAGGTAAGAAGCCAAATGTTAGCTACTTCCACACATTTGGAAGCAAATGCTACATTTTGAATGACCGTGATCAACTTGGCAAGTTTGATGCTAAGAGTGATGAGGGTATATTTATTAGCTATACCTTGAATAGTAGAGCTTATAGAGTTTTCAACTTGAAGACTCGAACCGTCATGGAATCATCCAATGTTGTCATTGATGATACAAGGCTCAAGTCTAATGACCATGAGGAGGAGGTAGTTTTAGATGATGACTCTCCTTTGGAGAAGGTTGTGGAGACTCCCAATGTTGGGACGTCCAATGGTAATAATGAGGACACATAACCTCTTAATAGAGTTCCTCTCTTGGACTCTAATGAACCCGCTTTATGGGTTAAAAGACTCCATGACAAAGATGATGTTATTGGAGATGTGAATGAGGATGTTAGGACTAAGCGTCAAATAGCTAATCTCATTAGCTTTACATGCTACACCTCTCAAATAGAACCCAAAAAGGTGGATGAAGCCTTAAATGATGAATTTTGGGTTCTTGTCATGCAAGAAGAGCTAAGCCTAGTTCCTAGGCCTAAAAGCACACATGTCATAGGCACCAAGTGGATTTATAAGAACAAATCCGATGAGGACGGCAACATAGTGCGTAACAAGGCAAGACTTGTTGCACAAGGGTACTCTCAGATTAAGGGTATCGACTTTAAGGAGACATTTGCTCATGTTGCCCGTTTAGAGTCCATTAGGCTTCTCTTGTCCATATCTTGTATTCACAAGTTTAAATTACACCAAATGGACGTCAAGAGTGCCATCCTAAATGGCTTCTTGCAAGAGGAAGTGTTTGTTGAACAACCCAAGGGGTTTGTGGATGCACACCACCCCAACCATGTCTATCGTCTCAAAAAGGCTTTGTATGGGTTGAAATAAGCACCGAGGGCTTGGTATGAGCGCCTCACTCAATTTCTTGTTGACAATAACTACACAAGGGGTAGTGTTGACAAGACTATATTCATCAAGAAAGACAAGGATGAGCTCTTTATAGCTCAAATCTATGTTGATGATATAGTGTTTGGCTCCACCAACAACACCAAAGTCCAACAATTTATTGATGTTATGTCTCATGAATTTGAGACGAGTCTTGTTGGTGAGCTAAGTTACTTCCTAGGTTTGCAAATTAGGCAATTAAATGATGGGATCTTCATTACCCAAGCCAAATATGCCAAAAACATAGTGAAGAAGTTTGGTCTTGAAAATGCCAAATGTTGTGATACACCCATGAGTACCACTTTCAAGCTTAGCAAGGATGCTAGTGGAAAAAGTGTGGATCAAACTCTATATCGGGGCATGATAGGTAGCTTGCTTTATTTGACCGCAAGTAGGCCCGATATCTTTTTTAGTGTGGGTGTGTATGCTAGGTACCAAGCGGATCCTAAGGAGTCCCATCTCTCTTCCGTTAAGAGAATCATTCGCTATGTGAATGAGACATCCAACTATGGGATTTGGTACTCTTTTGACACTAATGCTAGTCTTGTAGGCTTTAGTGATGCAGATTGGGCAGGAAATTAAGATGATAGGAAGAGCACATCGAGTGGTTGCTTCTTTCTAGGCAACAACTTGGTGTCTTGGTTTTGCAAGAAGCAAAACTCGATTTCCTTGTCCACGGCCGAGGCCGAATACATAGCCGCGGGGAGTGGATGCACACTCACTCTCTTTTGTGATAATATGAGTACCATTAATATTTCCAAAAATCCAGTGCAACATTTTAGAACTAAGCATATTGACATCCGCCATCATTTCATTAGAGAGCTTGTTGAAAATAAATGCATAATACTTAAACATGTGGTACTAATGATCAACTTGCGGACTTATTTACGAAACCTTTAGATGCTACTCGATTTAAAACACTTAGTAGATCTATTGGGATATGTCTTGTGGAGTGATGTGTTTTGGTTTTTGACCCCATATGGGGAACTTAAACAAAGAGGGCTATTTTGCATACTTGTCACATGCAAAAAAAAAAAACAAAATTTTTTTTTTGAAATATCTTATGCTTCCTTTTTAATTGCTTGAGTAAGCTTGGTTGTACGTATGTATATATGTTTTCAATTCAATAAGTGTGAATCTTGCTTTATTTACAATCCATGTCATATTTATGTTCAAATATGCATTTTTGGACTAGGAGATCTACATAGGAAGTATGATTTGAATTACCTATAGTTATTTCCATGACATGATGATTCTTTTATAACATGCTAATGTCAAATGAAAAAGCATGAAATTCATATAACATGTTCAAATAAAATAAAATAAAATAAAAGTATGAATTGATGATTGCATATTCTTAAAATGCAAAACTTGTGTGAAAAAACTTATGAGACTCAAAATGAATAAAGAATCTTGTATCCGTTCAAAGGAATTTAAATTCCAAATGTCTCTCTTTCTTTATTAGTTGAACATGGCTACTATCATATGGGTATCATTCCCGGAAAAATCAAATAGGGTGCAAAGTCGCTCATGCCATGTTTAGCTTATAAAGTTGGATATAGTTGCTCTTATATTGAAAACAATAAAATCTCTATATCTTTGCTTCTCTCATGACAATGGTGAAATTGGTTTGAATTCTTATTAGAAACCTTTGTCATTTGCTTTGCCAAATACCATTGTATTTTGGACTTGAATGCTATATGTCTTGTATGCAAAGCATGTTTGATTCACACATTTTCTTTAAATAAATCTCCTTGTTTCTCTCCAATTAATTGAGATGCATAAAGTGACTTATATGATTATGCAAATATCTTGTATGCTACTATCTCTCTTTGCTAGAAGTGACCTGGTTGGAGACTACTCATTTGCCTATATCATAACAAAAAGGGGGAGTAGAATGTGATAAGGGGAGTTGCTAATTGTAAATAGCAATTGTGCATATTGGGGAGAATATACATTGAGGGGGAGTAACCATTGAGGGGGAGCATTGCATTGCACATTCATTTCATAATGTTGCATGTTTTCTTAATTGAAAAATTCTATAATGCAAATGCTTGTTTTTAACTTCACATGATCACCTCACATACACTTGCTTTGGAAGTGTAATCTTTTTTGTTTTGAAGGGTTGATAATTCTACAAGAGATTGAAGACTTGAAGTTTAATTTTCTTATCTCTTTGTAATGTAGAATTTCATTGCTATCCCGTAGCTTCAATTATGATGTGAGGATTTATGTGAGTGGTGGTTTTGTCACGAAATAGCTAAAAGGGGAGATTGTAAGGTCTCAGTTTATTGATTGGCTTATTTCGTAGACAAACCACATTTGGGGTTTTTGTAACGGTAGTTTAGGCTCTCAAGACCTCAAGAGAAAAAGCACCAAAGGTAAATTTCTAGTGCTTACTTTGCTTTGAAGAGATGTAGTTGCACACACACAAAACACTTGCATAATTCTTATTCTTGAATGTTGTGTTTGTATTATGTGTGCCTTATTGATTATTTAATCTCTCTTCTTGCATAAGTATTGATTGCATCTTGTGATTAAAATTACATATCATGTTAGGCTTTTAGGATGCATTTTCTTTACCTTTTTATCCTTGCATTTTGTGTGTGGGGTTCAAAGGAGTGGGCTGTGCGCTGGTGGTCATGCGCTAGACTAGCACAGAACTCCCAGTTCTCTATCGCTGGTCTTGCACTGGTCGTCCAGCGCAAGCTCACCAGCTCATATCGTCCAGGTCTTTGTCACTGGTCTTACGCCCCTGGTCATGCGTAGCCTTCACCAGTGCAAATCACCCTGTGGTTTGCCGCTGGTCGTGCGTCCTTCGCGTGCGCTGGTCGACCAACGCACCATGCAAAAGTTGGCTTTGCGCTGGTCATACGCTGGTCCACCAGCGCAGCTCACCAACGCACAAGGCATTTTTTGGTGAGATTTTTCAAAACGACCACACTTTACTTATGGCCTCTATATATACAACTCTATGATTTTAGGTCAGTTATCTGAGTTTAAAATATCATATATTTTCCTTAGAATATTTTTCAAGAGAAAAATTCTCAAGAACTCTTCTTTAAACACTCAAATACATTCCTTTGTGCATCAAAGAACATCTTGCAATCATCCATGCATGGTTTTGCATCATCACATCTTCCTTGGTATGTTCTTCACTAACTTCATCTAATTTTAGTGGTTTTCATATTAAGACATCTCTTTAAATTACTTGTATGTTTTTAGATCATATGCTAAATACAAGTTAGAGATTATTTGTGATGAATATGATTGAGTGTTGTATTGTGATAGCTAATTAGGTTTTTGCTTAATCTTGATTAGCTAAGCTTTTTGACATATCATTTAGCTGTTAATAACTAGGATTATTTTAATTGTCATATTGTCATCCTAGATAAGCATATAGGGTTCCCTAGCTCTTTATTGCTTTTTGGATATTTCATATATTCACATAGGATCTTTATCTCTTCACTGAGAAGTGAGACTTGTGTAGCTTCCGGGATTAGGTTGTGTAAATCACAAGCAATTGGACTAGGTTTACTCATACCGGGATTAGGTAGATGTGTGATTACTTATCGGGATTAGGTTGTAATCTTCAACACATTTAATGGATTCGAGGTTCAAGTGTGGCGCACTTATTAGCCCGTGGTTTTTCCCGTGAGGGTTTCCACGTAAATATCAAGTGTTATTTACATTCCGCACCATATTACACTTGCAATATTTTATTGACTATTAGGGGCTTCTTCATAATCTTGACATGTATACGAAAATTGGGTAAAATCATTTAAAATCTATTCACCCCCACCCTAGATTAATATCATACACACCGAGTATTTGTTTCAGATCAGAACGGGACCGTATATATATATAGTCTTTCTATTGTCAATTCATCCTAATATAAAATATATCAGGACGAAGAATGTGGACCACAGATTATGGAAAAGTTTTGACAAGTGTATACATTTTAAGTCAAAGTATGTAAATCTAATAGTCTGCATTCTTCATCCTGATATATTTTATATCAGGATAAACTGATAATAGAAAAATTGATATATATATATATATATAAGAGATATGAAATGCCCTTCAAATTAGCCAACACTATAGGAGGTCAATGTCAGTTTTTGGAAAAGTTGATTTCAGTCTGTAAATAAGCCAACCTCATGTGTGTTCCATGTAATTACTTCATAATAATATATCCATCTACATAACTACAATCTTTTATGTGTAAATTCGCATGCCCACGGACACACACATATATATAAGGGCTGCCCTTGGGTGCAACGTTACATGATGCAACATAGAAAATTTTGACTATGATCATGTCTACTTTGGTACAACCACATCAACTAATATGAGATTGTATGTTCTAACATGCGATCACAATAATGTAATTTTGTGATCACGTGTAATTCATATACGATAGCATTTGCATTCTATATATTTGTGATCACATGCAATCATATGTGATCATATACTGTTATATCATGTAAGTTGCACCGAAGAAAGACCTTATATATAAAACTCAAAAATGTATTCCAAATAAATAATATGATAACTGATGAGGTCGTTTGTGCACATCAAAACAATGAATATATATGATATTTTGAAAATAATGTTTAACCACTTTGGAATCCTCTTAGGATAGAAAGGGTAATAATGGTAAGCTAGATTTGTTCCACAGGGAAATGAAGTAATACGTTAGATTGATTAACTAATCTAAAATGCAATAACATAAATCATAATGAGTGGATAGTGTGTGGCTTAAAATACCACAAAACATGCATAAAGTAAAAGTAATAAAAGTGATAGGCAAAATAGAATCTCAACAATCTATAGTAAGAAAAGTGGTGTAAACAATTAAGAGATATGCTAGGGGATCAATGAAGTTGCAAGTGGATTAGGGGTGCTTTTTAGACTATCTTAAAGAACCAATCTCATATAAGCTAACCTGTTGTATTCTTAAGTGTGTTTAGGCTATAACCATGAACCATAAACATCTTCCCACCTCAATGCCTAACCGATTAAGGAAAGGGGGTCAAGGTGGGATTAGTTGTTTACAAGGTAAGGTTTGGATTAATGTGGTTGATATACCCTCCACTAATCCATCCCATTCATTGGATTCTTTAATCACAAAGGGTTGTCAATCCAAAGGTGATTATTTAATATATTATTATAACAAGATTATGATCAACAAGTTGATATACAAATTAATCACATAATGAAAAGAATCTAATGATAGAATAAATGGAAAACATATAGAGATTCAATTAAAATATAGTCAAGCAAACCCCAAGTCCAATTGTTCCTAACACCAACCCCCTAGATTGGGGGTTAGCTACATATAGTTACAAATAAGAAAAGAGAGTAATAAATAAGGAAATCACCCTTAGGCTCCCTTCTTTAATGCTAGATCCTTGCTCTTCTTAGATGCTCCTTTATGCAAAAGTGTGATGAATGTCAAATGGTGAGTGACTATGGTAATATGGTGAAGAAAAAAGCAAGAGGAAAGATTTTGTGAGGTAAAATAGATTTGATGTTGAGTTTTTGATGGAAAAAATAGTTCAAGGTTAGAAATGGAGGAAGTTGAAAGTGGGATTCATGGAAGAAAAACTAGATCTAAAAAATGCTAAGTAAAAATGGTTCTTTTTAAACTCTGTATAATATTGTGTGTCTTTCAAATTCAGAGAAGAGGGATATTTATACTCGTCTTAATTTTGCGCTGAAACTCGCTTGGAAAGCTGATGTGGTGTGATTGTCACCATTGTGTTGCCATGGCGACCTCGTGGCATAAAATGGTTACGTATTCTGAGATTCACTTGTCGTCATGAACATCATCTTTTTTGCCATTTGCAAATGGCGACACTGAGGAACTTTTGGTGTTGTCGCCATTTGCAATTGAATGTCGCCATGGCGACAAGACCTAATGAAGTCTTCTTTGGAGAAATTCATCTGTTGCCGTGGCGACCATGTGGCGACTTTTGCTCTTTTTGAAACACTCCTCCCTGTCACCATGGCGACCATATGGCGACATAGAGGCGACATCTAGTCCTTTGTAAAACACCTCCCTGTCTCCATGGCGACCTATCTTCAGCAAATGGCGAGAATGCCCTGTTTCATGTCTTTATGCTCCTTTTTGCACCAAGTTCCTCCTCTTCTTCACAAATGCCCTTAAGACCTAATAAAACCTGAAATACTTGATTTTACAATATTAAATACAGGGAAATGCCCGAGAATTAAGCGCAAAGAATAGGAAATAAGGGTACAAAATCGTACCATATTTGGTCCGATCAATAACTGATTATAAGAAAAACTAAGATCTATGTAGCACGGATACAGACATGGGTATGGGCAAAGATGTAACCAGAATTGAAGATTGGGGTGGGCTAGAATTTTTATTTATTTTTTTACTGAACATCTACATCACCTAGCTAGGAATCTAGGATGACACAGTGTAACGTCCCCGTATAATAGATATTCTAAATAAATACGTTACCAAATTTTATTTTATTTTATTTTTTAGAAAGTTAAAACAAATTATAAAAGAAACATGAATGCAAATATGAACACTAATTAAATTGTATGTAATGATTTTTTAAAAGATAAAACTTATCAATTATGAAATATAGATCGATGACAACAATGATCTCTCTTTCAATGTAGACAACCATGGAGTTTGTTAAAAAATCATTTTCTATTTTAATGCGAAATGATGTTTTGATAAATTTCATTTCTAAAATGTATATATACAATGTTTTTATATAATTATATTAGTTTGATTCATTCGAAATATATTAATATAATGTTCTGAGAAATTTAATCAGATTCATTTAATTATACTGTTACTTTGTAAATTTAAAATTTGATTACTCCTAAAATCTATTTAACTATATTTAACAATAACCCAAAAATTTCAAAACAAAATAAAATATTTAACGCCATAATATTCACCCAAACATAACTAATTTGAAGACTAATTGTTGAGTCAAATTTGGAGAATGGGGAGAAAGAATGGTTATTATAAAAAGAAGAAAAAGATTTTTTTTTTTCTATTTTGAATAGGAAATAATTTTTTTTTTATTTACTATTATTTTAAGGTAGCACCCACACAGATCTGTCACCAGGTACGGGGATACGACAAGTCTCCAAAAACTAGGATAAGGATACGTCAATTAAAATTATATATATATATATATATATATAATTTATGAAAACAGAATTGACAAATTCATTCAAAACATATTCAGAATCTAAAAAAAAAAATGTCACATAAATCATAACATATTACAAAACCCAAATAAAATATAAAGAAAACTCATAAAACATATTCTTAATTCCTAATTAACTTCATTATCATCATTCATCAATTGAAAATGAACCATAAATGGCTAAATCCCTAATCAGATTTATTTTTTACAAAATTTATTTTGACCCCTAAACTTTTTAAAATTATAATTTGACCCCATTTTATTAAAATAATTGTAATATTGCCCAAAACGTATCCTGCATGTATCTCGATGTATTCTTGCTGTATCCTCCAGTCAAACTTGTAAAAAAGTTGAAGGACACGTCATTTGACATGTCGGATACATATCCAAAAAGTATCCAAACCGAAAACGAGTTGGATACGACTTGCCTCCATCATATGGAGTATCTGTGCTTCCTAGATGAAGATATAAGGTAGACCCAATTGATATATTGCTCATACCTACATTAATAATGTGGTAGATTTTAATCTTATCACTTTTTTTTTTTTTTTTTAAACTATCTTTCAACCCAAAAGTTAAGACTATTTCAACATTTTCTTTTTGGTAGTTTTATATTGGGCAAATTGCATAAACATACTATGAGTTTTGGTGTAATTGCAGATATATGGAATTTTTGTCTAAAATTAGACGAACATCCCATGCCATTATTATCTAACCGTTAGTACTTAATGGTTGAAGGGTAAAATAGTCTTTTGACCTATTAATAATATAAAATCACTATTATTTAATGTGTTTATACAACCAATGAAAAATGAATGGAGGAGATTCAAGATTAGATGATAATTGATAAAAAATTAAAAATCAAATCACAATTTATTTATTTTTTGACAGAAGCAAATTACAGATTCAAAGTCCACTTACATTTTTCTTCTTTTTCTCTTTCATTTTTATTCCACCTTCTCTTTCTTGTAGTTTTAGGGCCTCTCTGGTAGGAAAAAAAAAATGGTTGTTTTCGTTTTTGTTTTTCGAAAACGATTTTGAATTAACGTTCGTTAACCGTTTTTCATTTTGTTATCAAAAAACAAAAACCAGTGTTAAAATTGAAAAACATGGAAAACATGTTTTCCCTATTTTTTTTTTTTTTTTTTTTTTTAAATTCACAATAATTTTTTTTTTTTCTCCTTCACATTCTTCTTCTTCTTCTTTAGTTCTTCTCTCTTCGTCTCCTTTTTTTATTAAAAGACACAAAATCAATCATATCTTTCATCAGAAAGAACAAAAATAAAAGTTAATATTACATCTAATTATAAGACGATGATGATTACATCAAAATCTAACGGTAGTAGGATCCTAGCAGCTCAAATCCATAACTTTTTAAATTGAATCATCTGTTTTCTTCATTTTATTACACCCAATATTCTCTTCAAAACCCTTCCTTGAAGAAGAAGAAGAGACATTTTTGGCTTGACTGCATATCTTAAATTGTTCTTGGTAGCTAGTGCAAAGATCTCTTAGTGTAATTCCATTTGCAGATTCATTGATCTTTTAGTGCCTCCACATCCCCAATACTCGCTGCCAAAATCCAAGCTTTTGTTGCTTCTGCATTCATGGCTCCTCTCTCTTCAACTTCTCTTAAAAATCAAAACTTACATCTTTTAGTATATGCTACCAGATGCGTTTTCAGATTTCGAAACTGAAACTAAAAACATTATTTTCATTTTCATTTTTCTTTTCAAAAAACAACAAATGAAAAACGCTTAAATGATGCGCCCTTATTTGATCACAAATCACACATTTTTATTTTTATTTTTATTTTTGATAGAAAAACAAATCACAGTATACTTTCATTTTTCTTCCAGATTCTCTTCTTGTATTTTCTCATCAATCAAACTAACCCCATTTTCTCAACCAAACAAACTTCAATTATCACACTAAATAGTATCTAAAGCAAAAGCAAAAGCAAAAAAAAAAAAAAAAAAACTCAAAATCCACTATGGATAGCTTCTCCAGTAGGAGAAGATGGGGGGGTAAGAGAAATGTAGAGATTATGCAATGAAATGAAACAAAAACATATCCGGATAAGATTTGTTTTTTATTGAATAAATTTTTTATAAAAAAAATTATATTGTTTAATTGATTGCTGTGATGATAAAATAATAATCAAGGGCATTTTTGACTTTTCGGACCAACAAGAAAGTCAAAGGTTAAAACTAACTGTTGACCACTAACGATAGGGGATGTTTGTGTAATTTTAAACAGAAGTTCAATGTTAGCCACAAGCAACCAATGCTTCTTCTATAATATCAGCACCTTGCCACCTTTATATATTTCCTTTACTACTACAATTGCTCTTATCTCTATCAATCCATACATTTCCCAAATTCCATGTCATTCCATGTCATCAAAACTAAAAAAAAAAAAAAAAATTACATTTGAATACAAGATTCTGTGTGAACCCTGTGCAAGGAAGTCAGTTCCTTGTTTACAGACAGGGTTCAAACATCTTATATACAACAACATTATAGTCTGCAGGAAGGACTCTTCTTCAACCCCTGCTTTTATGTCCAACCAATTTACCAACTTCGCTCACTCATACCTGCAACACAATCCATATAATTTCAGAATCCGTAGACAAAATATTTATTACAGCAAATGCTTAGAGAGACAAAATAAGTTTCTTTTGTTTCCAACTCTACAACAAACGAAGCTCTTCAATAGCTATGATATCAATTATGGGGATGTGGCCACAGCAGTTGGGTTGCTCCCCAGTCCCCACTCCTAGTTTCCAATACACTTATTTTGTAAAAACTTTGGCTTTCAACAGACATTTGCTTGCGAATAATTTGTCTGTAATGTTTTACAAAAGTTTTGACATTTTCATGTTTTGCATTATTCACAGTCCATCTCCCAAATATTCCAAATAACTACTCCCCAACATTAAGACAACTTTAAAGCAAGAATCCACACTAAATAAAATATAGCTAAATGTCAGCAAGTCTGCTGAACCTAATCCCTAAGTTCCTCTGCATCACTCCAAGAATTAATACACAGGAATAGCAAAACTAAATTTAGATATACAAGCTTTCAAAAAATCAACATGGCAATTTGCACCAAACGGTGACTATAATAACAGCAAGTATATTAAATTTAGAGTAAATCATGTATCAAATCCCATCTGTTTTACTACTCCCATCAGATTATACAGCTTAAAGCTGTCTCAGATAGAGAGCTTACATCTAAACATCACTTCTATAACACTCAAACTCAACATCCCACCTTTGGCCATCTAAACATTCTGGAAGTAGAAATTGCATATCACAAAGCACATAGCATGCATATTATAGCTACCTATTAGGCAATCTCCAAACATCACTGACCTCTATTCTCAAAAAAACAAAAAAAAAAAAAACAATCATCAGTGATCTCCAACATCAACATATATGATGTCCCCCTCACTACCTTGTGTTTCCCGAGTCCAATCTAGGATCCCCTCTCTATTCTCAGCAACTAGTTATAAACATCTAAAACACAACTTCAAAACTCAGCACAACTACTTTAAATCCCTAGTGTTCCTCTTTTCAGAAAGAACCATGGTACTTTTGGAGGGAAAAGACATGAACTTTTGTGGCATTGTATTGTTGATGGCATTATCCTATTTTGTTTGGATTGAGAGGAATCAAAAAAAATTGAGGACTCTTGTGGGGAGAAGCCGAGAAGGTGGATTTTTTTGTGGGATAAAGCTCAACTTCAGGAACTTCATTTGGCTTAGGTTTCAAGTGAATTTAGAGGGATACCAATTTTCTACATCCATTCAAATTGGGAGGTCGTTACTCTTTGATTAGTCTATTTTATAACTTCTTCCCTTATTTTGTTAGTGTTCATTTTCTCAGTTGATGGATGGACTGCTTGCTCTCTAAATTATGAACGTTTGTATCCATTTCTTTTATTAACAAGATATATTCTTTTGTAAAAAATAAAAAAAAAGTAATAAAAGTCTCCTCAACATTAGAAGACTTCTTTCATAAAAATTCACCTCACTAGCTCTGGAATAACACGACAACACCTCTAATCCAAAAGCCACAGTTTCTACAATCCCTTGGAAGCATAAGTAATTACTAATTAGATGGTAGTGTCAGAATAGTGTATTTCATACACTAAAAATCAAAGAATTGAGAACGGAAGTCAACTCACTTACTTTTTTTACTCCTCGGATGACGCATCATAAAGTTGCAAGTTCCCAAACTTCTTTAGTCATATCAAGAAATTCAACATTACCATCTTCAAACATGACCTACAAAAAAAAACCATTGATGATCATTGTGCTCGTATTATTTGCAGTAAAGCTAGATGAAAGGCTCTCTTACTGCGAGTTTTCCGGTATACTTATCAAACCGCTTAATAATCCCAAAAGTCCTGGAAAATTTGAACCACAAGAAAAATATTCTGCTTAATAATCATATACAAAAGATACGATAACTCATAACTCAAATACTTTTTTTAGTCTAGATGCAAGCAACTGTCACTAAAAAAAACACAGTTAAAAAAAAAAACCAAAAAGGATGGAACATAACAGCAACAATCATTATTTATTTATTTATTTATTTTTATTTTTTTGAGGTTAACAGCAACAGTAATTCAATAAAAAGAAATTGAAAATGCTAATAATAACCAACTGCAATGACTCCTAAATTATTTCTTATGCATCCATGCCCTTCCCCTCTAGGCTCTAACCCAAAACAAATGATAAAAGAAACATGAAGACTCCTAATAATATATAAAAGAAGAAAAAAAAAAGATGCTTTCTGAAGAAGCTTCAGTTAGCAAAAAACTCTTAGTTGGAAAATTAGATCACAATGGTGAAACTTAATACATTAACATAAATTCATAGGATAACATATGAAATAAAAAAAATAAAAAATAAAAATCCAATTTTTGGCATGTTAAATTGCAAATTCCATTCAGAAAATGAGAAGTAGAAAGGAAAAGTAATCAGATTAAGACCCATAAGGGTTCTATTAACTATTATGCTCAAAAATTTCATTTTAATTTCCACAATCAACAACCTTAATCCCGGAATAACCCAGCAAATGAAACTTCCCACTTTAAATGTTACACTGCCAACCTTCGCAAGAGACTAAAATTTTCTAACATGCAAGTAATACATCCTTCGGTTTACTTTATATCTTTCCATATTTAGTTAAAAGAAATATAAACGGGAAATTTTTTGGAAGCAACAGATAGACACACAACTAAATTAGCTATCCTTGAAAACAAGTAGCGGAACACTTAATGCAAGGTCCTATACATTCTGTGTCTCACAACGGTATTTACAACAACTAATCAAAGTGAAATTAATTTTGAAAACATGGCTACCCAAACTAGATGGAATTGAGCATTCTAATGTACCTCTTTACGGGACGCTGATATATTCTAATCACTTTGCCAATGCAATTTCGAGGGCATATTTCTTGTTGATTATGAGCAGGTTGTGCAGTTCCTGAAAGGAAATTGATGATTTTTGAGATATGAGATCATTTACGGGCAAACAACAAATATATAAACATAGAAATATATAGAATCCAGAAAGTTTTCTTACCTATATTTACACCTCCATTCTGATAAACCTAACCAAGAATAATCCACATCAGTCCAAGTTTCTCAGAAAAATGTTACAATAACATGGTTATGTTTCAAAAAGAAAATAAGGAAAAAAATTTGACATGGCTAGAAATGACGGAACCAAAATCATTTTCATTGACAAAGAGCACTGGAGTTAGTTTTTCAAAACAACCAAATCAGTGCACTGTTTCAATTGTAATTTATTAAATCTCAAACCTATATTCTACCTTCTAGAATCAGGGTTATACTTTTGCTGCTGCAAAAAAACATAAAGAGATTCACTTACTTCCTCAAGATGTAAGGGAACAAGAGTTTCTAAATTTTAAAATTTAACTCAACTTGAAATTCATCTCCAAAAAGCATTGCAGTTACATAGCAAACAAGTCGCTTCATGGAATATATGGTGTTCACTAGTCAACAGTTTATGTAATAAACATCTTCCACAGAGCTAACACTCCATAAAATATATCATGCATGCCAGTCAAGTTTTTTTAATATATAACTTCCACAGTTCTACATCCAAAAACCACATAAAAATGAAAGAAACAAAGAAAGGAAAAAGGAGAGAAATGGTAACAAAGGACCAAAGCCTCTCAAAAGTAAATAAACAGCACCTCAACACTCATTCATATTATAAATTATTATAAACTTTGTCACCCTTGAGAAATGATCGCAAATGCAGTTTGAAATAATCCATAAGCAATTTAAAAGGTAATTTCAATCAATTTGACCAAACAAGGTGTCTGTGCATACACTGACACAGAACCCATGCCACTGACAACAGCAAGATTTGCTCCCAGATGAAGACAAGATAATCTTTTCCGCAAAGTAAAAGTAACTGTAATGCAGACCAAGTAAAAGTAATATTTTCCTCATTATGTCCTCCGCGGGATAAGCAAGAACAAAAAGAGGACATAGGAAGTATAGCACTTCATAGGGACTACGGAAAGAGCAACAAGTAAACAGCATATTGTTAAAGAGAATAAGAAAGGATGTAAGATCCATTATCTATTACTAAAATTTATCAGCCATTACTATGAAAAGATCAGAGAACCTTAAGAGGAATTCATGCATAATTGCAAACATCTGTAATCTAAATGCAGAAGATGTATAATTATGAACACAAATAGAATTTAAATAGCATCCTATGTATCTTAATTATCAACAGCCACCCACACATACATCTTTCCCCGATAACAGTGCTTTCAATTTGGGAGAAGACACAGCCACCTGGCAGGCAACTAACTTTAACGCAGCATCTGAAGAAATCTTAGGCTTGCTAGGCTTTACCCCCAGTTTCCGTCTGCAGCCTACTGCTCCACAGTGGCAATCTTGATCTGCACCAAATTGAACAAACCTGCTAAATTTGTTAGGTTTGGGCATTGGACAAAGCAGATACAGATTTTGAAGGGAAATAACTATACTGGCAGCGGTAAATTTGGCATAAAATTCATCACCCATAATACTTAACTAAAGATGCATTCTTACTCTTAGGAAGACCGACATGCTAAATGGAATGTCTACAGTATGAAATAAGAGAGTAATGCAAGTGCTCATACTGATAATCATAAGTCAGATTCTCGCCCTTTTTTATGTCACGGGTTGCAAATATGCCTATTCTCGTTTCACCATCAATTATCCTTGAGAAAACAAATAAATTAAAACACGTTAGTTTAGCAAGTCAAAAAGTATGACTACAAGATTAGCAATAAGGGGTCAGTAGAGTACCATTTCTGCATCTCAGTATTTGGGCAGCAACTATGGTTAATATATCTAGACTTGTTTCCCTTGTACGTGGCATCAATTACCATGTCACGATTGATCTCACACAAGTAAAAGTTTGTTTCTCCGCGGTGTTTCATTTTCCAAAGTCTTTCCTCACATGTTTTATCATCAATAACTGCATTAAAGATTGAAGAATCAGCGATCGTATATAGATGGGTTGCAAAAACAATGCCATTTGAGAACATTGAAAAGTTATTTTAGTGAAATGATAAGCAATGACTAAAACATCACCTTCCCCAACATATTCAATTACAAACTCTCCTCTCTTAATATCTTCATCTGCTACAATCCCAGATCCACATTTCTCGGTCTACAAGCAATGACTCAATTTAGTTCATATACTAAACATAGGTACAGGTAAAAACAACCACAGAAAGGAATTATATTGAACAAATTGCAAAAGAGTAAAATGTGAAAGCAAAGGTGGATATTAAGTCTTGCGTATAAGTGCCTAAAAAGAACACAAGGTAGGAATAATTTATTAGAGAGAGATTTTTAGGAAGAATTGCTTTTCCAAGCTGGAAGGCCATCCTGCATATAACATAAAAATCATAACTAAGAACCTTGAAGAGAAGTCAGACATACCTTCACTAATTTCATCTTCTTCACAGGTCGATGTTGAAATGCCTTGTTAAGACATGAATTCCCACATTTGCAGCCTGAGGAGCAGCTAGATAGTAGCATTCTGTGAAGAGAAAAATTAATTTGTAGAGTAGAGAGCTAGTCATGAAAATGTTTCCTGATTTCTAGCAAAGAAGCTAGCAGATATATAGAACACCCTTTGCAATAAATTTCCAAACAAAATATTTTGTAATTAAGCAAAAACATCTGACCCTAGCAACCCACTCCAATTAGTTTAGACAAGCCTTCACAAACCACAATCATGTCACAACAATGTTAAATGTTAATGATAAGCATCATTTTCTTACAATCTGTTTCTTCATTTAAAACCCCAGTATACCTTCAGTAGGGTTATAATTAGACGACCTCAAAAATCTGAATATCGTGCATGTGTATACAATGCCATGAAATATAGCTATGTTACCTTATATGAGAAAGAGGAATACATTCACATGTTAACCAACAACACTACAAGCAACACAAAACCATAATCTGAAAAATAGGCAAACTATGAAAATTCATGGTAGCGCTCCCTATGACCAATCCACTATAAAATCACTGAACAAATGTCATCCATAATCTGGGTTTCACAGAGCCAATCACTTCAATATTCTGAAGCAATAAAGCACTAGAGCTTTGCTACAGTTAGTTAGACCAACAGCTCTAATTCATCTAAGGACAAGCTCATTAAGGTAACTCAGCCTGGGGTATCCAAATGCATATTCTATCATGAATGGAACCAAAAATTTGAACGCTGCCAATTCACAATGCACTTACGATACATCAAAACTTCATTAAAAATAATAATAATAATAATAAAAAATCAAACAACGAAAAGATGTTAAAAACATAGTGAGGAAAAAGGATAGTAGTTGAAACTAGTGTTCAATGTTCATAAGGAATGTAATTCCATACTTGGGGTTGGGTCCAACAAGTAAACAAATAAAAGCTAAATACAAATATACAATTGTATCTACCAATAGTGAAACTTTAGCAAATTATTGATATTTAAAGATTAAAGATGAGTCCAAATCTAAAAGGTCCTGTTATTCTCAAAATTGAAAACCAAATTCAATGGCATTTTGTTATTGTAGGAACTGCAAAAACCTAGATAAAAATCCCTTTCAACCTTATTAACACCTGAAATTAATGACAATATAAGGTGGAGAAAACATGACTAGTTTCTTACCCACAATGGCAATCTCTATCGCAAACACCGGAAGACCCTGGTGATGAGCTGCAAGAGCAGAATATACCATCATCCTCAATGCGCCTTTTAATCTTCTTTGTGAGATATATGTCTAAAGTTTGTCAACATCAACAAAAGTGAAACAGAGAGAGACAGAGAAGGGGGGAGGTGGATATTCAAAACATGTAGAAATATAAGCTTTGAACGTGAGTTAGAGTCAAATATCATGACAATCACAATTTTATGAAAAAATTTAATACATAAAAATCAAAAACTCAATTTAAGTGGATACTGCGCTTAATGAAGGTGTACGGCATAGGAGGCTTGCATTTTATAAACCAATCTGGTAGTTCAAACTCAACCGGATTTCCAATCTCCTTCAACAACTTGTTGAATGTGAGGCCGATGCGGCTGTTGTCAAAATTCTGATGAAAAGGGAAATCAAAGAAACATCAATAATACATAAAATACACTGAACACTAGATGCATTTCTCTAACAATCTGAAATACAAAAGACAGAAACCTTCTATTGTATGAAAATATGTAAAATTGTGGCAACTTAAAAAGACAACCTTCTTGGTAGCGGGCATGGCCTCAGAATTCCAAACCACGTACAGTACTGGGACACTAAAAATAGTTGCCTAAAACGATAAACAAACAAGTTAATATGGAAGAACACGATAAAGGGTCATGTAAAACACCAAATTCTTGATACCCCAAATACATTCCACTCAATTCACATAAATTTTCTGGAAATTCAGGAGAGAGAAGCAGATTAAACAAAGAAAAAACATGGCGATTGAAGAAGAAGAAGAGGTGAGTTTACCAGATGCAGGAAGACAGATCTCTCTCTCTCTCTGGGTTTTTAGGAGGGAAGTTTTTGTTTGGTTGAGACTTTTGAGAGAGCGTCGTGTAAAGTTATTTATTGTGTTAAAAAGCCGATAACATACTGTAGTTGGGTTCAATTTTTTTTTATATTATTTTTTCTGAATGGGCTGGGTCGGGTACTTGGGCTGGACCCATTTATTACCTCGTCGAACACATGTTTCATTCTTGTGCTTACTTCAACTTCAACTTCAACTTCAAATTCCTTCCAAAATATCAATTAAACTTTTATTTTATTGGTTGCTGTTTTTGGGTTTTCCATCTCCTGCCTTGTAATCCAAAGTGTTTGAATTTCAGAGACACAAATCATTCATTAATTCTGGTAATCCCTATCTTTCTATCTTCTATGCAGCGAATTTAATATTATTTTATTTTGGATGATTTCTTCAATTGAATTGAATCATGCTACAACTAATACTCACGTTGAATTCTTTTTTTTTTTTTCTTTTTTTTTTTCTTTTTTTTTTTCCTTGTAGATCTTACTTGTTTTCATATCTTTTTAGTGGTTTATAATTGCTTTTTATTTGGGTGATCAATATCCCTGCGTTTGTTCAATTGATTTGTGTTTGAAGATCAAATTAATTATATCAAGTTTCTATTTTGAGATGATAACACTACTTTACACAACAAGCTTTGTTGGCTATATGGGTGTTGGACTTGGGTTGTCCTTTGTTTGCTTTTTTGTATATGATTTGTAAAAGTATTGGTTTCATGTTTTTTACTTTGGACTGCAGAGAAAATATTAAAGCTCGGTTGCTTCTATGTGCCGATTTCCTTGGATGTATGACTAGGTAATGAAGGGCTTTCGTGACAAGGCTGTTGCTTCGAAATGTTGTTCTAAAACTACAACTGATACCCCTAATAGATCTTTGGCTTCTCTTTCTTCAGAGCCAGGATCTAGCGACACTAAGTTAACTAAGGGTTCCTTGTGGTCAAGCTTGTTTGCATCTGCTTTCTCAATTTTTGAAACATATAGTGAGTCGCCCGCCTGTGAAAAGAAGGCAAGAAATAATGGGTGGACAGCGACTGTGAAAAGAGTTGTGTCTGCTGGCTCAATGAGGAGAATTCATGATCGTGTATTAGGGCCGAGCAGGACTGGAATTTCCAATTCAACTAGTGACATATGGCTCATGGGTGTGTGCTACAAAATTTCACTGGATGAGTCCTCTGGTGATGCAACTAGTAGCAATGGATTAGTTGCCTTTAATGAGGATTTTTCATCACGGATTCTGATGACGTATCGTAAAGGTTTGTCTAATGAAATATTGTCCTTGTTAAAGAATGCATTTGGTTAGCAAACCTTTGTTGATTACAATTGAGTTTGAATGATTAATGAACAGGTTTTGACACTATTGGAGATTCAAAATTAACTAGCGATGTAGGCTGGGGTTGCATGCTTCGAAGCAGTCAGATGCTTATTGCTCAGGCATAATGCTGTTTTATTCTTACTTCTAAATATTTTCAGATGAGGATGATGATATTAGGTTGTTGTTGGTAAGCATAATATCACTTTATTTAGTCAATGAAGATTTATTACTGCATTGCAGGCATTGCTTTTTCATCAGTTGGGGAGATCTTGGAGAAAACCTTTAGAAAAGGTAGGAGAAATAATATGCTTTGTTGTTCTCTACTGTTCGGTTTTGATATAAATTTGAGCATAAGATGTACTATTAAAGTAGAATCTGGCTAAACTAAGATAAAGTAGTCATGAATCAGATATAATTACCTCGTAAGTATTTTTATGCTGCTGCTTTTCTAATTACGCAGTCACTTGATCAAGACTATATTGAGATCTTGCATCTTTTTGGAGATTCTGAGGCATCAGCTTTCTCTATCCACAATCTTCTTCAAGCTGGAAAAACTTATGGCCTTGCCGCTGGGTCATGGGTGGGCCCATATGCCATGTGTCGGTCATGGGAATCTCTATCCCGCTGCAAGAAAGAAGAAACTTACCTAGGATGCCATTCTCTTCCCATGGCTGTTTATGTTGTTTCTGGTGATGAAGATGGGGAGCGAGGTGGAGCTCCAGTTGTCTGTATTGAAGATGCCTCTAGACATTGTCTTGAGTTTTCAAAAGGTCAAGCTGACTGGACACCCATTCTTCTACTGGTTCCTTTGGTCCTTGGACTTGAAAAAGTAAATCCCAGGTTAGTACACTTTTTGAATTTAATCCACCTAAAAATTCGTGAGTACGTTAGTTTTGTTCTGATCTACTTTCCTTGAAGACAAAAAGGGCATTTTATTCTTGTTTACTATGCAAAACAAATTGCTTGGTTCATCATCCTTAAGAGAAAGATTGTTGCCTTGTTACCCAACAATATTATTGAGCACTCTTGACATACTAGACTCAAAAATTTAAGTTGTTAGGAAACGGCCTAACAATATTATTAAGGACTCTTAACACTCACTCTCACGTGCAAGATCAAAATTTAGGCTTGTCACATGGATTGATACACAACTCATGTTGCTATGTATAGTAATTATATATTTAATTTTAATAATGGGATTCCCAGAATTTGAACTTGAGACCGCTAGGTCAAATACGCTCTGATATCATACCAATAACCACTAGACCCAAAAACTCAAAGTTGTTAGGAAATGGCCCAACAATAGTATTAAGCACTCTTACGAATATTAAAAAACCTTCAAAAATAATATTTGATACCTTAGTTTCATCACAAATTAACTTTCTTTCTAGATGCAGCAAATGATAAATGCATACTTTAATTGATTGCCACTCCCACTCCATTCGTTCACCCCTTTACTTCCAAGGACACTTATAGAGTGAAGAGTTTTACCACTCTATTTTCTTGTTTTTCCTACCTGTCCCTCTAACCAGATGAAAAGAAGACTGATACCCAGTATATATGAGAATGGTTGAAAATTTTTAACACGCTAACACTTGAATGCTTTAAAGCCATTCCTTTCAATGTTAAGGGCCTTTCCTCAAATCACCATTTTGTTATCTATTTAAATTATAGCTTTTTTCTTAGGTTTTTCTTTGTTGGTACACTGAAAATTATATGTGCCTTGGCTAGATAGGTTTCATCGAGAGCTGATCTGTTGGAGAGAAATTTTAGGTCTAAGTGGATAAATGAAGGTGACAATGCTAAAATGTATTTTGCCTACGGGACAATAAGAAAAGTATCAAGTTATTGTGATAAGTTTATTGAAGAACTAATTAGGATTTACAAATTATATCACAAAATCTGTTTCTATAGCTATTATTATATCATATTTTAGGGATTGTGCTTCTTGTTGGCCTTAGGGGCATTTTAAATCACCCTATGGAGGATAATAGCTATAATTTATTGAAGGGACTGTAGATTGGATGAGTGTCTGGAATTCAATTTACTTATTCCCTTGACTCAATCTTTGGATTAGATTTCATAGGCCTGTGGATTGTTCCGTCTCTCTCTTCGTGGGTTGTTAGGGTAATAATATGCGCTTGAGTTTTTGTTTTGGCAATTATTTTTTTTGTTCTTCTTTTCCTTTGGCTTTACTTTGAAATGTAATTTGTGTCTTTCTTTTACCATATGATTTATCTTTCTTGTTTATAGGTTTAGTTCATGGGATAAAAGGTTATTACCTAGTATCTTCTGAATTGAATTAAGAAAGTTAAACCCGGTACAGAATATACTTTTGGAGAAGCTTTCTATGCATATTGTTAAGATGTCCCTCATTATCAATGAATTAAAGTGATGCTGAAAACTGGATCCTAAGGACTTTGTGGTGGCAGTAGTTTTGAAGTTGCTGAAAGTTTGATCTGTTGAATCCAGTGGTGGAATGACAAAAGAAGCGTTTACTTTAAGACATTTGGATATGATTTTACCCTAGTATTTCCTGTCAGTAAAATTCTAATGATCATATCTTAGCATTCTCTTCTATAAAATTTTCCACAATTTGGTGTCAGATTTCTTTCCCTCCCTTCTGTACATATCTTTATTTTTTTCCTTTTGTTTGTGTGTTGTTAATTCTTATCCTACGAATATATTTGAAAGGAGATGGTAGATTTTTTTAACTGCTGATTATTGAAGATGATCTTATATCTACTGAGTTAGCATGTGGTTGTCACAGGTTGTGTACAGAATGCAGATAGTTAGGAATAGGATGATCTCATCAAATGGATTCTTGAAACCAGTTGTTAGACTAAAGAAACCCCAAATTATTGCTGTGAAAGTTTATTCTTTTTCACTTAAAAAAATCTGTACAAAGCAGCCCTAATATATATACACACTAGGCAGTAACAAACTGCTTAATCTAAGGAATTTGTTTCCTCTTTAAAGAAGGAAACTAATACCAAATCTTCTTATAATAGGAAACCTAATATACATCATAATTAAATATCTAGATCCCTAGAAAATAGTAACAATATCTCCAACACTCCCCCTCAAGTTGGGTTGTATATGTTTAACATACCCAGCTTGCTACACAAATCTTCAAAGCCAATCCTTGGAAGTGCTTTTGTAAGTATGTCTGCATTTTGTAATGATGAAGGAGTGTATATAGGTTCAATGACTCCCCTTTCTATATTCTCTTTGATAAAATGTTTATCAATCTCGATATGCTTAGTCCTGTCATGTTGAACAGGATTTTTAGCAATACTGATAGCTGCTTGACTGTCACTCTGCAACTTTATAGATCCATCAATAGGAACCTTCAAATCAGTTAACAAGCGTTTCAGCCAAATTCCTTCACAAATCCCTTGAGCCATGGCTCTAAATTCAGCTTCAGCACTGCTTCTTGCCACAACAGATTGCTTTTTACTCCTCCAGGTTGTCAAATTTCCCCAAACATAAGTACAGAGACCTGAAGTTGATCTCCTGTCAGTGACAGACCCAGCCCAATCTGCATCTGAATACACCTCAACATCTCTTCCTGTATTCTTTTTAAAAAACAGTCCTTTTCCTGGAGTCATTTTTAGATATCTCAGAATCCTCTGTACTGCTGTCATGTGTTCTTCAGTGGGATTGTTCATGTACTGACTAACAGCACTTACAGGAAAGGCAATGTCAGGTCTTGTATGAGAAAGATAGATTAATTTCCCTACAAGTCTCTGGTACCTCCCCTTTTCCACAGGAGCACTATCCTGAATTGACCCTAGTTTGGTGGTAGAGTCCATTGGTGTATCAGCTGGTTTACAATCGAGCATAGCAGTGTCTTTGAGCAAATCTAACACATACTTCCTCTGTGAGACAGCAATACCTTTCTTCGATCTAGCAATCTCCATCCCTAGGAAGTACTTGAGGTCCCCTAGATCCTTGATTTCAAATTCTTTTGCAAGAACTCTTTTAATTCTAGGTATTTCCTCCTCAAAATCTCCTGTAAGCACAATATCATCTACATAGACAATCAGAACAACCAACTTACCACTAGGAGAATGCTTTGTGAACATTGTATGATCAGCTTGCCCTTGGATGTATCCTTGCTCTTTCAACACCTTGGAGAATCTCTCAAACCATGCTCGGGGAGACTGTTTAAGACCATATAAGGACTTCTTTAGCCTGCATACCTTGCTGCCATTGGTTGCATTTTTAGTCCCAGGAGGAATTTCCATGTATATTTCCTCATCTAAGTCTCCATTCAAGAAAGCATTCTTGACATCTAACTGATAGAGGGGCCAGTCAAGATTAGCAGCAAGAGATAATAGAACTCGGATGGAGTTTAACTTAGCCACGGGTGCAAAAGTCTCCTGGTAGTCAATGCCATATGATTGGGTGAAACCCTTGGCTACCAGTCTTGCTTTAAACCGTTCAATACTACCATCAGCTTTAGTCTTCACAGTGAAGACCCATTTGCAGCCCACTGGTTTTTTCCCCCTAGGTAAGTCACAGATTTCCCATGTACTGTTTTTTTCTAGAGCCCTAAGCTCCTCTTCTACAGCACTCTTCCACTCGGCTATAGACAAAGCTTCCTCCACACTATTAGGAATTTGCACTTCTGAAATTTTTGCAATATACCCTTTGTATCTCTGAGACAACCCTTCATAACTGACATATTTACCCATAGGGTACAATGGTCTACTTCTGCATTCTCTCACCCCTTTCCGAACTGCTATTGGCAAATCACCATCAGTTTGTTCACTGTCAAGGTCTGAACTGTTGGAGGAATTATTGTCTTCAACCTGTGCATTAATTTCTTGAATTTGAGGTTCGGGCTCAGATGATTGAACTGGCTGAGTGTGTGTTGGAACCACTACTTCTTTCTGTTTTTCCCGTCTCCTTGTGTAAACAATATTCTTTTGATCAACAACAGCTGGAACATGACACTTAGATGGTTCTTTAGGAGTTTCACTCAAAGACTGATTGCTAGGAGGTTCAATAGAGTTTGATTCAGGAGTATGAGGACTAACTGAAGGAATTTCAACCAAGCTAGGAGTCCAAAACACATCTAAACTCTCAAGGCTTTGTGGTGACAAACTAGGTCTCTCAGATTTCCAAAACTGATATTCACCAGAATTCTCCCCCTGAATAACAGTTTTGGTAAAAAATGGTTTTGTTTCAAAAAAGGTAACATCCATACTGTAATAAAACTTATGATTAAGAGGACAAAAACACTTATAACCCTTATGAATGGAAGAATAGCCAAGAAAAATCCCCTTGACAGATCGCTTATCCAACTTACCCCGTGAGTGTTTATGAAGATGAATAAAAACAGTACACCCAAATATTTTCGGTGGTAAATTAGATATTAGGCGACATTGGGGATAGAAGTGAAGAAGTGTTTTACTAGGAGTTGAAAACTGCAAAGTCTTTGAGGGAAGCCTATTGATCAAGTATGTTGCTGTAAGAACAGCATCTCCCCAAAACTTTTTAGGCATGTTTGTGGAAAACAACAAGGATCGGGCAACTTCAAGGATGTGTCTATTCTTCCTCTCGGCAATACCATTTTGTTGTGGGGTATCAACACAAGAACTTTGGTGAATGATACCCTCACACAATAGGTAATTGCCAAGCTGAGAATTAAAAAATTCTCTGCCGTTGTCAGTCCTGAAAATCTGAATTTTAGTATTGAATTGGGTTTTAATCATGGTATTGAATGTTTTGAAAATTTGAGAGACCTCAGATTTGTGTTTCATGAGAAAAATCCAAGTAAGTCTTGTGTGATCATCAATAAACGAAACAAACCATCTAGCACCAGTGACATTTGGGGTTTGTGATGGTCCCCAAACATCACTATGTATCATGGAAAAAGGTTTAGATGATTTGTAAGTTTGACTTGGAAAACTTGTGCGAGAGTGTTTAGAGAATTGGCATATTTCACACTGGAAAGACATAAGATTTTTATTATTGAACATTGAAGGAAACAGTTTAGCAAGATACATAAAGCTTGGGTGTCCTAAACGGTAATGCCATAACATCACATCACTATCTAGACTAGACTCCCTAACAGGGTCATGTTTACTAATACTGTTATCACAAGGCCTACTCACTGCTGTTGATGCTTGTAGTTTAGGAGAGGGTTGAACTTCCAGAAGATAGAGTCCTTCACAGCCTCTAGCACTGCCAATCATCCTCCCCGTAGTCAAATCCTGAAAAACACAAGTATTTGAACGAAATTCAGCCACACAGTTCATATCTTTAATAAGTTTACTCACTGATAATAAGTTGCAATTTAGTTTAGGCACATATAAAACAGAATGCAAAGTCAGGTTCTTAGAAGCTATCACAGTGCCGATGCCCATTACTTTAGATAGAGTTCCATCAGCAATCCGTACATGAGGGTTGTTACCACAGGCTGAGAATTGATGAAAAATGCTTTTATCTCCAGTCATGTGGTCTGAAGCTCCAGAATCAACTATCCATGACTGAGATTTGTCTAAGTTAGCAGCCAAAGCTTCAAGAAAATTACCTTTTTGTGCAATAGAACCCGTACCAATTACAACTGGACTAGCAGACATCTGTGTTTGACTAAGGATCTTATGCAATACATCCAACTGGTCTTTGCTGAAAGGTTCAGTTCCTGTGGTGAAAGATAGGTTCGCTCGACCCTCACGGTCCTTGGCTGGTTTCCAATCGGCTGGTTTCCCATAAATCTTCCAACACTTCTCCTTTAGATGTCCAGGTTTTCTACAGTGATCACACCACGGTCTACCTCCTCTGCGTGGTTCCTGATGATTGCGGGCAGCCAAAGCAGAAGCTTCACCCCCTGTTTCTGTTGTTTCTGTCCCAAGCATCAGAGTTCTGCGACTTTCCTCTCGTCTGACCTCAGAGAAAGCCTCACGAAGACTCGGCAATGGCTTGGTACCGAAGATCCTTCCTCGCACAGCATCGAGATTGGAAGTTAAACCCAAGCAGAATTTGTAGACTCTCTTAGTCTCGATAATCTTCTTGTACTGTTGAGAGTCTTCGGGTGAACTCCACTTATATTTTTCAAATGCATCAAGCTGCTGCCAATAAGTCTGAAGTTTGTTGTAGTACTCGGTCACCGAGAGATCCCCTTGCCTTAGGTTATGAAGGGCTCCTTCAATTGTTACTAATTCAGGAGTGTTGTCCTTGTGAGAGTATGTCTCCTTCACTGCTTCCCAAACCTCGGCAGCTGTCTCGTAAAGGAGGAAATTCTCACCGATATTAGGCATCATCGAATTTATCAACCAAGACATGACTTGGCTGTTATCTCTCTTCCATGTTCTATATCTAGCATCCTTCTCTTCGGGCTTGATGACCTTTTCTGTAAGATATTCTTCTTTCTCTTTGCTGCATAGATAAAGTAGGACGGATTGAGACCACTGGAGGTAATTTCGACCGGTAAGTTTGTAGGAAGTAATGGACATATGAGGGAAATTTTGAGATTCTCCACCACTGCCTCCAAGAATGGTGGTTTCAGAACTGCTGGATTCAATTTCTTTGGTCATGATGAATGATGAGGATTGTTGCTGGAAAGAGCAACAAGAAGATCGGAGTTACTGCTGGAAAAAAAAAAAGGCAGTAAGGAATTTGAAGTTGAGATCACTGCCGGAAAGAGCAGTAAAAGAAGGAGAAAAAAAAAAAAAAAACACCGCCGAAAAGAGCAGTAAGAAAAATTTAGGGTTTTAGAGGAGGCTCTGATACCATGTGAAAGTTTATTCTTTTTCACTTAAAAAAATCTGTACAAAGCAGCCCTAATATATATACACACTAGGCAGTAACAAACTGCTTAATCTAAGGAATTTGTTTCCTCTTTAAAGAAGGAAACTAATACCAAATCTTCTTATAATAGGAAACCTAATATACATCATAATTAAATATCTAGATCCCTAGAAAATAGTAACAATATCTCCAATTATTGCACATCTGGAAATTAAGTTTATAGAATTATTTAGCATGATTGAATGTTGAGAATTTGAAGAATCAAATTGACATTGATGTGCTATTCATAATTGAATTAATTAGTAAAATTTCTATTTTGGAATTTGTTTTTGAGTTTTTGCCATAATCTGATCTGATTTTTTTTATTTTTTTTTTAAATTCATCAGGTACATTCCATCATTACGGGAGACATTTACCTTTCCACAGAGCCTTGGCATATTGGGTGGGAAACCCGGTGCCTCAACTTACATTGTTGGTGTGCAAGAGGAAAATGCATTTTACCTTGATCCACATGAAGCTCAGCCGGTAAAGCTTTTAAATTTATAGTGGATTGTTTTAATATCTATAAATGATTGGGTGTACTGTTTAGATGGCTATATTGTCCTATCTTGGTAGTGTTATCTTCTTACAGACCAAGTACGTGATGCTCTTTAATTTGGAAGAAAGAACATTTGCTTCTATCGTAAGCATGGATGTCTAAGATAACTGTATTGAAAACTTTTATCTTTACAGTGTATGGAAAATTAAAGTGTTTGAATATGGTTGGTTATTATCAGGTGGTGAATATCAGCAGGGATAATCTAGATGCTGACACCTCATCTTACCACAGCAAGTTAGTGATTTTCTACATCTTTGTTCGCAGAGTATTCTTTTAATTTTGCTTTTGTTTTGTATTAATTAATACTTGTTGAATAATTGCTCCAGTGTCGTGAGGCACATTCATTTTGACGCAATTGATCCATCTTTGGCTATAGGATTTTATTGTCGAGACAAAGGTTTGTGGTTCCACTTGATTGAATTTTTATGGTTTTACTGGTTGTAGCTTAGGATTAAAATAGAGCTCTTGTTGACTCTCCTTTCTGGTCGGCAGATGATTTTGATGATTTTTGTCTCCGGGCATCCAAGCTAGCAGAAGTATCAAATGGTGCTCCATTGTTCACGGTGACACAAACTCATAAAAAGCCAGTTAACCACAGTGATGTGCTGGGTGATACCGGTGGGATTCGAGAGGATGATTCCTTAGGTGTAGTTACCGTGGGTGATGCCGAGGGCTATACAAAAGAGGATGACTGGCAACTCCTTTAATGGGTTGGAAATTTGTAAATGGTTCTCACTTCTCAGCTTATACCCAGCTCGACAGCTGACTCGTGTTATCCAGGAATATGTTGAATTCAACATGTGTAGAAAGTACATTAATTATGATTCTTTTGTTTTAATTAATTTGAAGCTGTTCATACGAGTGACGAAATATTTATGTTGTAAGATAAATGAAACTATCCCATTCAGATGTGGTATGGTTATACTATTTTACCATTCCTTTTTATGGCTTTTTTTGATACCATTATTGCAGATGTAATCGACTGGGATTCAGCATTCAGCAAATGCTTTAACCAGCTTGCTTGAGGTTGAGGGTGATAATGACAATAATATTGGTTGCTATAAATGTTGGTTTGTGTTCCAACTTGAATAACACATCAAAATTATCCATCAATACCTGAAAATGATTACGTATGAATAAGCTGAAGAACAAACACCACCAAGCAAAGGCCTAGTCAAATAAGGAGGTGGCAAGTAGAGTATGGGAATCCAGAGAAGGCAAGAGGGGTATGAATATGATGCCACTTGGTGTTACCATTACTTGTATCTCTCTCCAATATGAAGGCTCCTTCACTTTCACAGTCATTGCATTTCTTCAATGATGATCCATTGCCACTCATCACAAACACCTTTTGATTGCATTGATGATCACCAAGACCAAGAGTGGTCACACTTACACTCCCAATTACACTATTGGGTAGTTGCACAATTGAGCACCTCCTCTCCTCCTCATGTCCAAATTGTTGTTGTTGTTCATTTCCCAAGAACCACAGCCATTCACATTGCTTTCCACCACGTGTGCTGGTGGTGTTGCATTTGGGACTCGAACTTTGAAATGGCCAAAGATTATGAAATTTGGACCATGAGGCAGTTGCAGGATCAAAGCACTCTCCATCCGACCTGAACCTTCCTTGTGTTTCAGTACCATATCCACTAACAACCCAGAACCTATCATCCCAACACATCCCCATACCCTCATCTCTCTCCTCTTCCATCTCTGGCAAAACCCCCCACTCATCTTTATACACATCATACACTTGTGCTGATTTCAGTGCATTCTTTTGATTCTCATGCCCTCCTGCAACATACACTTTTGTACCTCCTACCACTGCACATGCAAAGAAAGACCTTGCCACTGACATGGAAGCTCCTTTTCTCCACCCTTTGATTATGTCCAAGACATACACATCACTTACTGGTTCAAGTGTTTTGGGGTCCCAACCACCTAAAAGCACCAACTTGGAATTTCCGCAAGATTGGAGGGTTACACACTGACAGAAGATTGGAATTTCAAAGTTGGGAATCATTCTTTGCCAGGTCTGACATGTGGCGTTGTACATGGTTAGACCATATTGAAGAGGTGGGGGTGTGTTGTGTTGGGTATGCTTCTGCTTCTTCTGGCTGCTACTGATGACATCATCATCATCAATCATGATGTGGGTCGGTTGGATTTGATAGACAAGATGCTCAGCTATGTTGGATCTGAGTCTTTGATGATAGAATGAAGGATCTGAAATCAAGTATTGCCATTTGAGGCAGACTGATTTCATGTTAGAATGGAATTCATGAGGGACTCTTATCAAACACTCCATACCTATATCATCAGGCAGCCCTGGAATCAAGCACTTGTTCTCCACTTGTTCTTCTTGCTGTTGCTGATGCTTCTTTTCTGCTTCCATCAAAACGACTGGTGCAAATTTTTATAAAAAAGGCAAAAGGATTGGAGCCTTGGAGGTGTGTGTGGTTAATGCTCACTCATAGCTAATGGTTTTCAGAGATTCAAGGGTAGAGAATAAATGTATATGTGGAGGATGGAGGATGATAACAAAGAGAAGATGTTAGATGTATATATAGTCTCAATATACAGAAAGAGAAAGAGTGAGAGAGAGAGACTCAATGAACCTTGACCTTTGGTTTGGGGATTTTGTATGGTCAGATTTTCTTCTAGTATTTATTATTATTATTATTTAGATATACTATTAAAAAAAAAAAAAAAATTCTTTATGATATTTATCTGTCCATCCATCTTGGTTCAGACATATATTTTTTTTTTTGAATCTTATTGCTATTGGTAGGATTCGAACAACTGACTTGAAAGTCATTTACCCAAACCCCAAACTCGTTTATCTATCAGCTGAGTTACGCTCCTTGATCACTTTTAAAATCCGTGATTAATTAAAAAATTATAAATATTAACCACCTAAATGTTTAAAAAGTGTACCGTGTAGTTACTATTGTTTGAGGGAATGGATTGCATAAGCTTTGCCGACCTTTACTTAAATAGCAAATTGAAGTCTGCCTGCAACACACACTAGTGAAGGTCCCATGTGGAAAGAGACCACACACACAGTCACACAGTCACACACTCAATTGTTTTGTTTCTAGAAGCCAAGCAAGCTTTTTTATTATTTTTATCTTACTTTTCATTAGGATGGGCATGCTATACCCTCCGACACACACACAATACAATGATACATACATAATCTGCTCTGCTTCCCAAATAAGGTTAATTCTACAACAAACTTTAATTGATGCCATTGCCAAGTCCCATGTATAAGGATCAAACTTGTCATCTCATACCAATTTTATGATTCATCCCTTCGCCTAAATTCAATCAAATATGTGGTTGTCACTATCATTTTTTTTCTTTTTACCATTTATAAATAATTTAAAATTTAAGAAAAGAGAACGTCACCCAAACCCACAATTTCAATGGTATAAATGTGATAGATATATCAACAAATCAATCTCGTCATCTCATCCCGGTTGTTAGTATCATTAAAATTTAGAGCATGTTTGTTTTCCCGTATTGTATTGCATTAGAGATTTAAAATGTATTATGCAATGCAACACAAGTGTTTGGGAAGTCTCGTTTTATTACACTAATTAGTGTGAACAGTGATTCGTTTGGGTTTATGTTGTATTAACAAGTGAGGTTTTTTTTTTTTTTTTTTACTTTTTTCAAATCAACTTATAAAAATATTAATATAATTATATTAATTAATTAATTAATTATTAAAATATTAATTAAATTAATATTTTTAAAATAATTATATATAATATTAAAATTTATGTAAAAATTAAAAATTAAAAGTTAATTATAATATGATTTTAAAAATAATTTCATTAAATAAAAATAAAATATACTTACACATCAATCATCGTGTCAACTTCATATGATACATCACCAATTATAAGATTGTATAAAGATAATCCATAAGATATAATCCAATCTATTCCGATTCTATACAGCACAGTACAATATGATGCATACAACGAGCTCTAGGTAACGATGAAGAGTTGTACTTTGGGTTAGACCAAAGTCAACTGAAGTGACTTCAATAATTCATATATTCCCATCCCATGAAATGTTTTTGTTTAATCACCAACCCATGTGCACATACATGATACATATATTAACAGAACAATGATTAATTTCCTCCTAATCAGGCACCCCATTAACTATTTTTTCTTCTTCTTCTTCTTCTATTTTACATAATTAAGAGAGTTATACTTGGAGTGTAGATAAACTTAAAAGTGGTGAGTAGATAATTTATCCCAATTTTTCTCTAGTAGACATATAACTGTAAGTATACTTATAGCACACTTATCTATCTCATCATTTGTTGACATGTAAACATTATTTGATTCAATTGCATTGTTTTTTCTAGCAAAAAGTGACGAAGTAGATAAGTGTGCTACAAGTATACTCACAGTTATATGCCTACCAGAGAAAAACTCATAATTACCCCATAAGTTAGATAATAACAAATGGAACAAAGACAAAGGAGTACAGAATAGAGCCATGAGCCCATGATGATGAGGGACCATGAGACCATATTTATTTTATATGGGTCTAGCTACTATACCCACATAAGTTTGGTAGTACCAAAATTTGGTAACCACTTTTTGGTTGATTTTAACGTGAGAATGGTTTTTAAAATCCAAAGTAATTTCTAAATTGAACATTGAGTGATTTCCAGATTTTGGTGCTACAATACACATGTGGGTATAGTAACCAAGCCTATTATATATATATATATATATATATATATATATTTATTTATTTATTTATTAATGGAGGTTCTCCCATCAGGTCGTCCAGAAATTATAATTTCAGGACGACCAATCACAACTACGTGTTTTAATAAAATGCTGATTTTTATTTTTTTTTAACAAACATTTGAACTTATTAAAATATGTGACTGTGGTTGGTCGTCTTGAAATTATAATTTCAGGACGACTTGATGGGAGAACCTCCATATATATATATATATATATATTAAAACAAATATTGCCGGTGTGTATAAAACTATCTAGAGGGGGGTGAATAGATTTTAATCTAGTTATTACCAAATTTCATAATTAGTCGATTTTACGAAAATAACCTCAATCTAGTCAAAGCAATAAATCAAGTGTAAAGTGCAGAATTTAAATAACACTTGATTTTTACGTGGAAACCTTCAACAAGGAAAAACCACGGGCTGTTATGTGCGCCACACACGATCCTTGAATCCACTAATTGTAATGGTGTCCACAACCTAGGTTGACCACGTCAAACCCTACACGGTCACTAACCCACCACTACTACCTGCAGGCCTTTAAAAATGAACCTAGATCAATTTGCTTGAGGCCTAAGCAACCTTAGCCACAAGACTTACTTTTCAATGAAGAGATAAATCAACCTATGTGAATATACATGATATCCAAATATACAATTAATGCTAGGTTACACTAAATGCTTATCTAGGATTATAAGATGACAATTAAATCAATCCTAGATATCAATTGCTATATGTCATGGCATAAAGCATAGCTAACATAGATTAAGCAATCCTAAGTATAGCTATCACAATACAACACTCAATCAAAACAACACAACAATATCTATCTTGTATAATAGAATATAATCTAAGAACATACAAGTAATTAAAGAGATGTCTTGTTAAGTAAAACACTAAGATTAGATGAAATTAGTGAAAAACTTACCAAAAGATGTGTGTTGAGTAAGACTCATGCAAGCAAGCATCCTAGATATGCTAGAAGGTGCTAGATGAGATTTTGATGCATATTAAAATGGTTTTAAGTGTTTTAGATAATCAAAGGAGCAATCTTTGTGCCTTTTCTCTTAAGTCTCTCTATATTTCTCTTTAAGGTTCTTAAAAATGCAAGAGCTAAATTCAGAGAAAGAGATAATGATGTATTTAG
This sequence comes from Acer yangbiense, assembly GCA_008009225.1. Classification (NCBI taxonomy): domain Eukaryota; kingdom Viridiplantae; phylum Streptophyta; class Magnoliopsida; order Sapindales; family Sapindaceae; genus Acer; species Acer yangbiense. The sequence goes on along the minus strand of CM017761.1, from coordinate 32,624,740 downwards.
ACATCAAGAACGGGGTAGGTGAAAAGACAAGTTTTCCCCTGGAACGCGCCATCGACGGTTTCAAAACCGCCGAATTGAATCCCGAGAGAACAGGGGATCAAGGGCGGTTTCATGGCCGCCGAATCCAATCACTAATTTGAGATCGAGATATTTAAATCAATCTGGTCTTATCGGCGGTCATGGTCGCCGATCATAACCACAGAATTGCTCTAGAACTTTTTGGACTCATTCGGCGGTTTCATTCGGCGGTTATGGCCGCCGATCAAACCGCCGTTTCACCACTTTTGGTGAAACCAAAGGAGAAGCCAAGGGCATTCTCTGAAGGCGATCCTCGCGCTAAACCAAGCACACCATCGTCCATGCGCGGACGTTTCCGAACAATATTCGAGAAACGAATTACTAGACACATTAACATATAACAAAATACAACAACGAAGTGCAAGTGTGATATGTGACATGTGAAAAGAATACACACAAGAGCAATATACATATATGCAATCATGATAAGTGTGTGTGTGCAACTAAGTCTCTTCAATGAAAACTAAGCACTAGAGATATACATTTGGAGTGCTTATCATCATGAGGTCTTGAGAGGGCTTTTGAGCTTGATCACCAATCACCTAAGCTACCCTTACTGTAAGGATTCCCATATATTGATTGGCTTATTTCGTGGACAAACCACATGTTAGGGTTGATAATGTAAAGGTAGTTTAGATGTTTGAACTTCAAGCTCGAAGGCTCTTCCAAGACCTCAAGGGACAAGCACGCCAAAGGTATAATTTCTTGTGCTTGATTTTTCTTTGAAGAGATTTAGTAAGCACACACACACTTAGCATACTTGATCGTGTGTGCATACTCTTCACATGTCACTTTACACACTAGCACTTTGTTTTATATCTTGTCGTGTGTATATGTGCTTAGTAATTCATTTCTCGATAATGTTCGGAAATGTCCGCGCTCACACGTATGTGTGCTTGGTTTTACGCGAAGACCGCCCACGGAGGATGCCCATGGCTTCTCCTTGGTTTTCACCATTGTTGGTGATCGGCAGTTATGATCGGCGGCCTGGCCGCCGAATCAAACCGTTGTTTCAGTCAAGAGAGGTCTGAAGCAATTATGCGGTCATGACCGCCGTTCGAAACCGCCGTTCATACCTGATCGATTTTAATCTCTCGGTCTAATTCGGCGGTTGGATCGACGGTCACGAAACCGCCGAATGAAACCGCCATTGATGCTCTGTTCTTCACGGGCTCAATTCGGCGGTCGTGATCGGCGGCCTGGCCGCCGATTGAAACCGCCGAACGGTGCGTTTCAGGGGCAAACTTGTCTTTTCACATGCCCAATTCTTGATGTCTATAAATATCTTACTTTCTCATTCTCTGATCAAGCTTCTTGAGTTATTAGAACCCTAAACTTCAAAGAGAGATTTTTGAAAAAAAATCAAATCAAGAACTCACCTTTAAACACTCAAATCAAATCATTTTTGCATCAAAGTTCATCTTGCATTCATCTATGATTGGGTTTGCATCATCACAACATGCTTGGTAAGATTTTGATTAATTTCATCTTATTTTAGTATTTTACTATCAAGCATATTCTCTTTTAATTACTTGTATGTTTTTGATCATATGATAAATACAAGAATAGAGAATTAATTGTGATGAATTGATTGAGTGTTGTTTGTGATAGCTAATTAGGTTTTTGACTAATCTTGATTAGCTAAGCTATTTGACATGTCATTTAGCAATTGATATCTAGGGTTGATTTAAATTGATTATCTCATCATCCTAGATAAGCATCTGTAAGGATTCCCATATCTTGATTGGTTTATTTCGTGTACAAACCACGTGTTGGGGATTGTATGTAAGGGTAGCTTAAGTGATTGATATTCAAGCTCAAGACCCTCTCATGTCCTCAAGGTTGATAAGCACCAAAGGTAAACTTCAATGTGCTTAATTTGCTTTGAAGAGATTAGTTGCACACACACATTCACATCTCTTGCATAATTCATTCTCTTGTATGTTCTGTATGTGTTGTTATTTTGTGCTCATTAATGCTCATTAACATCTCTTCTTGCATGCTTTACATGATTGCATCTTGTATGACCAATGCCATGCCATGCATGTTCTTAAGATTTCATACATAGTGACAGGCGCTGTTGGAAGCGCTGTTCGTACAGCGCCCATCCTGACCTGGTCAAAAATGCATTTTTAAATGCATCAGGCCTGATGCAATTTTGGAAGGCGCTGTACAAGCGCTGTACAAAGCGCTGTTCGTACAGCGCCCCTCTATTTTCCCGTGAGAACAGAGTAGGGGCGCTGTACAAGAGGTGCTCTACGTACAGCGCCCAAGGCAAAAATAGGTGTAACTTATTCAAAACGACCACACTTTGTTTTGACACCCTATATATATGCCACTTTGACTTTAGGTCAATCAAGTGAGTTGATTATCAGATTTCATACTTAGAATATTTTTCAAGCAAAGAAAGATACAAAAGAACTCACCTTTAACCACTCAAATCAAATCCCTTGTGCATCAAATTTCATATTGCATCTTCTATGTCTAGATAGAAAGCATCCATGATTGGGTTTGCATCATCACAACTTGCTTGGTAAGATTTTGATTAAGTTCATCTTATTTGAGTATTTTTATTATCAAGCTATTCTCTTTAATTTACTTGTATGTTTTGATCATATGATAAATACAAGATTAGAGAATTAATTGTGATGAATTGATTGAGTGTTGTTTGTGATAGCTAATTAGGTTTTTAATTAATCTTGATTAGCTAAGCTATTTGACATGTCATCTAGCTCTTGATATCTAGGATTGATTTAATTGATTATATCATCATCCTAGATAAGCATCTAAGGTTCCCTAGCCTTGTTTGTTAATTGAATATTCATACATATTCACATAGGTTGCATAATCTCTTCTTAGAGAATTAAGTCTTGAGGCTAAGGTTGCTTAGGCCTCAAGCAATTGGACTAGAGCCACTTTTAAAGGCCCGAGTGGTAGAAGTGGGGGGTTATTGACCGGAGTGTTAGACGAGGTCTACATAGGTTGTAAACTCCATTTCGATTAGTGGATTTCGAGGTCCGAGTGTGGCGCACTAAACAGCCCGTGGTTTTTCCCAGTGGTTGGGTTTCCACGTATACATCAAGTGTCATTTTAATTCCGCACTATATTACACTTGCTTGTATATTTAACTAGTAGGGGCATTTTCGTAATATTGACTTGTATGCGAAAATTGGGTAATAATAGTTAAAATCTATTCACCTCCCCTCTAGATAATATATATCATACACACCGCGTATTTGTTTCAATTGGTATCAGAGCGGGTTCCTAGACATACATAGGTGATCCTAGCTCATTTTGGTATGTTTTGCATTTGTGTGATTCTTTGATCATTCATACATTTTGCATTCATTTCATCCATTCATTATACACTATGAGTGGAATCGGTGGTTCAAATGAGGGTGCTTCGAGCGTAAGGCCACCCCTCATCACCGGCATAAATTACTCCCAATGGAAAGGGAAGATGGAGGCATATGTGTGCCAAATCCATGATAGGGCATGGATGGCAATTGAAGATGGGTATGCATCTCCTATGATGACTCCTACGAGTGGTGGAGAAGAAGTACTCAAGCCAAAGGCCCAGTGGTCACCTGAAGAGTTTGAGACTTTAAAATGGAATAGGAAGGCATGGCATGCTCTTCTATGTGCAGTGGATGAAAATCAGTACAAACTGATTCAGAACACTAGGATAGCCAAGGAGGCATGGGATATCCTACAGGTTGCACATGAGGGAACCGATGTCGTTAAGGATTCCAAGCTACAAGTCCTTCAAACGCAATTTGAGTTGCTTAAAATGGAGGAGGACGAGTGCTTCAATGACTTTGAAGTCAAGTTGATGGATATTGTGAATCAAAGCCATCAACTCGGTGATCCTTATTCGGATAGGAGAGTTAAGCAGAAAATTATGAGGTCTCTCCCCGCAAGGTTCGAATCAAAAGTGACGGCTTTAGAGGAAAATAGCACATACAAGGATATGAAGCCGAGCGAGGTGATTGGAAGACTCCTCGCCTATGAATCTAGGAAGGCTCCTAGCATTTCACCTCCTAAAAAGCAAAAAGGAATTGCTTTGAATGCTTCCAAGGTTGTGAAGGAGGAAAAAGGTGACTCGGACGAAGACATGGCATTGTTGCTAAGAATATTCAAGAAATTCGTCAAGTTCGAGAAGAAAAGCTTTGGATCCAAAGGCCAAGACTTGAAGAAAAAGGCTCATTTCAAGAGTTTTGAGCCTAGGCAAGAGAAGAGTGAAAAGAAAGGGGTCCAATGCTATGAGTGTTGTGGTATAGGTCACATCTCACCCGATTGTGGGAACTTGAAGAACAAGATGGCAAAAGTGATGGCCACCACGTGGAGTGAAAGTGATGACTCTGGAAAGGGAGACAAGTCATCTAGTGATGATGAGCTTACCATCAACTACACGGCATTTGGGGCCACTTGTGTAGAAGATAAAGTTGTTGGTAAGAATGACTTGACTAGTGATCCCATGGAAGAAAAAAATGAAGTAGTAGCTCTAGAGGTGATAGGCGAAGCTACTCATTGAGATATGACTCTCATTGACTCAAGAGACCAAGGTGAAGGTCTAAATGAGGGAAATGACTCCATTAGTGAGAATGAGAGTGGAGGAGATAACTTAAGTGAAGATGACTCCTCATCTAACTCTACAAATGGAAGTGTAGAGAAAATGGATGTAAATGACTTTATAGTCAAGTGTGAAAGTTCATTGGAGAAGAAAAATAGAAAGTTGAAGATTTTAGAGGATGAAAATCTAGAACTTTCAACACACAATGACCACTTAAGTAAACAAGTGGAGGCATCCAAGAAGATTGAAGACAAGCTAAGGGATGAGCTAGCCATGTCTAAGAGGAATGAAGAAGGGTTGAAGAGAGAGCTTGTTGAAGCCATAGAGTCATTGTCTAGGATGACTACAAGCACCAAGAAACTTGACCACATTCTTGGTAGTGGAAAGAACCCTTGTGACAAGAGAGGTATTGGGTATGAAGAAACAAATGAGATCACCACTCCAACCAAGACCGTCTTTGTCAATAGTTTGGGCAAGATAGAAGCCTCGCCGGTGCACACTCCTAGGAAGAAAATTGATCTAGGACAATGTTCAAGAAGTGCACAAGTGAAGGTAGCTCCAAAGAGACAACCTCAAGCTCAAAAAGTTCCTCAACCTAACTTCCCTAAAGCTCATATTCATCAAGGGAAGAGGCCAATCATGCAAAATGAAACAAGGAAGCAAGCTAGACCGGTTCAACAACAAAGAAGATTTGAACCCGCTCAACCAGAAAGTCATGGGATGGCTCCTATGCATGCACAAGGACATGGTATGAATTCTAAATTTATCCCTACATGTCACTTTTGTGATATTAATGGTCACATTAGACCAAATTGCTTTCATTTCATTAAATTATGTAGAATCAAAAGCATGATTGAAAAGAGAATGATAAGAGCTAGAATGCATGCTAATAGGAAGGAAAACATTCATATTCATGATCCTATTAATTATAGAACTCTTGAACCCTTAACCACTAGGAAGAAAAATGTCATATCTATGTGGATAAGGAAAAATGAACCCGTTTGCTACGAGACTAACAAGTCTCAAATAGGTTCATCCAAGTCAAATGGACTTGGGAGGTCCATAGGACCTCATGACCTTCATTGATGAAGGATGATATTGACCCCATATGGGGAACTCAAGCAAAGAGAGCTTATGCATACTTGTTGCAAGCAAATATTTGAAAAATATTATGCTTCTTTGTTAATTGCTTGAGTAAGCTTGGTTGCACAGAAGCAGGGTACTTAAAATCGATAGATATACCGAAATATCCACCGATATATCCGTATTTTGGAGGGACCGATATCGAAACAGGCAAATATCCAATATCCTGCAGAATATCCAGCCGATTTCAAAATATCCGTAAAAATCCACCGATATTCCCGAAATATCCCGAAATTCCTGAAATTTCATGAATTTCACCCCGAAAGTCCATGGATATTTTGCATATTATTAAAATAATTTTTTTTAATCCTAAACAATTAAATTATTGTTAAAATAATTTAGCTTGAAAATTATTTTAGAAGAAGCATTAACAAATTTATAAAAATTTCCAACATAATAGTAAATAGTAAAATTATTGAATACTTGAAGTAAAATTGGATAAAAAACCAAAGAGTGGACGTGTAAAATTTTGTGAAAGCAATCTGAAAAAAAAAATGGTTTGTGACTCAAATGTGTAAAACTAATTCCAGCTAGTATTAAATATGTACCAATCAATTTATAAATATATAAAATTGATTTTTTTGTAACTTTGTGCTGACATTCCAAATAAAAGAATCTTAAAATATATGAGCTACTGTACCAAGTTCTGAGATTGGTTGATACAAAAGTTGTACCCACCATGCCTATCGTGTATGAGTTAATGTGTGTGATGAAAGATACAGTAAAATAACAGAGAGGGAGTAAATGGGTTCTAAACATTATACAAGACCGATGGGATAAAATGCTCAATCACCCACTGCATGCTGCAGGTAAATTTTATTTTAGATTGTTTGTCATTCATATTTAAAATTTAGTATAGTATTTATACTAAAATTATTCTTTTTTTTTTTATTCTAACTTACTATTTGAACCCAAAGTACCAATATAGAGACAATATTTGGGATAATTCGGATCTTCTGAAAGCCATACATAATGTCTATGTGCAATTAGACACTAAAGCTATAGGAATTACTAATTTTGGAAATGAGGTAAAAAGTTACAATTTACAACCAATTTTATAATTCCAATATTATAAATTCTTTGCATGTGAGTATTGTGTCATATTAATATATATTATATACATATTGATCTCATGAATGTAGCTCACAAAGGATGGAAAGAAAAGTTTTGGTGAACGAGCAGTCACTGCAACTAGAAGCAAAATGCAACCAGGTATATAACTTTTATTACAAAAATTTACATATTAATAATAAATAATAATATCATTGAAATAATATTCATACTTATAATACTTAATAATTTTTATTACAGCTGATTGGTGGGTAATGTATGGAAATTGTGCTCCATCATTGAGTGCAATAACAATTTGCATACTATCACAAATATCATCATCTTCTTCATGTGAAAGAAATTGATCCACATTTGCTTTAATCCACACAAAACAAAGGAACCGTCTTGCCTATTTTAAGTTTGAATAACTTGTTTATTGTTATTATAATATGAAGTTGAAACTTAGGGATATGACAGCTGAAAAAGATAAAGTAAATGAAACTGATTTTATGGATCTATTTCAAATAGCTGCTGAAGCAGGAGATGATTATGAGAATCCTATTTTTAACTGGGTTAGACTTGCCTCATTGGATGATGACGAAGGAAATCCTGATTCACATATTGCTTCTCATGCTCAAGACATGGGAATAAATGTTGAACAAGTGATTAGAGAAGAAGTTAGTGTAGATCTTGGAGTTATTGTTACCGGCTCTTCCGATGATCAACATACCTCTGATGTAAAGAAAATATGATGGAGATGATGGAGATGATGGGGATGAGGCAAGAGGTTGGGATTCTGGTGCAGGAGGTTTGAATGCTGGTGCAACAAGTTGGGATGTTCGTGCTGGAGGTTGGGATGCTAGTGCAACAGGTTGAAATGCTAGTGTGGCGGGTTGGGAAGCTCATGCAGGTAATTTTGATCAAAATCGTGGTAGACAACATAGAGGAACAAGTTAAAATGTTAAAGATTCTTTGAATATGACTCTCTCCTCAATGAGTATAGACACAGAAAACAGTTCTTTGGGTGATTCGCAGACAATGTCAGGTTCTCATGTACCAAATTATGGTAGTTATGGTGGCTGCAATATATTTGATTATCCTTCTCCACAAATGTCATATGCAATACCTATGCATGCAGATCAACAATATCCACCAAGTTGGGTAAATCCAAACTACCCAATTCATGGATCAGTTGGAAGAGATCAAACAACATACGTGTGGCATATTAATAACTACATTGAAAATTATGCAAGCACGTTTTAATGGGAAAATTATTGTTCGAATCAAGATAAAAATGTATCTTATGTATTTGAACCAGCAAGAAATTCATTTTGATTTTAAATTTCAGATTATTATGTATGAATTATGATTTATGATAGAATCTTGGAAGTGTGGAACTATTACTATATATATATTTAATGATAATTTTGTTTATTAAATATTTAATCTCTTTATATTGTATATAATATTGTAAAAGTGAAACAAAATATTATTCTATTAAATACTCAATTTTAAAAATTATATACAGACTCTATCTATGTTATAGTTTAAAATAAACTCATAACTATGATAATTTATTATTGAAATATGATTCATTTGATGTATAATTACTTGTTTACGTTTGTCCTAAAATTTCACAAAAAAAATCTAACTTTAGATATAAATATCCATCATTTTTTTAATTTTTGACGGAATATCCACCGATATCGATAATATCCCCGATATATCCGTAAATTTAGAAGCCCGATATTGATACCGATATCGATATTACGTTCCTTGCACATATGTATATATGTTTTCAATTCAATAAGTGTGAACCTTGCTTGTTTACAATCCATGTCATATTTATGTTCAAACATGCATTTTTGGACTAGGAGATTTACATAGGAAGTATGATTTGAATGACCTTTAGTTATCTCCATGACATGATGATTCTTAATAACATGTTTAAAATATTGAAAAGCATGAGTGTTTATAACATGCTAATGTCAAATGAAAAAGCATGAAATTCATATGACATGCTCAAATGAAAAAGCATGGATTGATGATTGCATTTTTTAAATGCAAAACTTGTGTGAAAAAAGCTTATGAGACTCAAAATGAATAAAGGATCTTGTATCCGTTCAAAGGAATTTATATTCCAAATTGTCTCTCTTTCTTTATTTGTTGATCATGTCTACTATCATACGGGTTTCATTCCCGGAAAAATCAAATAGAGTGCAAAGTTGCTCATGACATGTTTAGCTTATAAAGTTGGATATAGTTGTTCTTATATTAAAATCAATGAAATTTCTATATCCTTGCTTCTCTCATGACAATGGTGAAATTGGTTTGAATTCTTATTAGAAACCTTTGTCATTTGCTTTGCCAAATACCATTGTATTTTGGACTTGAATGCTACATGTCTTGTATGCAAAGCATGTTTTGTTTCACACATTTATTTTAAAATAAATCTCCTTGTTTCTCTCCATTTGATAGAGTTGCATAAAGTGCATTTAATGATTATGCAAATGACTTGAATGCTATCATCTCTCTTTGCTAAGTGACCCGGTTGGGGACTACTCCTTTGCCTATATCATGACAAAAAGGGGGAGTAGAATGGTGGTAAGGGGAGTTGCAAATTGTGGTAGCAATTATGCATGTTGGGGAGAAAATACATTGAGGGGGAGTAACCCATTGAGGGGGAGCATTGCATTCACAATTATTGCATGATGTTGTAGTTGTACTTAAATTCTAAGAATGCAAATGCTTGTTATTATTCTCACCTGATTCATCTCACTTTTTACTTGAATTGGATAGTATAGAAACTTTGCTTTCAGGGACTGATTATTCTACAAGAGATTGAAGTCTTCAAGATTTTTTTTAAATATCTCTTTGTAATGTAGATAATCATTTGTGACCTGTAGTTTCTATTATGTTGTGAGGAATCAATGTGAGTGGTGGTTTTCTCACGAAATAGCCAAAGGGGGAGACTGTAAGGATTCCCGTTGTGTTGATTGGCTTATTTTGTGGACAACCACGTGTTGGGGATTGTATGTAAGGGTAGCTTAAGTGATTGATATTCAAGCTCAAGACCCTCTCATGTCGTCAAGGTTGATAAACACCAAAGGTAAACTTCTATGTGCTTAATTTGCTTTGAAGAGATTAGTTGCACACACACATTCACATCTCATGCATAATTCATTCTCTTGTATGTTGTGTATGTGTTGTTATTTTGTGCTCATTAATGCTCATTAACATCTCTTCTTGCATGCTTTACATGATTGCATCTTGTATGACCAATGCCATACCATGCATGTTCTTAAGATTTCATACATAGTGACAGACGCTGTACAAAGCGCTGTTGGAAGCGCTGTTCGTACAGCACCCATCCTGACCTTGTCGAAAATGCATTTTTAAATGCATCAGGTCTGATGCAATTTTGGAAGGCGCTGTACGAGCGCTGTACAAAGCGCTGTTCATACAGCGCCCCTCTGTTTTCCCGTGAGAACAGAGTAGAGGCGCTGTACAGGCGATGTACAAGAGGCGCTCTACGTACAGCGCCCAAGGCAAAAATAGGTGTACTTATTCAAAACGACCACACTTTGTTTTGACACCCTATATATATGTCACTTTGACTTTAGGTCAATAAAGTGAGTTAATTATCATATTTCATACTTATAATATTTTTCAAGCAAAGAAAGATACAAAAGAACTCACCTTTAACCACTCAAATTAAATCCCTTGTGCATCAAATTTCATATTGCATCTTCTATGTCTAGATAGAAAGCATCCATGATTGGGTTTGCATCATCACAACTTGCTTGGTAAGATTTTGATTAAGTTCATCTTATTTGAGTATTTTTATTATCAAGCTATTCTCTTTAATTTACTTGTATGTTTTGATCATATGATAAATACAAGATTAGAGAATTAATTGTGATGAATTGATTGAGTGTTGTTTGTGATAGCTAATTAGGTTTTTAATTAATCTTGATTAGCTAAGCTATTTGACATGTCATCTAGCTCTTGATATCTATTATTGATTTAATTGATTATATTATCATCCTAGATAAGCATCTAAGGTTCCCTAGCCTTATTTGTTAATTGAATATTCATACATATTCACATAGGTTGCATAATCTCTTCTTAGAGAATTAAGACTTGAGGCTAAGATTGCTTAGGCCTCAAGCAATTAGGACTAGAGCCACTTTTAAAGGCCCGTGTGGTAGAAGTGGGAGGTTATTGACCGGAGTGTTAGACGAGGTCTACATAGGTTATAAACTCCATTTCAATTAGTGGATTTCGA